>CM054815.1:28122378-28461793 GCA_028984105.1 Lavandula angustifolia | reverse complement strand
CTGGAATGTATCCTTCCAGGCTTCTTCATCTTCGGCACATCGGCGGGGAATCATCAAGTTCTAAAGAAAATATACCACCTCGACTTCTCCTTCTATAACTCCGGTATATAATGATCCATCAAGCTTTTGTGGAGGGGCGGAGAGTCTAGGAATAGGAACTCGGAGACATCTTCTTTGTCGGCTATGGCCTTCGAACTATGGCATATATCTCAAGATCGCAACACTGAGAAGCCGTTCGGCCAAAGGCGTTGCTCTTGTGCATATCGAGGCCGGGTACCTCCAAGCGAAGTATCTTTTGATAAATTCGGCACTTAGAGTTTTCCCACTTACAGTACTTTCCCATGGCGTCCATTTATCTACCTTTGGCCACTTTGCAGATTTCTAGTTTCGGTGGTGAGGCTTCGTGCTTCTCCTATACTTATAAGGAATCTCGGTATCCTTCACGGGCGCCCCTCTCTCGGGCTTCTTTCATCGGTCCGCGGCTACGAGGGCTTCTAAGTTAGCCCGGCTAAGCCTCTCCGCGGTTCTGCGTCTGCCTTGCCTGGTTGTGCCTTTCAAAAGCTCTCTCCATGCGTCCCAGTTTCCTTCATTTCAAGCTCTTGTTCTTTGGAGGGACATGGGAGGAGGAGCATGGGGTTGTTCCTCGGCCTCGTGAGGTGATTGGGATTTGGATTTGGAACTTGAGGTTCCACCAGTTGATCGAGTCTTGGACTTTTCTTCTTTGTTGCTTTTTGTTGTTCGAGTCTCTTTTTCTTTATTCGGCTTCATCACCGATTTTCCAACTTTCTTGGGGAGGCCTAGTCCTGGCTTTCTTCCCCACGGAGACTTTTGTCTTAGCTTTTGCGAGGGGCTTTCTTGGGTTTATTTGTTGCTTCGGCTTGACGGGTCCACGGCAAGCTTTTCATCGGCCTCTATCGATATACCTTTTTGTCCCTTTCTTGATAGGGTTGGAAGTTTTTAGCTTTTTCTTCCCCTTACCTTGTCTTTGGAGGAGCGCATAAGATTCTCCTCCTCGTCACGAGTCCTCCTCTAAGAATTTAGCAACCTCCTTGAGGGTCGATAGGAGGCTGGGTTCTTGAATCCTTGGGATCCCTTTGGTCTGAGCCACTTGGGCCGATCTCGGGCGCGCACTACATCGCCTGCGCTTTAAGGACACCACGGGCACGACCTGCTTGCTCTGAGGGTCGGTAGGAGCTGATTGGCTTCCGGTGCTCCGAGTTAGTGATCTCGTCCCCCCTTGGTGTCCTTTCCCCCTTTTTGGCATCATCGGTGAGCCGAGGGGGGTAGGAGCGGGACCAACTTTGTTGTTGATCCAACAATTACATTGGCAAGCATCAAGGCCGCTGCGTAGTCTCAAACGTTGGTGGAAGTCGTTCCTCTCTATTATCGAGATACTTACTATACTTCTTGTGAGAGGAATCCACATCTTTGAATAGCTTGCAACTTGGCATCTATCTTCTCTTCCAAAGTCCTTACGAATAGATTGGATTGAGCTGACGAAGCTTGACTCGGTGAAGAGATAGTTGAAGAGTATCTTTGAGTCTGCGGCGCCTTATAATCTTCCGGCAATGTCTTACGGGCGAGCCGCTAGCGATGCTGTTGATTCTCAAACTCGCTCTACGAGTGGCTAAGGCGTTAGTGAGAATGGTGAGAAGTGTCGGAGGGTGCTTGAATTTTGAATAGAGGTCCTCAACTCACTGAATCTCCTCACTCTTGTGGTAGTAGATTATTTCCAGGTCATGTGGACGGCCTTGGCTAATAGTTTAGAGCTCCTTGACTCTTGAGCGCACTTGGCTATTATCCAGTCTGAGCCTTTCTAAGTCCACATACACTTGATGTCCACTGCTGAGCGGAGGCATTCTACCATAGACTTCTTCTTTTCGGCCTGCAGCCGTTCGAGGAAGCAAACTTCACATCCATGATAAACTACGAAGCGTTGATGTGTTGTGTATACACTGGAATGTCTGATTTCCTCAATCTTCATGTAATGGAGCGAACATTTTGTGAAATCTATCCCTTGACTTGACGTTAGCCTTTTCCACGAGTCTTGCTTTATTCCTTTCTATGACATTGTTTTTCATCTCGCTTGTTCTTGAAGACCCATTATAGTTCGATCACATGTTGATGTCGGGGTCTCATCGACAACTCCCGTACTTTGTTTCTCGTGGGGATTCGGCTCCTCTGCGTGGCGATGATCCAATCGGCATCCTTAGTGCGTCCTCAGGGCGGCTGAGGTTCTTCGGTGGGAAGCGGGAGCAGAATATAGAGCGCTTTCTCCACGGATCATGGATCTTGTCTTTACTCTGTGAAGGATCTCTACAATAATTAAATGGAAGTGTGAGCATCCGGCCGCGTCGGCGATATTTTAACTCTTCATCGAGATTTGTTCAACATAGATAGTAGGTGAGTTAGGCATCTCGGTTGTATTATTCCGAGAATTGAAGTAATTCGGTTCTTAAGAGTCGGGTCTCTTGGGTCATCTGGGTTCGAGAGGCATTTAGGTCGGGAACTGCTTTCTTCCCCCCTAAATAGAGTCTCGATTACCTCTTGGATTTCTTCATCTTGACTCAGAAGTTACCTAGGTTGACTACGTTCGGAAGAAGAGTCAATCTGTTCTCACAACTTTCGCTGTTTGGCTGAGATTGATAGTCTTATCTTCCAATTTCTTCTTACGAATCATCATCCCAACACGGGGTTGGATCTTCTCACCATTGTCTTTTAAGCTCGAGATCCTGTAGTTGTTTGCGTGCCCTCGGATTACGAATTTGAGTTTTTACGCTCTGTAATCGGTAGCAAACTTCATTAAAAATAACATGAGGGGCTTTCCTCCATGCAAAGGGTCAGAACGGATTAAAAACTCTAAAGGCTTTGCTTGACACGGGAATATCCTAAGAAGACTCACTGGTCGACTTGCTATCAAAAGTCTTTAAGCGATCCTTTCCATTATTATGGATAAAGATGCGAACACCCGAAAATATGGAAATAAGATAAGAAAGGCTTCTGTCATTCCATAATTCATATGGTGTCTTGATTTTGCTTCGTCAATAGAGATTTGTTACGAGTATAACACGCGGTGTCGGTTACTTACGCCCGAGAATTTAGATGGGAGTCGACTACTGCGGCGGTTCTGCTTTGCTTCTTTGAGTGTTTTGTTCTTCCTCTCATCAATCCCATTTTTTTGAGGCGTGCGTGCAGCAGAGCGTCTCATGCTCTTTGCCTTGACTTTGCGGAACTCTTCCACCATCGAATTCGAAACTCGGTTCCTCTCGTGCAAAAGTATTTTCTGATTTGGTGTTCTTCTCGACACTTGAGCCTTTTTAGAAGCGCATGTAACTTCTGTTTTGACTTGAGACTTGTTGGTAATAAATATGACCTATGTGTAGCGCGAGTAGTCATCGGTGACCCTTTGAAGCATACTTCTTGCCTCGATCATCATCAGGGAGAGACTTGACCGAGACAAATCCATGTGCGACGTGAGAAGGATTCCATCGGTGGAAGCGATGGAGCGGGCGTATTTTGCTTCTTTGCTTGCTTTCCCTTCGGACGTGTTTCGCATTTGAGTGTCTTTCTTTGAACACTTTATTGGCGAGTCCTCTTCTAGAGCGTTTCTAGCTAGCTTGTTGAGCGTCTTGAAGTTGAGATGGTTGAGTCTTACGTGCAGAGCCACCCCATTACGTTGTCGTTTTCTTCCCGAGCAAGCATGCTTCATGTTGATGGAATTTCTGTCGTTTACGTATATATTCTTTTTGCGCGAACTTTGATAAGATTGTTTTTCCTTATAGATTATGTTGAAGTCCTTCCAAAATATGATACTCTTGGAGGCCCTGGCGAGTTCAATGTTGAGTGTTCCATAGCATGTGGTATAGCACTTTTGCATTGTCTCGAACTCGTTTAAGGTCCTTCTCTGACGAGTATAATTCTTGATGTAAGTTCCTATGGTGCGCCCGTATGTCTTGAGCATCTGCTACTGTCCATGTACCAAGGGTCCTTGTGCACACTGCAAAATAGAATTATATTCGGGTACCCTTTGTTTTTGATTTTGGGTCGTTAGATGTTAGTTTTGGAAACCCCAAAATCGTCTCGACCACCCCGGTGGTCTCGGCAATTTCTTCCCACTTTGATCAACATAGTTGACCATTGGGCTGATAGTCGATACGGACTTACGAGGCTTTCTTGGTTCGGGGCCACGATCTTACGAGTTGGTGGGTTGGCTGACCTTAGCATTCTAAACGTCTTTCTTCTTCTTCTTCGACTCTTGGATCCTCTCCTAACTATAGGATCATAATAATATGACCCACATGCGAGTGGATGTGTCGGTTGCGGAGGTCCATCTTGATCGGCCCACTTAACTCTGCTAGTTCCCCCTTGCAGATTTCGATAGCTAGAATGAGGTGCCTTCATCTTACGTTCATTCTTTGTTAAGGGGTTGGTATTTCGGCATTCATAGTCTCCCCGCTTGAACAAACCCATCGGTCGGCCAGATTCTACGGCGTATAGGGGCGGATGACCCGTCTCGATGGCTGAACCCGAGTCCCTCCTTGCAATGTTTTGGCTTGTTGTTGGCTAGCATCGCCTCAAGCTTTTTCTCGGCTCCCATGTATCGCTGCGTCATCGGGTTCCTCCGGATATCATCACTCTTCTTAAGCGTTTCTTGCTCGGTGCGAAGTCTTGAGAACTTTTGCTTGATGAGACTCGGTTCGGTATCATACGAGTCAAGTCATTGGTCGGTATTGAGATCCGATCTTCTTGATCTTTGAGACTTGGCCATCGGAGAGTTAATCTCCTCCACGAGTCTCAACCACGAGTCCTTCGACTTAGTAGCAACATGTCTCTCTGAGAAAGTCTTTGATTCTCTACTTTCGGGGTATCTAACTTCAGGAAGAGTCTTGCTTGGTGAAGGCTCATTTGTCTGCTTCGTCTAATAATTCTTCATAGGCGATCGAGATGTGCAAATTCTCTTACGCACTTTGAAATAGTGTCGTGTGTGCGGTGTGAAGAGGAGTTAAATGGTGCGTGAGAGTTTCACCTCATCCTCTTCTCTGCTGATAAGGCACTTTTCGGCATCTTCTTCAAGCTCTAGGGCCATGAATGTCGCTTCATTATCGATGAATCCATGAAGGAGTCGACTTCATCGAGTCGTACGAGAGTTCCCGGCGATATATGCTTGACGCTTCTTGATTAACTTCTCCCTTTGAGCTTTTCGTGCTGCTCGTTCGGTTATGTTGACCTCGGGATAGTCGTATTGGTAGTGTCCTAGCTTCTAGCAATTGTAGCGGGGAGGTGATTACGCCTTCTTTGCTCTTCTGTCTTTCGGTATGTGCGAGAATCTTCTGTTTCTACATGTCAAGTATATGGTTCGGGAGTGCGCTTAGGTGTATACTCTTTGAGTCTCGATGACTCACAGAGAGCTTTCTGCGCCTCCCCTTCTCCTTCGATACTTGGCGCTTAGCGGTGCATATTTCTTAGCTAGGTTTCCTTCTTGTAGATCGGTGATTGAAGGCTCGGCCTCGCTAGATGTGGGAGGCTGTTGTCTTTGGTGATGCATTAAAGGCGCGGTCGTTACGTGTGTCGGCTTTAGCTCGCTTTGCTTCCTTTGTGGTAGACCGAACTCGAACTCCTCGGCTTTTAATTCACGAAAATATATGATCGGGAGAAACAATATCATGATCGAGAATGTCTAAGCAAAGTAACGCAAATGGAGTCCAATGTATGTCGGCGGTGCTCTCAAGATTTTGAGATTCATCTCTCGGTTGGAGAACATCTTTCCCGGCCCAGTTGATAGTGTTCATCGAGATCCGTAAATCGGCGTTGAGATCTTCATTCGTGTCACGGGGCATGAGAGAGAGTCTCTACGACTTATAAAGTTCAGGCGCTAGTTTGTTAACTTTGATCCTCGAGCCCAGGCTTCCGGTAGCACCAGAGCATCCCGAGTTCCTTGGCGGACTTGCGAGTCCTGAACTCTTCTGAGATAGGAGTCACTCACGGTGGTCAGTATGGCGTTTCTAGCAACCCGGTCTAGATTGTGAAGCTTCTTGTCTTTAGGAGTGAAGAGGCTTATGTCTTTCGGGATCTTCTTCCTGGTCACCATGCCTACTCCTTGTCTTTGGATCCACGGGTTTTGGCGGCTATAGATCATGGGAGCGATAGCTCAGTCTTGCAAGACCTCGTCATGCTTTGTCATGGAGGAAGTCGAGATGAGCTTCCATTCGACTACGCCATACCCGTAGTTATCTCACGAGAACATGGGTACCATCACGATTCACGATATATCGAGATATTTTAAATAGTGATATGAATGAAGAATAATATGCGGTGAAAACGTTTTCGGGATCCGTTCAAGTAGACCAATTTTAGATAACAAGAGTCTTAGAGAACTCCTGCTCACGATACCAATTGTCGGTCCCGAGATAAACGTTCGGGTGTAGAGGGGGGTGAATACACTGAAAACTTTCTCAACTTAAAACGCGAAGAGTCCTATTCGAGGAGAGTGCCTTTTTTGAACAACCCGGTAGACCAAGTATGTTGTTACGAATCGCGTGGGCGAGTGAGGCCGATATAATGAGGCACGCTGGGCGACGGATGTCGGGAGTTCGATACCGTTCGGTAAGAGTTCGGTAGAGTGTGGAAATGTGCCGAGGCCAATTCGGTTGAGTTTGAAAATGTTTTTATTAAAAACAATTTCGGTATATTAGTGCAATCTCTTAAGCTTTCTTTAGAAACTTCGGTTGAATGATTTTGAAAGATAGTTTTCAATATGAACATAAATCAATGCAACGGTAAAAAACAAAACACAGCGATTTTAAAGTGGTTCGGATATCAACAATCCTACGTCCATTTGTCCCAAAAGATCGGGGAGGTTATTTTTTATTATACTAAGTTAGTCTCGGTCGATTTGTGCCTTTGGACAAACACAAGTCTTGAGGATTATCTTTGAGCAACTCTCGGCTTACAAGTATCAAGCGAAGTGTTTGATAACCTCTCCAACTATGAAGGAGTTCTTTACAAGTAAGAAAAGTTTAGGGATGAACTCCTTCGATCTAAGCTATGGATATATTCGGGTGAGCTTAGGTTAGAGGGAAGGGAGCAGGAAGGTGGCTTCTAGAGTGACGAACGGTGAGGAATAAGCTCTCCGGGTTCGTGTTCAATCACTTAGATACTATAGGCTTTGATTCTAATTCGGCTTGGTTCCCTTGAGCAAGTATGTCGACTTTCACTTGAAGTATCTCTCCGAAGATCTTGCGGAAAGCTTAAGTCGGTAAGTTTTTTCTCGTAATCCCTCGTGTATTCTTGATGTGTCTAGGTGAGCTTCGATTTGATTTTTTCCCTCTATTTATAGAGGTAAGCCATGGAAAGATCCGTTGGAGATGATGATCCATGTGTCACTCTCGTATGGGTAGCTAACGGCTCTTTCAAAGAAATGCGCGAGTCTTTTCCCTCCTTTTAGGAAATAAGTTGACTTGCGGCTTTAATCGGAATGTGGACAACTAGGCTTGCTCGTCATTGCTCAAGGTGTAGAAAGTAGTTGAGATAAACGAGACTTCTAGGCAAATCAAGGGCGACTTCTTTGAATACCTCGTATGACTCTGCGATTTAACAAGTAAGACCCATCGGCTGGCATCAGGGAGTGCGTGCGGCCGTTCTTGAGTCGACCTTGGTTCGGTGGTATACTCTGCTGAGTCCAAGTCTGCGAAGGTCGACTCGAGTTTAGTGAGCGCCTGCTTGAGTCGGTTCTCGGCGCGCTTTCGGTATGTTGCTCTCTGGTCGGTCCACTACTAAGTAAGAATACCTCTCGGTATGCTTTGCTCATGCTGAGTCCCGGCCTCTTCGAGTCTTCACTCCATGAGTGCGGGGCGATAATCTGCTGAAGAGTCGGCGGACGAGGACAAAGTGCCCGAACCATCTTTGAAAGAATGTCTGCTGAGTGCGAAAGCGTCGGGAGACGGAGGCATTACAATTACAACTCAATGGTTCACCGATCAAATTAGGGCTTGGGATCATTCAAATCTTCTAACACGTATGCTCTTTGAATCATCTCCCAACAACGACAACAATAATAATAATAAGCATTTATATATCATGCATGATATCACGTGTAAGTTATGTAAGTTATGTAAGCATCGATCATATTTATCATTCAATCCAATTTTGTTATGTAAATTTATTTTAAACTTTGAATGTGTATTTATATCATATTATGATTATATTGTTTATTGTTGAGATATAAATCATGATAGAATTATGAGGCAAGAATAATATTTATTTATTTTGGATTTCCTAAACCTACTAGGATTAATGAAAGGATATAATATTTTATGTTGTATTAAGTTATTAGTAGATAATTTGAAATTATGTTTTGTGAATAAAATACGTATTATATTTGTGATGTACATGTTTTAGGATGAAATCTACTTGTGTTTATCCATATCCTAATTTATCTATGATTGAATCTCTTATATGGTAAGTGGTATACTAAATTCCATATAAATTATTTAAGTACGAAAATAATTATGGATAAAATATATTTGATAACTTGTATTATTAGGGATTATTATATAATTTAATCTAGGCCTATAAATACCCCTTAGTCGCTCATAATATTTAGGCATATAAATACCCCGATTGGGAAAAATCACGGGACCTAGTCTAGACAAAATAACTCCACTAATGATGATAAAGAGTTACACAAATCAATCTGTGACTCCGGACGATATAAGCAACAATCAATCTACAAGCGAAAATACCGCAAGTATATCCAACCTACAACCTATAGAATTGGAAATACATTACCAATTGGAAATCCCAAATTGAACCGGTAGATGAATAGAAATCACCAAGACGAACACACGAACAAGAAATCAAAACCCGTTGATCGCGAAAGGCCAAGCGTGTGGACACCGTTTGTCGAGACGGAGAGTTGGCGAGAGAAAAGATGCTACGTTTTTTCTTCTTCTCTTCTTGAAGCCTCACGCCCCCGCCGAAAACACGATGACTCTTGGAAATCAATTATGTCTTCCAGACAAAACCAAAACAATCCTTCTATATTTTTATATTGGTTGGTGGGCCAATTTAAGACTAATGGGGTGACCACTTGAGGCCCAACAATCTCCCCCGTCGGCTCATTTGGGGAGACTCGACCAATCCGACCTCTTACCCGCAAAATATAAATTTCTCTCTTGGCGACGCCTTAGTCAACATATCAACACCATTACCATATGTGTGTACCTTCTCGAGTGTCGACAACTTAGAATCCAAAACATCTCGAATCCAATGATACCTCACATTAATATGTTTGGATCGAGAGTGGAAAGTAGAATTCTTACACAAATGAATATCGCTCGACTATCACAATGAATATTATTCTTTTCTTGCTTCATACCCGATTCTGTAGGAATTTACGCAGCCAAAGAACTTCTTTGCAAGCTTCGGTGACCACAATATACTTTGCTTGGTGCTCAAAAGAGCAACACACTTTTGTAGTTTTGCTTTGCCGTGAAGCGCACAACATCTGCAAATTTCATCAAGTATCCAGGATGTAGACTTCCTACTATCAAAGTAACTGCCATATCTGCATCGGTGAATTCGTCTAGCATTGTTTTACCATTGTCAAAACACAGAACACATTAGAAGTCCCCTTGAGATACACGAGAATCCACTTGGCGGGCAATCGATGCTCTTTACTTGGGTTAGAGAGAAACCGACTAACAACACCAAGCTGCGCTATGTGCGGTCGAGTGCACACCATAGAGTACATTAAACTACCAACGGTGATGCATAAGGCACTTTATTCATACATTCTTCATCTTTCTCACTTTTAGGAAAATGATGAATGCTCGGCTTAAAGTGGCATGCAAGTGGAGTAGATACTTCCTTAGCCTTTGCTCATATTAAATCGATCAAGTACATTCTTATTGTACTTTTCTTGAGACAAACCAAAGCTTTTCATTTTTGTCTATCTCGTGAGATCTTCATCCCAAGAATCTGTTTAGCTGGTCCCAAATTCTTCATTGCAAAGGACTTGCTCAAATCTTTCTTCAAGTGCTCGATTTTTACGCGTCAGTGACCTACGATCAACATGTTACCGAGCATAAAGCGAGAGAATAATAAAATCACCATCGAATAATTCTTCACATAAATATAATAATCAGATTTAGTCCTCTTATACTCTTGAGTACGTCATGAAGGAATCAAACTTTTTATACCCTTTGTCTCGGTGCTTGCTTCGAGACCATACAAGCTCTTCTTGAGGCGGCGAGACATGACTCTCTTTACCAACTTCCTTAAACCCCTCTAGTTGCTCCATGTAAATTTCTTCTTCCAAATCACCATGCATGAAGGCTTTGTCTTCACATCAAGTTGTTCAATTTCTAAATTCAAGCTAGGCTGCAATGCGAAAGCGATGCCGAATGGAAGACATCTTTACCACGGGAGAAACCTCAAAATCTACATCCTTTTTCGACCAAATCCCTTCACAACTAGTCTTGCCTTGTACTTTGGTAGAGAAGATTGTTCTTGAGTCTTTAGCTTGTAGACCCATTTATTCTTTAGAGCTCTCTTGCCCTTAGGCAACTTCACCCAAGTCATTGGTGTGATTTTCATGCAAGGATACCATCTCTTCTTGCGTGGCACGCAGCCATTTTTTCTTTCTTTTCATGCTCGAGAGCCTCACTATAACTCTCACGGCTCTCCTACATACATCCGACAAAATATACTCGTTAGGATTGTACTGCTTTAGAAGGTCTCTTCTCTCTAGTAGATCTCCTAACTTCATTTTGAGCTGGTGGTGGAGTTGGCACTTCACTTCCCTCGGGTTCATCGAGAACAATTTCATCACCATCTATGTTCTCTTGTTACTCCGATTCGGCTCCCAGTGATCGAGAATCGACTAGTTACGGGGGCCCGAATGCGCAATAGTAATCTCATTTGGCAACTTCCAGATCTTTTTCTTTTTCAATATCTTCAATAGTGCGGTCTTCGAGGAAGACGGCATCTACTGCCACGATAACCTTCTTTGTAACCGGATCACACGATACGTAGCCAAACTCTTCATTTCCATAACCCTGAAGATACTGTTTGCTTTGATTTCACATCCAAGTTTTGCTCTTTCATCTTAATGAATATGGACAAGACGTCGATAGCCGAAGACTCTCAAATGCTTGAAAGAGACTTCTTTCCCTTTCCAAACCCTCTACGGAATATCACCATCTAAAGGGGCGATGGAGAAAGATTAATTAGATCAACGGCGAGTCCTCAAAGCCTCGGACCAAAAAGACTTAGGCAACTTCGCATTTGATAGCATGCATCTAATACGTTCGGTAATTGATCTATTCATCCTCTATGCAATACCATTTTCTTGAAGAGTCTTAGGAGCTGTCTTCTCAAGTATGATCCCCTTTGATTTGCAATAGCTTTCAAACGGTCCTATGTATTCACCATCGTTATACGCCCGAACACGTATCGGTTTCTTGCCAGTCTCTCTTTCAACTCTGCTATCGCAAGTCTTTGAACATCTCTAGGACCTTATCTTTAGATTTCAAAGGAAAACATCAAACTTTCGGTGCAAAGTCATCAATAAAACTTACAAAATAAATTGCACCACCAATAGACTTATCTTTCATGTAGCACACGTCGGTATGTACTAATTGTAGCGGGCTCAACATCCTAGATGGAGGTTTACTATTAAATGCAACCCTATGTAGTTTTCCATACATGCGATCAATATCGGGTTTAAGAGTAGTACCTTGTACTTCGGGTAGGAGCTTCTTTCGAATAAGTGTTTGAATCCCCTTCTCACTTCGTATGTCCAAGTCGTATGTGCCAAAGATGTTGGGTTATGAGTCGGTGGTTGATTTAATCATCACTTAGAGGTACTTTGTTTTTATTTATCGGTAGTTCTTGTAATAGGACTTGTCTATTTATCGGTAATGGAGGAAATCATAGTGATTTAGTACTATGGAATTGAAGATCCTAAAACCTATCTTATACCCTTAGTGTAGTGTCTTTCGGACTAGATGATATAATAGGCTAAGGCTGTTCTTACCTTCATTATCTATTTTGTTTAAGTCCCTGTAAGGGGTATTTGTTGGTCCGAACCCGGTAGGAAGTTACATTCGGAACCCCACATCATCGGTTGTAAGAGCTCGTGTTCTTAGGTCTCCGGTGACTACACGTCGGTAGAAGATTACTCATCGGTTGACCCTCCGGTAGAAGAACACGGGGACGAGCTCGGTACCTTGAGCCGTCGGGGTGACTACACTCGGTAGAAGATCCCTTTATCGGCGGACTCGGAGGCGAAGAAAGGCGGTGATCGTGTCGGATCTCCTGTATCCGATAGCAAATTACCCGACTTTTAACATCATTCAAAAGTCGGCGAGAAGATCATACGAGGATGAGTGAGAGTCAACTCGAGATGAAGGCCGATGTGCGAAAAGTCTCACCTACCACAAACCTCGACCAATGAGAAACGTGTCCAAGCACTTACACTGCTCCGACCAACTAAAAGGTTGCTCTCATGCGCGGTGACCAACTAACTACTGCGACACTATTTTGAACGTATGGCCGTTTTTCCTTGGGCGTTTGTGACACGTGGCATCGTCCCCTCCAGCGGAAAAATGCAGGGTCACAACTATAAATAGAGAAACTTTTACGAGCTCAACGCACGGGATATCCAAGGGATTAAACACTCGAGAATACAAAACACTCTAGCGCATTCCACGAAGATCCGGGGAAGAACTTGCTTATTAGAATATTTTTTAGTTCTTCTCTCTAGAGTTTTTCTTTAGATCCCTCTTCTCTATCTAAGCTCCATTGTTATATCTATAGCTTAGAATCTTCGAAGGAGTTCACTTTTCGTAGTTGTTCTTATTGTAAGAACTCCATCATAGTTGGAGAAAATCCCCTCCCCTTCAAACTTCGGTTTGGATTGTAAAGTCGCTAAGGACTATAACTTAGGCGGCTACGTCCGGTGCACATATACCTTGCTGAGGCTTGCTCAGATTAATCAACAAGACCTCTTACTCGGCGGGACCGTGGACGTAGGATCTTGCATATCCGAACCATGTTAAAAATTGCTTGTGTCATTTACTATTTTATCACATTGCTTTCAAACTATCTTACAAACTCATACTTTGCATAAAATGTATTTAAAAGTGCACTAGCCAAAACAATTTGGTTTGCGAAAAACACGTTTTCAAATCGGGACGAAGTCTATCGGGCCCCTACACTTATCCGCACTAACTCTCACTTTGAGGTTTTGATCTTCGACAAAAGTAAGTAGAAGAAACTCGGTGGTTGAGTCGATCGACCCGCGATCAAAAGGTTATTATACGCCTTTGTTCATCGGTTGCGGCTTTGATGAATCAATTTCGTACCTAATTATTTACGTCCCAAAAAGGTCTCTTAGCGTGCGGGTGAGGCGTATTTCTTTGCGGTTATGCGAGAAAAGGAGCTGATTTGGCACGACAAGTGGAGATGAGGTGGCGGCGCGAATTACAGTTGGAATGAGGATATTTTGAGCGGTTTTGGTCGAAGGAAGAAAGAAGGAAAGAAAAGGATCAAGAAAGGAAAGAGAGAGGAAGGCAAGAAGAAGATAAAGAAGGATTAGATATTTCCATATCTATCAAAATCATTTCCTTATCCAAGAAGAAACCCTAGATATGATCTAGGGTATTATAAAAAGGAGGATTGAAGCATGAAAATCGAGGCCTTTTCACCATCAAAAACACGCCGTGCATACCTTTCCACCCTCGAAGACTCATCCTTTCCGATCCGATCAACTTGCTTTGCCCGAACCGCCGAGCCATGGCCGAGCCACCGCCGAAGCCAAATACCGACCGCCGCCGAGAAGATATCAACCACTATCCATTCCGAATACTTCATGCTTTATAGTAGTTTAAGATTGAAGCAAACACTTTACGTATTTCGTATTTCAATTTTCTTATGTTCGAATATTAGCTTAAGTTTCGTTCTTATCATTTGCTTCGCTCTTGTTATTTCCGCTTGAAAGGCCGTAGGTTTCGATACTTAAATCTAGTTGCAATTCTCGTTTCTAATTCAGTTTATGTTAGTTTGAATTACGTTGATGTTCGTTTCCTATTTTTAGATCGTTGTCTTTAAATTAATTTCGTTTACGTGCATGCTTAGGGTTAGGGTTACAAATGGTGCATGTTACATTTTGCGGGGGTGTTTTTATCGTGCGGTCGGGACGGGTTCATGAGTAGCTAAATTTCTAGTGGTCCGGCGGGATGTAAACACACACGTGAATAGTACATGAGGCTTAGGTTGTTATAATTAATAAAAGGGTTTCGGGTTAATTACGAATTATTTAATCGGCTAGTAATTTAGGCTTGATCACCACTAGGTTATTCGATCAGTAGCTAACTTAGTACTTCCATCGTTTCTCGTGGAACAAGGCTAGGTAAGTAGCGAAATTATTCGAAAGAGTAGTTGGATTAAGCCGGTAGGAGGCTATTAGATGCCCAACATACGAGTAGGCTCCTATACTAGGCCCCCTTAGTTCGATAAAGGTTTGTTTAGCTATTAAATCTATTGATTGCCCAACAACGTAGGTTGTAGCTAAATTAGGGAAGTAGCCGTTTCGATGCCCAACATGGCGATTACCGAGCTAAGTAAGTGGGAGTAAGGATTACGCGGTTTAAGTTCACGGTAGTCTATAACTAGTTGATTCTTAAGATTAATTCATTTTATATGCTAAGGATTGGAAATACATGTGTGTGAATATTCTGCTGGACCCATCTCTTATGCGCCTAGCTTAAACGGTTTTATCTCGGTTACGAAGTTTTTTATATTTAATTTAGTTTTTACAAGTTCTTAGTTTAGAATAAAACCCCAAAACTTGCGTGGTTGCTAACCAAAACCAAGATAAGTAGAAAAATAATATGTCTAGTCCTCCGTTCCACTGTGTTCGATACCACAGTGAACTATGCTGATATAATTCTCATGTTTTTGCGGGATTATTTGGTGCAATACGGCGATCACCAAATTGGCGCCGTTCTTGGGGGAGCGGTGTTATCTTGTTTTACTATTTTCTACTAATCTTTCGTTCTTTTTATCGTTGCATGAGCGGGTCTTCCAAACCTAACCTCATATTTGATTCGAGGTCGAGAAAACATCAAAGAGGATTAGGAAGAGGACAAAGCTGCAAAAGCAACGGTGCATTGTCCGGGCGAAGCGTCTTAAGTGCCCGGTCGGAAGGCGGAGCGGGGCGTCGGTGATCGGACCGGCGACTCCGGACCGAGAACCGTTAGGTTCGACAAACCGCTTCATAATACTCGAGTTACAACCTCGAGTCAAAAGAGGAAGAGATGGAGGGCGAAGTGCAAAATCCACAACCGCCCGAGGATGAATCTGGATCGCTTGACATGGGAGGCGGACCTTCCCGGTCCAATCCAAATCACAACTCTTGAACAAATTGATGTCAAGCTGAACATGGTAGCTGCCATGCCAAAGTTCTATGGGAGGACAAACGAGAACCCAAATTCCTTTTTGGCCTCGTTCAACCAAGTATGCAATCTGCACGAGACAAGGCCGATCCGGATGCATTCAAGCTCGAGGCTTTCCCATTCACCTTTGCAAGATGGAGCACAAGCATGGTTCTCAAGTTTAAAGCGAAACACCATCACTACATGGGCCCGGATTCGCGGTGTCTTCTTGAAGAAGTATTTCCCACAATCGAAGACAAATGCACTTAAGAAGTAGATTTCGGGATCGCTCAAGAATTAAACGAGACCTTCGGCGTATATTGGGAGAGATTCGGATGACTTGTCGATAGTTTCCCGAACCATGGCTACTCGGATGTGGAGCTACTACAGATTTTCTATCAAGGGATGACGAGACGAAGCAAAGGCCGTGGTCGATATCGGTCGAGAGGAAATTTCCACACAAGCCTCTACGAAGATGCGAGGAACATAATTGAAGGGCTTGCGGAGTCTACCTCGCAATACAAAGGGCCGGGGCCGACAAGAAGAGGCATTGGTTGGTCTCATTCGACTACATGGATGAGATCGATAATAAAGTGGAGGCAAAATTCGGTTTGTTGCAAGATAAGATCGACTTGATACTCAAGCGAAACGCGCCAGCCCCAAGCCGGTGAAATGCCGATCATGCGTGTGGAGCATGCGGAGAGAAAGGACATACGTCGCTGCAATGTCCGGGAGAAGAAGTAAATGCGGCGGGGAAATTGGAACGGGCGGCCAAGGGGTTCATCCGAACCTTCGTTGGAAGCGGCCAGGATGAGCATTTTCGGTAGAGGAATCCTCCTCAAAACCAATTTCAGCAACCATATCAACATCAACATGGATATCAACAGCCATATAATCCTCCTAATCGGAATAATTATCGGCGGACGTACGAGACCCCGCATCAAAGGCGGTTTCGGCGGCCAGACGTCCACACTTTGCCCGGTTGGAACAGCGAGAGCCCCTTAGAAAAGCTCTTGGCCGAAATGGTTTCTTCGTAGAAAGATACCATCGCATTTCGGCAACAAATGCGGCGGGAAATTAATCGAGACCAAGAAGGAGCGGGGGCTACAATGGAAAATTTGGCTAAACGAGATGAATAAGCTAAATTCTACCATTCGGGAAATAAAGACTTCTCAGGGGCGTTGCCGGCTCAAGCTCGAGCGGAGCCCGAATGCCCATGAGCTTGCAATCAAATTACATCTGCGTGGAGGCAAAGAACTACTGGCCCGAGTGCGGATAAGGCGTCCGGGAGAAATCAACGGAGAAATCGGCGGAGAAAAAAATCCCCCGTGAGCGGCTATACCATCGGAAGGCTCGAAGGAGCGGTATGCTGAAGATCGAGAACAAGAAAAGATGAGGAGGATGTCCGGGCCCGGCCGGTCGAACATGAAAATCTAATTCCGCCGCCCTTTCCCGAAGCTTTGGAAAGGAAGAGAACACCAAACAAGGAAAGTATGGACTACATGAAGTTGTTCGAAAAATTGGAGATTAATATCCCTTTCCTTGAAGCCGTAAGAATTCCCAAGTTCGGGAAATTTGTAAAGGATTTCATTGCTGGAAAAGTTCCCAAGTCCGGAAAGGTTTTGTTTGATCATACAGTATCAGCAATTATACAGAAGATGCTTCCGGCTAAATGTGCCGATCCGGGTATGTTCACACTTTGCCACTGTCGATGGGTGATGTCGTGATAAAACAAGCCGTGTGTGATCTAGGAGCATCTATAAGCGTTATGCCTTTATACGTATATAATCAATTGGTAGGAGGTGAGTTAATATCTACTAAGGTAATTATTCAATTAGCGAGATAGGTCATGTATTGCTCCGATTGGTTTTTACTTGAAAGCGTTTTGGTCGAGATTCAACAACTTTGTCTATCCGGCTGATTTTTATGTAACGGAACACTAATGATAGACAAGTTGAAGGGGCTCGAGAGTGTTATTAGGTAGACCATTTTTAAAGGCTGTGAAGGCGATAATTAATGTGGATGAGGGTTCAATAAGTGTAGCATACCATAATGAAACTTATGTTCATAAAATATCGAAGCACTTAAGAAACCACTACGATCATGAAAATGAGGATGCTTTTTTCTTTTCGACTCCATTGATGCGGTTGTCCAAGAATATCTTGGGGCGTATGTGATGCGGGGACAAAGTGGAAGTTACCTTGACTCGAGGGCTGGAATGAATCGGACCTCGAAGGTATGAGAGATGAAGAGATCGGAGAAAGCATATCGGCTTTGTGCGCTTGACTCCCGAGTGCAAGCTGTTGGCGGCATGTCTCAGTCGCCCTGATCAAGATGCCTACGAAAAGTTGCGGCCGTCGATCATCAAGGCACCAAAGCCGGAACTTAAACCACTTCCACCAAATCTGCGGTATGCCTATCTCGGAGATAATGAGGCGCTGCCGTCATCATTAATAAAGATCTTGACGAAAATCAAGAGAAGGCATTGTTGGAGATTTTGAAGAAGCACAAGAAAGCCATATGTTGGACTTTAGCCTGACATAGCAGGGCATAAGTCCCGACATTTGCGAGCGAGTCTATCCTCGTGGAGCCGGATAGCAAACCTTTCCGTGACCATCAAAGAAAACTCAATCCAAACATGAGAGAAGTCGTCTTTGAAGGAAGTATTAAAGCTTTTATCCATGGGTATTATCTATCCCATATCGGATAGCAAATGGGTAAGTCCGGTACACGTTGTGCCCAAGAAGTCCGGATTCCAAGTTGTCGAGAATGAGAAGAACAAATTGGTTACGGTACGCTTAGTGACGGGATGGCGCATGTGTATCGATTATAGGAAGCTTAATGCCGCGACTCGGAAGGACCATTTCCCGCTTCCATTTATCGATCGGATGCTCGAGAGACTTGCGGGGCAAGTCCATTTTAGCTTTTTTGGACGGATACGGCGGCTATTTCCAAATCCAAGTGCGAGAGGAAGATCAAGATAAGACGGCGTTCACATGCCCTTATAGAACGTTTGCCTACCGAAGAATGCGGTTTGGATTATGCGATGCGCGGGGCACCTTTCAACGGTGCGTGATGAGCTTATTCTCGAGACCTCGTCGAGATGTGCGTAGAGGTCTTCATGGGCGACTTCACTTGTCTCATGGTGACTCTTACACTTCGTGCTTGAAGAACCTCGACAAAGTCCTAACCCGATGTGTCGAGAAGAATTTGGTATTGAATTACGAAAAATGCCACTTTATGGTGGCCAGAAGGAATAGTGCTCGGTCGCGTTGTTTCTAAAAGAGGAATAGAAGTCGACAAGGCAAAGGTGGAGGCCATCGCAAAGTTGCCATGCCCGACAAATCCAAAGGAAGTTCGTGGTTTCTTAGGACACACCGGCTTCTATCGGGCGCTTCATAAAGGATTTCGCAAAAATCGCTCGGCCCATCGACAAACCTACTTCACAAGGATGTCGAGGTTTGAGTTCGATGCTAAGTGTAAGGAGGCCTTCACCATCCTTAAAAACAAGCTTACAACGGCTCTTGTGATGCAAGCCCCGGCCCCGGAATAAGCCATTCGAGATTATGTGCGATGCTTCGATTTGTGCGGTCGGGGCGGTCTTTGGGACAGAAAATTGGAAAAGAGAGTCGCGTAATATATTATGCATCCAAGACATTGAATCCGGCCCGAGCAACTATTCCACCACGAGAGAAGGAACTTTTAGCTATCGTCTTTGCCTTCGACAAATTTCGATCTTATTTACTTGGCTCAAAGATCATTGTGTACACCGATCATGCGGCTTGTCAAGCATCTCCTTGCAAAGAAGGAATCAAAACTTGCACCAAATAATCTGCAGAAACTCGAGAATTATATCGGTATAGTTCACGGGGTATCGAACACGGGGAACGGAGGACTAGACAAATTATTTTTCTACTATTCTTGTGTTTGGTTAGCAACCACGCAAGTTTTGGGTTTTTTATCTAAACTAAGAAATTGTAAAAGCTGAATTAAATATAAGAGCGAGGGCGAGATAAAAGCTGTTTAAACTAGGCGGATAAGAGATGGGTCCACCGAATATTCACACACACGTATTTCTAATCCTTGGCACGTAAAATGAATTAATCTTAAGAATCAACTAGTTATAGACTACCGTAACTTAAACTACGTAATCCTTACTCCCACTTACTTAGTCGGTAACCGCCATGTTGGGCATCGAAACGGCTACTTCCCTAATTTAGCTACAACCTACGTTGTTGGGCGATCAATAGATTTAATAGCTAAACAACTTTATCGAACTAAGGGAGCCGAGTATAGGAGCCTACTCGTATGTTGGGCATCTAATAGTCTCCCTACCGGTTTAATCCAACTACTCTTTCGAATAATTTCGCTACTTACCTAGCCTTGTTCCACGAGAAACGATGGAAGTACTAAGTTAGCTACGGTTGAATAACTTAGGGTGATCAAGCCTTAAATTACTAGCCGAGATTAAATAATTCGGAATTAACCCGAAACCACTTTGATTAATTATAAGAACCTAAGCTTCATGTACTATTCACGTGTGTGTTTACATCTGCTGGACCACTAGAAATTTAGCTACTCATGAACACATCTGCAAAGCGCGAGATAAAACACCTGCGAAACAAAATATGCACCATTTGTAACCCTAACCCTAGCATGCACGTAAACGAAATTAATTTAAAGACAACGATCTAAAAGCAGGGAAACAAACATCAACGAGAATTCAAACTAACATAAGGCTGAATTAGAAACGAGAATTGCAACTAGATTTAAGTATCGAAACCTACGGTCTTTCAAGCGAGAAATAACAAGAGCAAAGCAAATGACAAGAACGAAACTTAAGCTAATATTCGAACATAAGAAAAGCGAAATACGAAATACGAAAGTGTTTGTTTCAATCTTAAACTACTTGTAGCATGAAGTATTCGGAATGGATAGTGGTTGATATCTTCTCGGCGGTCGGTATTTGGCTTCGGCGGTGGCTCGGCGATGGCTCGGCGGTTCGGGCGGCAAGTTGATTGGATCGGAAAGGATGACTCTTCGAGGGTGGAAAGGTATGCACGGCGTGTTTTTGATGGTGAAAAGGCTCCGATTTTCGTGCTTCAATCCTCCTTTTATAATACCCTAGATCATATCTAGGGTTTCTTCTTGGATAAGGAAAGGATTTTGATAGATATGGAAATATCTAATCCTTCCTTATCTTCTTCTTTCCTTCCTCTCTCTTTCCTTTCTTGATCCTTTTCTTTCCTTCTTTCTTCCTTCGACCAAAACCGCTCAAAATATTCTCATTCCGAGTGTAATTCGCGTCGCCACCTCATCTCCACTTGTCGTGCCAAATCAGCTCCTTTTCTGCATAACTGCCTACAAATACGTCTCACCTGCACAGTTAAGAGACCTTTCTGGACAGAAATAATTAGGTACGAAATTGACTCATCAAATCTCCTTACACTTGAGTTATACTCGCCCTCGAGTATAAGAAGAGAAAAAAATAAGTACCTAATTATTTTTGGTCTTCCCCAGACCCAAGACTCAAAAGAAAAGACTCAAGACTCGAACAAGAACAAAAACAAGACTCGACACGAACGGAAGAAAGAAAATAACAACGGACTCACAAAGGCGAAAAACATGAAGCCATACCAATTTAATTCGAAATTTTCAGCACCAATTCGAGCCAAGCGATGTCGGAATTGTGCGATCATGATCTCATCCAACAAGTAGACAATGCAAATTTTGAAACTAAGCACTTATATATCAACTTGGTCAAAATCTAAACAATGTGGATCTCCTCGAAGTTTCACTCAAAACTCAACTAATCTAGGTCGGTTCAAGCTACTCAAAAAAAAAATAATCCACGCAATCACGATAAGAGATCATCACAATAGCAATATCAAGGAGGTCTTTCTCATTCGGTTGTAATGGGGCTTAGGACTTAGACAATTTGATGTTGGTAAGGGTCCTAGGGGTACTAAGCTCCATTAAAATTCGAAACAATGTTATGCATGTAAAACTCTCACTGTGCGATCAAGAAAGTCAAACTCCCACCACTTAGAAAATTCACTTCATTGCTACATCATCAACTATGCACCCATTACTCTTTCTTTTACGCCACGTATCATATTCAGAATTTTTTTCTTTTTCTTTCATTCTCAATTTTTTTTTCTTTTTTTTCGTGGCACATACTCTTTTTAGCAAGCTGGCACAAAGCTGTCTCAATTGTACGGACGGTACACTTTGAATCTTGCTTATATTGAGCGGTCTTTACACTAGACTTTTTATCCGATCTGTTTTTTACGCGGCATGTTTATCTTGGGCGGGTAGGAGAATACACTTGATTTTAACTATCATGCACAAAGGAGTTCGTAAAAAAAATGCGATAACACGGGTCGAGAGAAAGTTTTAAAATGGCCTTGGCTAAAATTTTACTAACTCAAATCAAGAAATTAAGTCAAGGCTCAAATTGGTTCACTAAGGGATGATTTTTGGGTAGGAAAATTTTTGTCGCGGCCGTGTGGCCAAAAATCCCTAGTACCTCCAATCATTTATCACAAGTGATTCAAACATATTGCGACTTTCTGGATAAACACCCTCAAAAGAAATAGTAGGAAGTGTCCTACTTTAAGGCTCAAATCTTATTTAAGTGAGTGGTTAATAAATTTCGATCCAAACAAAGTTTATTTTTCGTCATCCCAAGCTACATACACATACGTGCCTAGATCTACTCTTCACAAAGTCTACAAGTAAGAATATTGAAAATGAAAGCACAAATAAGACAAGCTTGATCATAGAAAACGGCACTTCAAAAATCAAAAATTTTGGCATGCTTCGACACAAATTACCCCCCTCCTTACACTTAAACCTTGCTCGCCCTCGAGCAAGAAAGAAAACAAAAGAAAGAGAGAAGGCATGACAAAATAAACAAACAAACACCCTCCTTACACTTGGTCCCTACCAAGTGTAAGAAACAACGAAAATTAAAGACAAAAGAAAAAAGAAACACCCCTCCTTACACTTGATCCCTATCAAGTGTAAGAACAAGAAAAACACATAAAAACGGACTCAAACACAAAACAAAAAGACACAAAACGAAAACTAAAATGGGGAAGAAAAGTCACGGGTCGCCTCGCACAGGCGAGGCGAAGCGATCTGTTCCTAGCGTGCGGCGGAGACGGTCTACTCGGCGTCGAGGGAATCCGAGATCCGTCCTTAGCGTGCACGCGTATCTGTCTGCGGAGGTAAAGGCACTCGAGACACGAGGTCCCGGTGGATAAAAGCTGGATCTCCCGGTTAGGCGGTTGGTACGGTGGCGAGTATGCCTCAACAAAGTCCAATCAAACAAAGATGGAGGATCTACCCTAGTCAAATAACCCGCATCATGTATGATAAAATTGCGTTCAATGAGCGTGGCAAGGACATGGCACAAAGTCGTGAGGCGCACGGTATGACTAGCAATTATGAACATGTTATGAGCAATCCACCAACCTAAGTTAATGAGGCGCCTATTAACCATGCACGATAGAAAATACAACTTCATTGGCACTCACCTTTTCAAAAGACGTACTCTTTCCGGTCAAATTGTGGGCTAAATATTGGTGGCACATGCGAAGGGTGGGATCCTCTATAAAGGCGACATGGGAGCCGGAGGTGACAAACTCATCCGGTCGCTTGGGGTGAGAAGCCTCCACGCGGCCCGTGAACCCGATATACCTCGGATCTTTGCTCGGATACTATGAAATCCCATCTCAAAATGCCCTAGCATATAGTCATCAAACGAACAAATCCCTAGTCTAGCATTCCACTCGGCAACACTCATCTGATAAGTCCCCCCAAACAATCTAAACTCAATACACGGAGTAACCAAATCTTTATCACCCTCAAAATGAAAAGTATTAAAGAACTCACTTGCAAAGAAAGGTGCGATCAAGGAGGCGGCCACTTCGGAAGTCTTTGCCCTCGTGCTCTTGTAGACGCAAATTCATATACTCGATCTCAAATTGTGAGAGAGCATGCACGGCTTCCGATGAGTCGAGGCGGATGATCATGCAGTTCCCATACTCCGCTGCTTGTGGAAAGGCCGAAGACGAGTCGGAATCGGCAAGGGACAAGTAGTTGTTGAAGTCATCCTCAAAATTCCCATCGTGGTCATCGGACTTGTAGTCCGAATCTCCTTCCTCTTAGCTCGGCAATTCCTCACGCAAGCTCTCGCTCCAATTCACGCCCGCATAATAGTTGAGTGGTGGTGGCGGATGTTGAAACTCAAGGAATGGCAACCACTCGTACAGGTTTTGCGGAGATGGAGGCGGCGGATTGGACGAAGAAGCACCGTCCGCCCAGCTGGCTTTCGATTTCCTCACCTTCGAGCGTCGTGGTGGAGATGGCGGAGGCGTGGGATCGGGCGTCGGCTGAGGAGTCGGCTTCGGTCTCGGTTGTGGCGTCGGCTCGGGAGTCGGTTCAGGAGTAGGCTCACGTGGCGGTTTCTGCGAGGTAGCCACACCGGTGTGCCTTCGTAACTGTCGACGTGGCAGTTTCGGCGGAGATGTAGACTCTGTAGCATATTGGCTTTCGACTCCAACTTCCATTTGTTGTGGATTTGGCTCCACATAAGCAAACTCCGGTGCAGGTGGCGGTTCATACTCGATTAGGGGAAGTTCCGGAGGTGGTGCGGTTTTCCGGTCAGTAGCAGCTTTGTTGCGGCGGCGTTGCATCTCCAGGTCTGCCTGCACGGCGGCGAACCATCGGGCAGCAATAGACTTCTTCTTCTTCGGAGGCATGGCTGCTGTGTCTCGACTGTACAGTGAGAAGGAGTCTTGGAGAAGAAGATGGTTGTTTTAGAGAGAGAAGTAGTGGGCGGCGGTTTTTTGGGAGGGACGATGTTTGAATAGTATCAAGTGGTAGGGTTTGGTTTCTTCCCTCCTTTTATACAAGTAAATTTTGCAATCAGGTCCTCTCGGTTGTGCAGGTTAAGAGATTCGGTCCCTCTCTTATTGCAATTCGGCCCCCATCTTTTTCTCCACTTCAATTGACTCCAAATGTTCATCCTCTAAGCAATTGAGTCCCTAAAATTCGCCTCCTTACTACTATTGGGTCCCTTGGTATTTCTAAAAATTGCAATCAAGACCCTTAGTCTTATTTTCTTCATCTATGCTCCTTCAACTCCTTTTTCTTGCACTTTAAACACCAATTCCTTACTTAGCAAAATCCTGAAAAATAAAAGAAACCACACCAAGCATAAAATCAAACTAAACAAAATGAAATCAAAGAAAAATCGGGAAAAATAACGGGTTGCCTCCCGGAAGCGCCTTTCTTTAGAGTCTTCGGCTAGACCTCCTCTTCAAAAAGTCAAAAATACGAGGGAATAGACAAGTTTTGCTCGTCCATATCTTCTATCTTTGCGGCCGCATGATAAATCTTCAGACGATGTCCGTTGACAGTAAAAGTCTCGTCGGAGTCCAATTTCTGTATAACCACTGCTCCACCTGGCCAGACAAAACACACCCGGAATGGACCTATCCATCTTGAGCGGAGTTTTCTGGGCATAATACGTAGGCGTGATTGGTAAAGCAATACTAGGCGGCCCACTTCAAAAGTCTTCATACGGATCATTTTATCATGCCGCGCCTTTGTGCGATCTTTGTATCTCATAGCCGCATCATAGGATTCTAACCGTATTTCTTCAAGCTCTTGAAGGCGATATTTCCTCTCCTTAGCACTTTCGGTCGAGATCCATATTGATTTTACATGCGCCGCCCACCGGGCATTGTGTTCCAAGCTGTACGGGCAAGTGACATAATTTACCGAAAATCAATCTATATGGAGACATACCGAGGGAGTTTTATAGGGTGCATGCGTTAAGCCCATAAGGCGTCGTCCGGGCCTCATACTCCAATCTTTCCTTGATAGATTGACCGTCTTCTCCAAAATAGACTTAACTTCTCGATTTGACACTTGACTTGCCCGTTCGTTTGTGGATGGTAAGCGGTAGAAACTTCGATGGGCTACTCCATACTTCTTCAACAACGACTACATGGTACGGTTGCGAGAAATGTGTTCCTCGATCACTTATGATGGCTTTTGGTACGCCCGAATGCGCAAAAGATATTAGTTCGAAGAAATCCTGCAACCACTTTAGAGTCGTTAGTTTTTGTAGCCTTTGCCTCGACCCGTTTAGAAACATAATCAACGGCAAGTAAAATGTACATGTTACCATTTGAGCTAGGAAACGGACCCATGAAGTCCATACCCCATACATCAAATATCTCACAAAATCTCAAGGGCTTTTGGGGCATTTCATCCTTCATAGATATATTCCCGGTCATTTGGTAACGTGCGCATGACTTACGGTACTTATAGGCGTCAAGGTGTAGGCTCGGCCAAAAGAAACCCGCATCCAACACTTTCCTTGCGGTTCGTTTTGGTCGAAGTGTCCTCCATAGGCGGATGAATGACAATGGAAAAGGATGTCGCCTTGTTCTTCTTCCGGAATGCATCTTCGGATCACTTGATCAACTCCCATTTTCCAAAGAATTGGAGAGTCCCTAAAATCACTTGCTTACACTAACTCTTTAACTTTGCTTTTTGGGCGTGAGTGAACTCGGGTGGCGGTTTGCTTAGAAGTTAAGAAATTCACAATATTAGCAAACCAGGTAATTTAGAAGCGTTACCTATGGTTTTCGGCAATTGCGGTTCGAGTTGTCTTGGTAGGGCGGTGAGACACTTCTCGGACTCCAAGCGTAAAACAACTGTGCGGGCGGGAAGCTTGGCAAGGTGGACACCGTTTCCACGAACAGCATATAAATGCTCTTCGGGAAAAGTCTCCTTTATGGGCTCTCCATCGTCTTTTTGAATCAATGCTGCTCCAAGTGATCCGCCGCATAGTTCTCGGCTCCTTTCTTGTCCTTAACCTCCCAATCAAATTCTTGAAGGAGAAGAATCCATCGGATAAGTCTCGGTTTTGATTCCTTCTTTGCAAGGAGATGCTTGACGGCGGCATGATCGGTGTACACGATGATCTTTGAGCCAAGTAAATAAGATCGAAATTTGTCGAAGGCAAAGGCGATAGCTAACGATTCCTTCTCCGTGGTGGAATAGTTGCTTTGGGCTGGATTCAATGTCTTGGATGCATAATATATCACGTGACTCTCTTTTCCGGTTTTTTTCTGTCCCAGCCTTGCCCTTGGCTTGCACGGTCGAAGCATCGCACATAATCTCGAATGGCTTATTCCGGTTCGGGGCTTGCATCATAGGAGGCTTTGTTGTAAGCTTGTCTTTAAGGATGGTGAAGGCCTCCTTACACTTAGCATCGAACTCAAACTCGACATCCTTGTGAAGTAGGTTTGTCGGTGGGCGGCGATTTTTGCGAAATCCTTTATGAAGCGCCGATAGAAGCCGGCGTGTCCTAAGAAACCACGAACTTCCTTTGGATTTGTCGGGTATGGCAACTTTGCGATGGCCTCCACCTTTGCCTTGTCGACTTCTATTCCTCTTTTAGAAACAACGTGACCGAGCACTATTCCTTCAGTCACCATAAAGTGGCATTTTTCGTAATTCAATACCAAATTCTTCTCGACACATTGGGCTAGGACTTTGTCGAGGTTCTTCAAGCACGAAGTGTAAGAGTCACCATAGGCGGTGAAGTCGTCCATGAAGACCTCTATGCACATCTCGATGAGGTCGAGAATAAGCTCATCATGCACCGTTGAAAGGTGCTCGGTGCATTGCATAATCCAAACGGCATTCTTCGGTAGGCAAACATTCCATAAGGGCACGTGAACATCGTCTTATCTTGATCTTCCTCTCGCACTTGGATTTGGAAATAGGCTGCTTTGTATCCGTCCAAAAGGTAAAATAGACTTGCCCCTCAAGTCTCTCGACCATCGATCGATAAATGAAAGCGGGGAAATGGTCCTTACAGTCGCGGCATTAAGCTTCCTATAATCGATACACATGCGCCATCCCATCGCTAAGCGTCACCGGAACCGATTCGTTCATCTCATTCTCGACAACTTGGAATCCGGACTTCTTGGGCACAACGTGTACCGGGACTTACCCATTTGCTATCCGATATAGGATAGATAAGACCCATGGATAAAAGCTTTAAGTCATGTGCGCGTTGCCAAATGGCCAGGGAATATATCTATGAAGGATGAAATGCCCCCCAAAAGCCCTTGAGATTTTGTGAGATATTTGATGTATGGGGTATGGACTTCATGGGTCCGTTTCCTAGCTCAAATGGTAACATGTACATTTTACTTGCCGTTGATTATGTTTCTAAATGGGTTGAGGCAAAGGCTACAAAAACTAACGACTCCCAAAGTGGTTGCGGGATTTCTTCGAACTAATATCTTTTGCGGATTCGGCGTACCAAAAGCCGTCATAAGTGATCGAGGAACACATTTTACGCAGCCGTACCATAGAGTCGTTGTTGAAGAAGTATGGAGTAGCCCATCGAGTTTCTTCCGACTTACCATCCACAAGCGAATGGGCAAGGCTGAAGTGTCAAATCGAGAAGTTAAGTCTATTTTGGAGAAGACGGTCGATCTATCAAGGAAAGATTGGAGTATGAGGCACAGACGACGCGTTATGGGCTTACCGTACGGCCTATAAAACTCCCCTCGGTATGTCTTCATATAGATTGATTTTCGGTAAATTATGTCACTTGCACGTATAGTTGGAACACGAGGCACTGGTGGGCGTACGAGGAAAATCAATATGGATCGGACCGAAAGTGCTAAGGAGAGGAAATATCGGCTTCAAGAGCTTGAAGAAATACGGTTAGAATCCTATGATGCGGCTATGAGATACAAAGATCGCACAAAGGCGTGGCATGATAAAATGATCCGTATGAAGACTTTTGAAGTGGGCCGGCTAGTATTGCTTTACCAATCACGCCTACGCATTATGCTCGGAAAACTCCGCTCAAGATGGATAGGTCCATTCCGGGTGTGTTACGTGCGGCCGGGTGGAGCGGTGGTGATACGAGAATTGGACTCAGGCGAGACTTTTCTGTCGGCGGTCATCGTCGAAGATTTATCATGCGGTCGCAAAGATAGAAGATATGGACGAGCAAAACTTGTCCATTCCCTCGTATTTTTACTTTTGAAGAGGAGGTCTAGCCGAAGACTCTAAAGAAAGGGCGCTTAGGGAGGCGGCCCGTTATTTTTCGATTTTTCTTTGATTTCGTTTTGTTTAGTTTGATTTTATGCTTGGTGTGGTTTCTTTTATTTGTCAGGATTTTGCTAAGTAAGGAATTGGTGTTTAAAGTGCAAGAAAAAGGAGTTGAAGGAGCATAGATGAAGAAAATAAGACTAAGGGGTCTTGATTGCAAGTTTTAGAAATACCAAGGGACCCAATTGTAGTAAGGGCCGAATTTTAGGGACTCGGTTGGTTAGAGGGCGAACATTTGGAGTCGATTGAAGTTGAGAAAAGATGGGGGCCGGATTGCAATAAGAGAGGGACCGAATCTCTTAGCTTGTACAGCGAGAGGACACGATTGCAAAATTTACTTGTTATAAAAGGAGGGAAGAAACCAAACCCTACCACTTGACACTATTCAAACATCTTCCCTCCCAAAAAACCGCCGCCCACTACTTCTCTCTCTACAACAACTATCTTCTTTTCCAAGACTCGTTCTCAGCATGCGGTCGAGATACGGCAGGCCATGCCTCCGAAGAAGAAGAAGTCTATTCTTTGCCCGATGGTTCGCCGCCGTACGAGGCGGGCCGAGAGAGCGCAACATCGCCGCAGCGAAGGCTGGCTGGCCGAAAAACCGCGCCGCCTCCGGAACTTCCCCTATCAGTATGAACCGCCACCTCCGCCGGGAGTTTGCTTATGTCGAGCCAAATCCACAACAAATGGAAGTTGGAGTCGAAAGCCGATATGCTACGGAGTCCACATCTCTGCCCAGCGCCCACGCCGGCGATTCCGAAGGCACACCGGCGCGGCTACCTCGTAGAAACCGCCGCGTGAGCCTACTCCTGAACCGACTCCCGAGCCGACGCCACAGCCGACACCGGAGCCGACTCCTCGGCCCGACGCCCGATCCCACGCATCCGCCATCTCCACCACGGCGCTCGAGTGGGAGGAAATGAAAGCCGATCGGGCGGACGGTGCTTCTTCGTCCCGATCCGCCGCCTCCGTCTCCGCAAAACACATGCAGTGGTTGCCATTCCTTGAGTTTCAACATCCGCCACCACCACTCAACTATTATGCGGGCGTGAATTGGAGCGAGAGCTTGAGTGAGGAATTGCCGAGCCAAGAGGAAGGAGATTCGGACTACAAGTCCGATGACCACGATGGGAATTTTGAGGATGACTTCAACATGAACTACTTGTCCTTTACCGATTCCGGCTCGTCTTCGGCCTTTCCACAAGCGGCGGAGTATGGGAACCGCATGATCATCCGCCTCGACTCACCGGAAGCCGTGCATGCTCTCTCACAATTTGAGATCGAGTACATGAATTTGCGTTTACAAGAGTACATGAATTTGCGAGGGCAAAGACTTCCCGAAGTGGCTTGCCTCCTTGATCGCACCTTTCTCCGCGCGGCGGTATAATCGAACCTTTCTTTCAATATTTTCGAAATATTGGTTGGTCATGGTTGCTTGAGTCGCATCATTATCCGTGCTATAAAGAGGTTGCAAGTGAGTTCTTTAATACTTTTCATTTTGAGGGTGATAAAGATTTGGTTACTCAGTGTATTGAGTTTAGATTGTTTGGGGGGACTTATCGGATGAATGTTGCCGAGTGGAATGCTAGACTAGGGATTTGTTCGTTTGATGACTATATGCTTAGGGGCATTTTGAGATGGGATTTCATAGTATGCCGAGCAAAGATCCGAGGTATATTGGTTCACGGGCCGCGTGGAGGCTTCTCGCCCCAGCGACCGGATGAGTTTGTCGCCTCCGGTTCCCATGTCGGCTTTATAGAGGATCCCGCCCTTCGCACGTGCCACCAATATTTAGCCCACAATTTGGCCTGGGAAGAGTACGTCTTTTGAAAAGGTGAGTGCCCGATAAGTTGTATTTTCTATGGTGTATGGTTAATAGGCGCCTCGTTAACTTAGGTTGGTGGATTGCTCATAACATGTTCATAATTGCTAGTCCATACGCAGGTGCGTCGCATGACTTTGTGCCATATCCTTGCCACGTTCGTTGAGCGCATGATTTTATCATACGTGATGCTTTGGTTATTTGTCTAGGGTAGATCCACCATCTTTGTTTGATTGGACTTTGTTGAGGCGTACTCGCCTCTTGTGCCCAGCTTGCCTAGCAGGGAGATCCGGTTTTATCCACCGGGACCTCGTGTCTCGAGTGCCTTTACCTCTGCGGGGACGGGATACAATGCGAGACGCTAGGGGCGGATCCGGATTCCCTTGGACGCCGAGTAGGCCGTCTCCGCCCGCCCGATTATGAACAGGCTGCCTCGCCCGGCCCGGGCGAGGCGACCCGTGACTTTTCTTCCTCATTTTAGTTTTCGTTTTGTGTCATTTTGTTACGTGTTTGAGTCCGTTTTTATGTGTTTTTCTTGTTCTTACACTTGATAGGGATCAAGTGTAAGGAGGGGTGTTTCCTTTTTTCTTTTGTCTTTAATTTTCGTTGTTTCTTTCACTTGGTAGGGACCAAGTGTAAGGGGGGTGTTTGTTTGTTTATTTTGTCATGCCTTCTCTCTTTCTTTTGTTTTCTTTCTTGCTCGAGGGCGAGCAAGGTTTAAGTGTAAGGGGGGGGGTATTTTGTGTCGAAGCGTGCCAAAATTTTTGATTTTTGAAGTGCCGTTTTCTATGATCAAGCTTGTCTTATTTGTGCTTTCATTTTCAATATTCTTACTTGTAGACTTTGTGAAGAGTAGATCTAGGCACGTATGTGTATGTAACTTGGGATGACGAAAAATAAACTTTGTTTGGATCGAAATTTAGTAACCACTCACTTAAATAAGATTTGAGCCTTAAAGTAGGACACTTCCTACTATTTCTTTTGAGAGTGTTTATCCGAGAAAGTCGCAATATGTTTGAATCACTTGAGATAAATGATAGGAGGCACTAGGGATTTTTAGCCACACGGCACGCGACAAAATTTTTCCTACCCCAAAATCATCCCTTAGTGAACCAATTTGAGCACTTGACCGAATTTCTTGATTTGAGTTAGTAAAATTTTAGCCAAGGCCATTTTTAAACTTTCTCTTGACCCGTGTTATTGCATTTTTTTTTATGAACTCCTTTGTGCGTGATAGTTAAAATGCGAAGTGTATTCTCCTACACCCGGTATAAACATCTTTGCGGGAAAAGCAGTTGGATAAAAAGTCTAAGTGTAAAGGCTGCTCAATATAAGCGGTATCCAAAGTGTCTGTCTGTACAATTGAGGCGAGTTTGTGCCCGGTTTGCAAAAAAGAGTATGTGCCACGAAAAGAAAAAAAATTGAGAATGAAAGAAAAAGAAAAAATTCTTAATATGATACGTGGCGAGAAAAGAAAGAGTATGGGTGCCTAGTTGATGATGTAGCATTGAAGTGAATTTTCTAAGTGGCGGGAGTTTGACTTTCTTGGTTTGCACGGGTGAGAGAGTTTTACATGCGTAACATTGTTTTCGAATTTTAATGGAGCTTAGTACCCCTAGGACCACTTACCAACATCAAATTGTCTAAGTCCTAAGCCCCATTACAACCGAATGAGAAAGACCTCCTTGATATTGCTATTGTGATGATCTCTTATCGTGATTGCGTGGATTATTTTCTTTTGAGTAGGCTTGAACCGGACCTAGATTAGTTGAGTGTTGAGTGAAACTTGAGGAGATCCACATTGTTTAGATTTTGACCAAGTTGATATATAAGTGCTTAGTTTCAAAATTTGCATTGTCTACTTGTTGGATGAGATCATGATTGCACAATTTGACATTGCTTGGCTAGAGAATTGGTGCTGAAAATTTCGAATTGATTGGTATGGCTTCTTGTTTTTCGTTTTGTGAGTCCGTTGTTATTTTCTTTCTTCCGTTCGTGTCGAGTCTTGTTTTTTGTTCTTGTTCGAGTCTTGAGTCTTTTCTTTTGAGTCTTGGGTCTTGGGGAAGACCAAAAATAATTAGGTACTTATCTTTTTCTCTTCTTATACTCGAGGGCGAGTATAGCTCAAGTGTAAGGAGATTTGATGAGTCAATTTCGTACCTAATTATTTCTGTCCAGAATGGTCTCTTAACTGTGCAGGTGAGACGTATTTGTTGGCAGTTATGCAGAAAAGGAGTTGATTTGGCACGACAAGTGGAGATGAGGTGGTGACGCGAATTACAGCTGGAATGAGGATATTTTGAGCGGTTTTGGTCGAAGGAAGAAGAAGGAAAGAAAGGATCAAGAAAGGAAAGAGAGAGGAAGGAAAGAAGAAGATAAGGAAGGATTAGATATTTCCATATCTATCAAAATCTTTTCCTTATCCAGAAGAAACCACTAGATATGATCTAGGGTATTATAAAAAGGAGGATTAAAGCACGAAAATCAGAGCCTTTTCACCATCAAAAACACGCCGTGCATACCTTTCCACCCTCGAAGACTCATCATTTCCGATCCGATCAACTTGCCGCCCGAACCGCCGAGCCGCCGCCGAAGCCAAATACCGACCGCCGTCGAGAAGATATCAACCACTATCCATTCCGAATACTTCATGCTACGGTAGTTTAAGATTGAAACAAACACTTTCGTATTTCGTATTTCAATTTTCTTATGTTCGAATATTAGCATAAGTTTCGTTCTTGTCATTTGATTAAGCTCTTGTTATTTCCGCTTGAAAGACCGTAGGTTTTGATACTTAAATCTAGTTGCAATTCTCGTTTCTAATTCGGTTTATGTTAGTTTGAATTACGTTGATGTTTGTTTCCTATTTTTAGATCGTTGTCTTTAAATTAATTTCGTTTACGTGCATGCTAGGGTTAGGGTTACAAATGGTGCATGTTACATTTTTGCGGGGTGTTTTATACGTGCGGTCGGGACGGGGTTCATGAGTAGCTAAATTTCTAGTGGTCCGGCGAGAATGTAAACACGCACGTGAATAGTACATGAGGCTTAGGTTCTTATAATTAATCAAAGGGTTTCGGGTTAATTACGAATTATTTAATCGGCTAGTAATTTAGGCTTGATCACCCTAGGTTATTCGATCTGTAGCTAACTTAGTACTTCCATCGTTTCTCGTGGAACAAGGCTAGGTAAGTAGCGAAATTATTCGAAAGAGTAGTTGGATTAAACCGGTAGGAGACTATTAGATGCCCAACATACGAGTAGGCTCCTATACTAGGCTCCCTTAGTTCGATAAAGGCTTTGTTTAGCTATTAAATCTATTGATTGCCCAACAACGTAGGTTGTAGCTAAATTAGGGAAGTAGTCGTTTCGATGCCCAACATGGCGCTTACCGGGCTAAGTAAGTGGGAGTAAGGATTACGCGGTTTAAGTTACGGTAGTCTATAACTAGTTGATTCTTAAGATTAATTCATTTTATGTGCCAAGGATTGGAAATACGTATGTGTGAATATTCTGTTTGGACCCGTCTCTTATACTGCCTTAGTTTAAACGGTTTTTATCTCGGTTCTCGGTTTTTATATTTAATTCGGTTTTTACAAGTTCTTAGTTTAGAATAAAACCTAAAACTTGCGTGGTTGCTAACCAAAACCAAGATAAGTAGAAAAATAATATGTCTAGTCCTCCGTTCCACTGTGTTCGATACCACAGTGAACTATGCGATATAATTCTCACGTTTTTGCGGGATTATTTGGTGCGATACGGCCGATCACCACAACCTATAGCTCAGTTTGTCCTTCGCGTTTGAGAGAAGAAACTTGTACTCGGGTGTATTCACCCCCCCCCCTCTACACACGACACTCGTCTTCGGACCAACAATTGGTATCGGAAGCGACGGTGTTTTCACGATCATCGGTTACGAAACTGCGGTCTACTCGAGCGAGATCCACGAAAACATTTTTCCTTTGCACAAGCATCTCTTCATACATCCTTATACTCTCATCTATAATGTACGATATAATAGGGATATTGATGGTGCCAATATTCTCGGTGGAGAACTACACGGTACGGTATGGCGCGTGAGAATGGAGCGCGCCTTACATCATCTGCACGGCGGCATGGTGATGTCCTTGATACGGGACCCATCATTCCCATGATCGACGGCATTCAATATGCCCTGTGGGAGGTGTAGGAGCACGGGGCGGGTGCTAAAGTTGCTAAAGACAAATCCGCCTTCACGCTGAAGAGAAAAAGGCTGCACAACCTCGGCCAGGAGTTGCGCGAGAATGCGATCTGACTACGCTCGGTGATTCACAACTCGGGAGGGTGCAAGGCGCAAGGCGGCAAAAGAACTTTGGGATGCCCTAGGCATGCTTGAGCGAAGGAACCCCTTGATTAAAGAGAACAAGCTCGAGCTAGAGCTTCAAAAGTTCGACACCTTTGCCGTGGAGCCCGATGAGACCATTGACGAGCTTAGCGTCGAGATTCACAAACCGGATCAATGTGATCAAGGGAGTTGGGGAGGGCGTTCACCAACAAAGAGATGAACACCAAGATCTTGAGAGCGTTGCCTCGGCGAAGTGGCTTCCTTTTTGCTACTTATTTACGTCGCTCGAGATCTTAATGCTTTAACTCCGATGTTATCTTTTGGGAATTAAAGGCGGGAGTTCGAGCACGGCCTACCCCAAAGATGTTCCGGTGCTCCGGTGACACCCCGGATAGATCATGATTTCAAAGCAACGGTTAGCAAATGCGGAGCCCAACCACTATTTCTTCCGGTAAGATAGTAGGCGCCGGGATCTTTAAGTCTTCGAGACTCCGCTGCGATCGGCTTGTGCTCATGGCTCTCAAGTATCAAAGAGAAAAGGAAAGAGTCGGAAAGTGAAGAAATACCACCGAGATTCTCCCTCGGGTAAGAAAGATCATCGAAAATGGGAAGAATCTAAACCATCTACGATTGTAGGAGCATGGAACCTGCTTTGCTAGTCCATCCCGACAACTCGGCTGGAAGCGGCGGGACAAGCGTGTGTTATAAGCGCAAGAAAGAGGGACACTTCTAGTATGGTTGTCCCGAGCTCTTAGGCTGCTCAACGAGCGAACGGCGAGCGGGGCGAGAGAAATTTGCCCGGAGGAGGCGAGGCTACATCGCCCAGGAGAGATATCGATGTCTCGATTGAGGAAGATACTTTCATGTATTATTACGAAGAGGAAGGCTGCATTTATGGCTGTTGAGATCGAAGAGACGGATCTGAATCAACGGCCGAATCTTGTCGATAGCCGGAGAAGAGGTGAGGTAAATTCGAAATTTATTAGAACCTCCTCTTCACATAGCACACCAACACATGCTCATTTACGAGATGAACCTCTAGACGTGGTACAAACATATGACGATCTACTAGAGGAGCAGTTAAGCAGAGACTTCAGCAGAACTATTCAGAAATTGGAACAGACAAACATTGAGAATCAGAGACTTTCTTTTGATTATCAGGTCTCTACTGATTCAGAGAATCTAGTTGCGAGCCTGAAGGAAGAGATTGAATCTCTTATGACTATGTCTCAGCTTCAAGAAACTCAGATATCAGTTCTGACCAAGGACAATTCTGAGAAAGATACTAAAATAGCCCGACTCAGTCAAAAACTAGCAGAGGTTGAGAAAGATTTTGAATCACTTCGGAAAAGTGATGAGGTTTGGCGGGGCCCGGTAGTTGAATAGTACACAGGAGCGAAAGAGAAGTTGGAAAGCATGCTTAGAGCTCAAAGGCCACCAGCCGTGAAAGAAGGACTTGGCTACACTCATGAAGCTTCCACCTCTACTTACGAAGGCTCGAAATGCTTTGGGCGATAGGTTCGTCGAGAGGGAAAGTTCGAGATCTACGAACCGACAGCTCGGGTGAAGAACAAGCGAGAAGATGATTGCACCTCGGCCGAGCAACAAGAAGCAAGCCCGACCAAAGGTTCTAGCCCCGAACACCACGATCAAATTCGGGGGGAACTAAGAAGGTCGGGTAGGCGAGTAGTATGGCGAGCGGCTTTGTATGAGCATCCGGCCACGGTATGGTTCGTACCATTATGAGCCCGGGGGTCGGGGAGGAGCTCAAAGCCTCGAGAAGAGGAAAGCTCTGAACCCCAAGCGCCGGGAAGTCGGTATCTCCGGGTCCGGTAGAAAAAAGGCCGGCAAGGTTCGGAAAAGAAGTCTCGAGACTCCTAAGGTCCCGAGATAGATGCGGGTCGTGAAATCACCAACTAACGCTTAAGGACCCAAATTGAACCAAAGGGTATCAAAAAATGTTTATTGTTTTGCTTGTGCATAAGGACCCTTGGATTGTGGACAACGGCTTCTCGAGATACATAACGTACCAAAAGAGCCTGCTGACCAACTATGTACAAGAAGATGGTCCCAGAGGCTATACAAGGGGACACAGAACACTTAACATTGGGACTGCTTCAGTTCCAAGAGTAACATATGTTGAAGGACTTCAACATAATCTCCTTTTACGTCGATCGATTCTATGATAATCCGAATAGAGTTATCTTTGACGCTGGTTTCTGTGATGTTGTTGACAAATCTACAGGGAAAACAGTGTTATCAGGTTTGCGGAAGAAGAATATCTACGTTGCAAACTAGAATACCGCAGAACCTAAGGCTTGCTTACTTACTCAGATGAAATCCAGTGATAAAACAGGATGGCATAAGAGACTCAGTCACCTGAATTTCAAGACAATAAACAAGCTAGCCAAGAACTCTAAAGTCGTAGGGCCCATGATGAAGCTTTTATCAGAGACAGAAATTGTGAAGCGTGCTTGAAGGGACAGCAGACAAAGAAAAACATTCCACCAATTTCATCACCTTCCACTGATGGAATCCTTCAACTGCTACACATGGACTTGTTTGGGCCAGTTTCTCTAGTGACTATAAGAGGCAAGAAGTATGCTCTCGTTGTTATTGACGATTATTCAAGATATACGTGGGTCGTCTTCATAGCCTGACAAATCGATGTCAAGGCGAGGTTACGAATGCTGCTTGAAGAAACTCGGTATGGAGAAAGACATCAAGATTCAAAAAATTTGCTCGAGACGGAGGAACAAAATTTCTCAACTCGGTAGTTAAAAATCTTTGCGATAAGGAGGGAGTTCAACACGAAACTTGGCGGCTCGCACCCCTAAGCGAAACGGACTTCTTGAACATAAGAATAGAACATTATGTTGGTCCCGAGTGTACGGTCGGGTGTAGAGGGGGGGTGAATACACGACTCCGATTTTCTCAACATCGAACACGAGCGGTCCTGTTCGGGGAAAGTGCCGTCTTGAAATAATTCGGCGGACCAAATAGGCTGTTACGAATCGTGTGTGGCAAAGAGTCGACTCTCTTGAGATGCGCTGGCCCCGGCGAGTCGAGTCGGTATCAACCGGGTAGAGTTCGGCGGTGCGGAAAAGTGTAGGCCCAAATCGGTTGAGTGGAAAAACGTTTTAGCAAGTCTCGGTTCGGCAAATAGACGAGTTCGGTATCTTTGAGACGGTTGTATGATTTTAAAGTAGGTTTTCGGTATGAACGGTAAAATCAATGCAACGGTAATCGAAAAGCAATAACAAGACACGGATTTTTAAAGTGGTTCGGATATCAATCGATCCTCGTCCGCTTTGTCCCGAAAAGTTCGGGAGGCTATTTATTATGCTTGAGTTAGTCTCGGTCGGCTTGTGCGCGGGACAAAGCCGTGGCTTGGGGATTATGCTGAGCAAGTCCCGGTTACAAAGGCATCAAACTAAAGTGTTTGACAAACTTCTCCAACTATGAAGGAGTCCTTTTACAATAAGGATTGGGTTGAAATATGAACTCCTTCGTCTAAGCTATAAGTATATTCCGTTGAGCTTAGGGTTAGAGGGATAGGGAATGAGAGAGTGGCTTCTAGATCGACGAGCAGTGAAATAAGCTTTAGGTTCGTGTATCGTCGATTTGGATACTAGAGGCTATGGTGAGAAGCTAGTCTTTCGCCGGAGATAGATCTTCAAATTCTTGCGGAAGACTTAGGGTTTTCTGGTTCTAGCTCGTTTGAATGCTTGTGTTTGTTTTCGTCGTTAAGCTTATGCGCATTCGTCTCTCTCTCTTGTGTCCTCTTCTCTTTTTCAAGGCTTGAAATGTCCCTCTATTTATAGAGCGAGAGGTGGAAAAGATCCGTTGGAGACGATCTTCCTTTCTCTCTCTTTTGCTAGCTAACAACTCTTTTTGAAAGATATAATAGTGTCCTTTCCCTCCTTTTCTGGAATATATGTTGACTTGCAGCTTTAGTAGGTAGAGACACGTGTATGCTTGTCATTTGTCGAGGATTATGGAGTGGTTGAGATGGAACGGGACTTCGAGGCATCTTGAGGCGACTTCTCTCTTCCTCGTACTTGAGCAATGCGGTTGTATATTCAAAAAGTGTCGGCGGTTCGAGAAGATTGTCTGCCGTTCTTGAGTCGATCTTCATTCGGTAGAGGCAGGTGAGGGTACTCTGCGATGGTCGGCTACGAGTTCGATGAACTACTCTGCGAGTTCGGTTCTGCCGGCTCCTTCGATATCTTGCTCTGCTCGGTCCGGTAAATGCGAGTCTTCTACTTACAGTCTTGAGGGCGATAAGCTGCTTGGCCGCCTTAACCGGAGCGAGTGTCTGCGAGTGCGAAACCTCAAAGACAAAACAATTACACGGGAATGGTTCATCAATCAAGATAGGGTTTTGGGATCTTCAAATCTTCGAGATAGGTACGGAGCACGAGGCTTGCGGGCTTACGGTCGGTCTTGAAGACAGAATCATTTCCCACTAAGTATAACTGGTCTTTGAGGATAAAATCATCACCCACAATCTTCCCCTATTTGATGATGCCAAAACCTATCATCTATGCTAACACTTTAAACTATCGAGAAACGAGGCTCCTTACATTATTACAAGTAGGATCGGTGTAGCTTGTTCTTCAAGTTCTAGTCTGCGGGGAGCGGGGGCGAAACAATTTCCCTCTATCTAAAAAATTCCCCGAGAAACACGACAACTAGACTATCGGATCTAGAGAAGCAATAAGGCGACAAGTAAGATAGAGTGAGTGTGTGAGTCGGCAATCACTTCGGTGATTACGAGTGTTTAAGCATAAAACAAACACGGTTGTTTTAGGCAATAAGATATTGTGCGAGCGAAAAGAGAATGTATAAATAAGATATGAAATGTTCGGTACATTACATCTCTTTCTAAGCTAGGAAGATAAAGAAATCTAATACTAAGAACGCTTGTCTTGCTTGATCCTGTCCATAAAGTTTTGAGATTCGACTCGGGCGGGGGCAAGCCATACATTACGTATGAGTTCTTCCTCGGCTTGGTATTCGGCGAAGTCTGTCGGCTCATCTTCTTCAAGTCCTTCGTTCGTGGCGGCATTCTTCACTTCCTTTTCTATTACTCCATGATGGTGAGTCATCATTTCTTCTTAGCGGAGGTATGATTAAGGCTCAGGAACAACGACTTCTATACCTTCGAGACACGGCTTTATGCAAGTATACGTATAGATCCGGTTACGTTATCATCATCCGTTATGTGTAAGCATCGGTCTTCGCCTTGTGCGGCGAGAACCTCCAGAAATAATTGCACTTGATAAACTCTATCTTTGCGATTCTCATCTACGAGTAAGGCGAGCGGGGCATCCAATCGTCCGTCCTTGGCCATCTATGCGATTTCGAGATCGGTGGCTTCACAGAACATACGTATCGATAAGGAATATCGGCTTTTGAAGGTACTCTCGGCTGGCCTCTTGTTCGATACGCAATTCTCGGTGCCTCAGATCGCCATATGTATTCTGCGTAAAGCGGCTTCTATGCATGCGGCTTCCTCTCCTCTCGTAGAGATACCTATCCATCGAGCGAAAATGGCTTCGATCTCATCATCTTGTTCTTTGGATCTCATATAGGAAGGTTGGTGAGGAGAGTCTTACGAGTCGGCGGGGTGCTTGGATTTCTCTTTGGATGTACCACCTTCTCGGTATTCTTACATTGTTGCTCCTTTTTTTTTCTCTATCTTCATCATCATGAATCTTGAGCTTCCTTGGAGGCAACCTAGCGATTTTCTTTCCGCCTCGAGCTGGTGCCTTAGTTTTGCCTTGAGAGGTCTTTGCTTTAGGCTTGTTGGCGGCCTCGGCTTTGGCTATCTCCCTAGCAAGCTTCTCGTCATTGCTATACGAGCCTCCTCTTCGGCGAGATATGTATCTCTTTGATTTCTTTCTTTGGAGGGGTCGGGAGTTCCGGTACTTTCTTCCCTTTGCACTGGAATGGGCGGTGGTAGAGGGCTTCTTCCTCTTACGAATCATCATGTTCGGCATACTCGGCAACCTCCTTAATAATATCGGTAGGAGTGCGGTTTACGTGAGTAGGCTGTTCCCGAGCCACTTGGGCCGGTCTGCTTGTGCTCGCGGTGGAGACACCACAGGTGCAGGTCTCTTCGGTAGTCCCGATGGTAGCGATAGTACGAACTTCGCTTGCGTGCGCTCGACACTGGTTTTCTTGGCGGGCTTCGGTGGAGCTTCCCCCTTAGTGAATTTGGGCTGTGGGTTTAGTCGGGGTCGGCAGGGGGTTGACTTATCCCCTTTTTCCTTTGTCTTTCTTTTCTTCCCTTTTATCCTTTCCTTCCCCCTTTTTGGCATCATCAATTATTACCGGAGTCGGAGTGGATACCTTTAGGTCTAGGCTTTTGTAAGAGGTTGACGAGAGTCGAGTTTGTCGTTGATTTTTGTCGATTGCCTCATGCGGCTCATTCCTCTCGAAGCAAGATCTTCGAGTGTATTTCTTGTGGGAGAGTTCGTTTGCGACCTTAAATTCCGTCGGCTTCTCAAACACCTTATCCTCCGAGCTTGTTGAATATTGTTGAGTACGAGCTCGGTGGCACAGGATAGGTTTTAGGCGATTCGGTATAAGTGGTGAGAGGCCTTGAATTCTTCAAGCGGTTTGGCTTTGTCCCTCTGAATCACTCCGGCTGATCTTCAAAGTCTGTCTCTGCTTTGCCGGCGTATTTGAGGCAATGGAAGAGACATCGAGGGGCGGTGGGTCGGATAGAGAGGTTTTCGGCCCACGAGCTCGGCGCTAGTGGCCCCGGCGGTTTTCTTCCATACTTTATGGACAACTTTGGCTAGAGCTGCATTACGAACTCCTTGGCTTTTCGGTGCCTTGGCCATGGACTTTGAGCGTCGGCCTTTGGGGTGGGCGCTACATCAAGCGAGATGTTAGCAAGAGGCGGCCGAGGCTGCGGGGCGTTAAAGTACCGGCCGCCGACTTCACGGGCCCCAAGGATGCTGAGCGGTAGATCGAGAAGTTTCGGCGGTTGTATCCTTGTCTGGGGTACTCCCTCATCGAGGCTTCCCAGGGCCCGAATCATGGGGTGGGTCTGGCCGTCGTGGTCGAGACCCGTACGAGGCGAGCACGAAGTCTCTTGCCTATCGTGCGGCAAGGCCGGCATCGCGGCCCTCGGATCATCAAGTTACCTAGGTCGGCGGGCACGGGTAGCCTATCTGTTTGCCTTAGGTGCTCCTCCTCCTCTGATGTAATTGGTCGCGGGGTAGTGAATGATGAGGCGAAGGCATGGGTGCCACTCCACGGAACCTTAGGAGCATGTGGAGTACGCTTTGTCTAGCAATTAACACCAAGTCTTGGTGGCCGGCGATCTCCGGTATTTGGTCGGCTTTCTCTCGGAATGCTTGAGATCGGCGGCGAGGCTTCCATTCCGATTGATTCTTGCTCGGGCGTTGTTTACGAGTCGTCCAAGATCTATGGCGGACGTACGTTTTTTTCGGCGAGATGGCAAAGTCTTTGAGTGGTGGAATATCAAGCGGGCTTTCCGGAGTTTGTATATCGGCACTTTGGCTAGGTTCGGGTGGAACCCCTTGATCCACTTCTTGAGTACGTTCGGTGGAGACGACCTTCTCCACCGAATGAGTCTCCTCGGAGGACTCGACTCGTCTATTAGGCTGCATAAGTTTGAGTAGGGTACATTCGTTAGCATGTTCGTGCTTTGTTCGGCGGTTGGTTGTTCGATAGTTTCCTCGGGTCCGGCCTCGGATTCGGTAGGGACATCGGCGATGGCTCTCTTGAGCGTTTAGCCGATGTCTTAGAAATTTTCTCCGGAGGGAGACCTCTTCTTGTAGGCGTGGTTTCTTTGAAGCGGCGGTCTGAACCGTCTGGCGAAGAAGCGGCTGTTACATTGTGGAACACGATCTTCTTTACATTAAAGTGTACCTTGTCCTCAAAGGTGATGCGGTGCATCACCACGAAATCTTATATCATGATGGACAACTTCGAGTCCATACGGCGGCTTGCCTTTTCTTTGTCGGGTTGCACGTTGCCTTATCAAATTTGGCGGCTTGAACCATGAACTCTCGAAGAAAGAAGCTGCGTCCGAGTTGATTTTTGCTTTGTCATATATTGCCATCATGAGCTGCATCTTGGGTCTCGATACTTGATCGAATGAACCCGCTTGGCTTGTCGATAGGCTGCGTGACTATATAAGCTAGTGCAGGCCGGGGGCGGCATCTTGTTCTTTGGGAAGGCCGCTACGAATGTGGTAGGCTTTCCGCGGAATATAGATAGATAGTCGTCTATCTTGTCATCGTTGTAGCCAACATGGCTAACTCCTTCGGCGAGCAAGCGAAGCTTCTCCTCGGTGCTTCTTTAGTTGAGATCCGCTTCGGTTGCATAGAGGCGTCGCTTATGGAGTGGACGGCAAAACATCCAAATGATGTCTCCGGATATCGAATCCGAGTTGAGGTATATACGAGACACAGTCGAGGGAAGGAAGAATGTAGGCTTCCTTGAGAGGAGCTGTTCCAATCCGGATGCTCTCGAGATATGAGAAAATCTCGTCCATGAAGTCAAGGTCACGGGCGTCGAAACTCCATGGTCGGTTCGCACCGGACACGGTCTTTGTCTAAGATTTCTGCATGTTCCACAGGGAGACGAGAGAAAGATTTGCCATTTTATCCGTCGCAAGAAAAGATTATCGGTATCGTTTGTTCATAAAGCGGTTAGTATAGCGATCTTGAAAGAGATAATGAAGTATAGTAACGATTTAATAATCATACCGATAAAATTCTGAGAATAGAGAAGATAAGAAGCAAGTAAAGGATTGCTAGAGATCTCAGAATTTTTGGAGCAAAGGATTTGAAGATATACTAATGGCGGTTTCTAAGATATGATCGAAAATATATATCTAACGTGAAGGTGAACAGTTTTCGATCAAAGGCCAAATTTAAATCTGCTTTATGATATGGACGGTTATGATTGGATATTATAAAGAAGGTAATGATCATAGTAGGCGCCTAAGTCAAAGCCAGTTGTAATTTGCCTAAGTAGTAACTATGAGAGGACATGCATTAAATGCGTGGCAGAGTTCAGCATACTTATGCATAGAATGTCGTGCATTAAATGAGAGTCGTTTTTCATTAAATGACAAACTTTAAGATAATTAATACCATGCTTTGAATCTGAATTATAAGTGCGAGAATCTTGTTCTATTAGTTACTACTAAGTAGAGATACGCAAACATCGGTGAACATAGTAGTCGGTGATACCTCATGTAGATGGTTGTTGATTCTCTACGTCTTGGTTATACTCGATGCGAGTGAACATTCCCCCCTTACTAAAATGGTCCTCTCTAGAAGACTCTTCTTGGCGGCGGGGTCGGTAGGGTCAGCCAGAGACCTAGCTCTGCTTGAAAGTTCTTTGAATGCGGATTCGGCTAGAGGCTTGGTCGAGAATATCGGCCCTTTGTTTGTCGGTATGGATCTTTTCCATCCACGATATCCTTCTTTTCGACATGGTCACGAATGAAATGATGCCTAATGTCCACGTGCTTGCATCTCGTGTGAAGTACGGGGTTTTGGTGATTGCGATAACTGCTGATGCTTGTCGCGAGAATATCGGCACTTCATTACGAAAGGCGTCGTAGTCTCTTAGGCTGGCTTTGTCTCGGCCCGAAGGATTTGGGCGCAACAACTTCCGGCGGCCATGTATTCGGCTTTAGTAGTTGGCGTGGCTGCGAGTGCTTGCTTCTTTGAAAACCATGAGATCGGCTACTTTGCTGGGCCGACAAGTTCACGAAGTTGATTTTCGGTCGATTCTACATCTGCGTAGTCGGCATCGAGAATAGCCGAGTTAGTTCAATATTATCATCAGTTTGGATACCATAAACCTATGTCGGGTGTGCCTCGAGGTAGCGAGAGAATCTTCTTTCTTTGAGTCCATGTGGCTACTGCTTAGGATTCCTTTGAAATCGGCGCAGACACCTACGACATAAGTTATGTCGGGGCGAGTAGGCTGTTAGATATAATAAGGATCCGATTATTGCACGAAATTCGGTTTGGTCTCTTGATACTCCCTCTTTATCAAGATCGATTTTCATATTCGTGTTCATCGGGATCTTGATAGGTTTTGCTGGATGTGCAGCCGAATCTTTTGATGAGGTCTCGAGTGTATTTGCCTTGGTTAATGAGCGTTCCCTTTTTGGATTGTTTGACTTGAGCCAGGGAAATAGTTCATTTCACCCGTCATTGACATCTCGAACTTGTCCTTCATCATTTTCTCAAACTGCGACACATGACGGCGTTCTTTGATCCGAAGATAATGTCGTCTACATAGATCTGCCACGAGTAATAAGTCATCTTCCGGTCGAATCTTTGAGCGTACGATCTCTTGTGCCTTTACGAAAACCTTTACGAAGAAGAAACCACGATAGGGTATCGTACCAAGCCACAGGTGCTTGTTTTAACCCATATAGAGCCTTTACGAGTCCATAAACTGATGTCCCTGCTTGAAGCCGGGCGGTTGTTCTACATAGACTTCTTCTTTCGATCGCCGTTCGGGAACGCGAGACTTCACATCCATTTGATAGACTCGAATCTTTGATGTGTTGCGTAGGCTAGGAATAGTTCGATTGCCTCCAATCGGCAGGCTGGAGCGAATGTCTCATCGAAATCTATTCCCTCGGCTTGATAGTAGCCTTTCGCCACGAGCACTTGCTTTGTTCCCTTACTATAATGTTGTTTTCATCTCGCTTGTTCTTGAAGACCCATTTTGTTCCAATGACGTGTTGATGCGAGGTGCGTCGGACAAGCTCCCAAACTTCGTTTCTCGTGAGCGATTCGGCTTCTCTGCATGGCTATGATCCGGTCGGCATCTTTAAGTGCATCCTCGATCGTCGAGGCTCTTCGGTAGACAAGAAGCGGGGAATATAATGCGCTTTCTCCTTGGCGAGAATGCGGATCTTGTCTTGACTTTTCTTTGAAGGATCTCCAATGATTAGATCGGGAGTGTGAGCATCTAGCCACGATCTACGATGTTTCGGCTCTTCATACGGAATTTGATCAACACGAGATAGTAGGTGAGTTAGGCATTTCGGTTGTACTATTACGAGATTGAAGCGGTTCGGTAATGAGAGTGTGATCTGCGAGTTTCCGGGTTCGGGGGCATTCGGCTCGGGAACATTAATAGATGTTCCCCCCTTAGTTGTTATTCTCGGTAGTGGTCTCGGTTACCTCTAAGGTTTCTTCATCGACTGAGTTACACGGGATTGACTTTGTTCGGGAGAGTCGATCCGTTCGGCTACTTGCGTTCTTTGGTTCGGGATTCGATAGGCTTATCTTCGGTTTCTTCATCGAATCATCATCCCAACAAAGTTGGATCCTTTCGGGTTTGTCTTTTAGGTTCGAATCTTGTAGGCTGCGTCTTGTGTCCTCGGTTCGAGACTTAGAGTTAGTGCTCCTGTCTTGATAGCAAACTCATTAAAAACAACATGAGGGCTTTCTTCCACGCAAAGGGTCCGATAGTTGAATACTCACGAAAGCTTTCTTTGACTCGAGGTATCCTAAGAATACTCCCTAATCTAACTTGCTATCAAAAGTTTTCGGTGATCTTTCCCATTATTGTGAATGAAGCACGACAACCAAAGATATGGAAATAAGATACGAGAAGGCTTCTGCCGTTCCATAGTTCATATGGTGTTCTCTTATCTTTGCTTTGTCGGTAGAGGTCGGTTACGAGTATAACATGCGGTGTCGGTTGCTTACGCCCGGAATTTGGTTGGGAGTCCCGAGTGCAGTAGAGTTCTTCTTTGCTTCTTTGAGTGTGCGATTCTTTCGTTCGGCAACCCCGTTCTGGCTGAGGGGTGCGCGCGGCGGATATCTCATGCTCAATCCCTTCGGTTTTGCGAGAACTCCTCTACCATGGAATTAAGGAACTCGGTTCCTCGGTCGGGAGCAATTTTGATTATCTTGGTGTTCTTCTCGACCTTGAGCTTTTCGAAGCGTTGGTAACTCTGTTTTGACGTCGAGACTTGTTGGCAATGAATATGACCCATGTGTAGCGTGAGTAGTCATCGATGACCACTAAAGCATACTTCTTGCCTCGATTGTCCTTTGGAGGGGCTTGGGCCGAACAAATCCATATGTAGCGGTGAAGGATTCCATCGGTGGAAGGAGATGGAGCAGGTGGATTTTGATTCCTTGTTTACTTTCCCTTCGGACATGCTTCACCTTTGAGTGTCTTTCTTTGAATACTTCATTCGTCGAGTCCTCTTGCTAGAGTGTTCCTTGCTAGTTTGTTGAGCGTTTTGAAGTTGAGGTGGCTGAGTTTCCTATGCCAAAGAAAGCCATCTGTACGGTTGTCGTTCTTCGCTAACGAGACAAGCTTCAAGTTACTGGCGAGTTCCGGTCGGCTACATATATATTCTTTTTACGCGAACCCGATAACACTTGTTTTCCCTGTGGATTTATCAATGATATCACGAAACCGGCGTCAAAAATCACTCTATTCGAGTTATCCACGAGAATTGACTAACGAGAGAGAAGATTATCTTTGAAGTCCTTCAACATATGATACTCAGGAGGCGTAGCGAGTTCAATCTTTGAGTGCTCCATATCCTCTTGTATAGCCTTTTGCATTGTCTCCAAACTTCGATTACGGGTCCTTCTTGACTATATAATTCTTGATGGGTTCCTTTGGTACGTCGTATGTGTTTAGTATCCATTTGTCCACATACCAAGGATCTTTGTGCACTGCAAAACAAAATTATATTCGGTACCCTTTATTTTGCTTTTGGGTCCTTAGATGTTAGTTTTAGTAACCCCAAATTTGTCTAACAACCTGGTGGTTTCGGGCGGTTTCTTTCCACTTGAGTCGACATGCCGACCCTTTGGGTGGTCAAAGGCGACTTCTTAGGGTGCATTGAGGTTCGGGAGTCGGATCTTACGGTGGTGGGTTTGGCGACCTTTGCCTTTTGTGCGATTTTCTTCTTTTTCGACTCTTGGAACCTCTTCGACTATAGGATCATAGTAATATGACCCATGCTTGAGTGGATGTGTCAGCGAGGTGGTCCCATGCGGTCCCGGCCCACTTAACTCTGCTAGTTCCCCCCCTTGGCAGGGCCCGGGGTATCATGGTGCTGATCTTACGGTCGAGAATGCGTGCGTAGGATGAGGTGCTTTCATCTTTTGTTTGTTCTTTCTTTGAGGGGTTCGAGAACATTTGCATTGATTGTTTCCCTTCGAACAAACCTATCGGTTAGACGCACCTACGAGTGTACGGGGAAGATGAGGAAGCTTCTGGTTGAAACCAAGTCCTTCCTTACGGTGCTTGGGCTTGTTGCTTGCAAGCATGGCCTCCGGCTTCTTTTCGGCGCCCATGTAACGCTCGGTCATCGAGGCTCTTCCGGACATCATCACTCTTTTTCGGTGTGTCGTGCTTGGTGCGGAAGTCACGGCGGTTCTTACTTGATGAGACTCGGTTCGATATCTTTACGAGTTAAGTCGTTGGTCAAGGCGAAATTCGATCTTCTTGATGCTTTGAGACTTGGCGGTCGTGATGTCCAAATTCCCATCTGCACTTTGAAGCGATGTCGTGTGTGCGGTGTGAAGAGGAATTAAGTGGTTCATGAGAGTTTACCTCATCCTCTTCTCCAGACATTAGGCACTTTTCAGTTGTTTCTTCAGCTTCAAGCTCTAAGGCCATAAAAGCTGCTTCATCATCAGATGAATCCATGAAGGAGTCGACTTCTTCTCAGTCGTCTGAGATTTCACCGGCTACGTAGGATTGTCTTTTCTGGGCGAATTTCTCTCTCCTTGCCTTACGTGCTGCGCGTTCAGCACTACTAAGCTCAGGACAGTCATATTGATAATGTCCTGGCTTTTTGCAGTTGTAGCAAGCGATGACTCTTTCTTCTTTGTTTTCGCTATCCTTTGATGGTCTTTGAGTCATCCCTTCTTTACGCATTCAAAGGATTGTGAGTCGGGGAGTGCGTTTTGGCGTATAATCTGACTTACCTTTTGTGTCTCGATATGCTTTAGTCAGTTTTCTGCGCCTCTCCTTCTCCTTCTGATACTTCACGGTGAGCAGCGCGTACTTCTGAGGGAGACTTCCTTCTTGTAAGTCGTTGAGTGAAGGTTCAATCTTACTCGTTGTCTTGCTCGTCGCGGGAGATCTTTGCTGGCCGATGCTTTGAAAGCATGGTCAATTTTTATGTCGGCTTCGGCTCTTTGCTTTCATTGAGGTGCGTCGAACTCAAACTCTTACCACTGAAGTTACGAAAAGATATGGTCGGGAGAGACAACATCTAAATCGAGAATGGCGCGATAAAGTGGCAAAAGGTGTCCAGTGTCCGTCCGGCAGTGCCCTCAGTATCTTGAGATTCATTTCTTGGTTCTTGGAATGTCTTTCCCGGCCCGTTGATGGAGTTCATCGGATTCGTGAATCGACATTTAGATCTTCTATTTTGTCACCGGGCGTGAGAGACAAATTTTCCGGCTTTTGGAGTTCCGGCGCTAGTTTGTTAGCTTTTATCTTCGAGTCCCCAGGCTCGGTAGCGCTAGAGCGTCCCGAGTTCCTTTGCGGTTTTGCATTCCTGAACCCTGCCAAGATACGAATCACTTAAGGTGGTTAGTATAGTGCTTCTGGCGACACGGTCTAAGTTATGAAGTTTCTTCTCCACGGAAGTGAAGAGACTTTTGTCTTTGGGAATCTTCTTCCCGGTCACCATTCCTCCTCCAGCAGCTGCATCCTGAGTCACGATGATGTCGATCATAGGAACGATAGGCCCTTCCTCAAGTACTTCGGTCATACTATCGTGGAGGGAGGTCGAGATGTGCTTCCATCCGACCCGCCATACCCCGTAGTTCTCTCCGAGAACATAGGTACCATCCTTATACGACATATCGGCCATGAAGAATAATGATATGAATGTAGAGTGATATGCGGTGAAAACAATTTTACGGATCCGTTCAAGTAGACCGGTTTCGAACGGCGAGAGTCTTATAGAACTCCGGTGGTTAGTTGAACACCGTGCGCTCGATACCAATTGTTGGTCCCGAGTGTACGGTCGGGTGTAGAGGGGGGTGAATGCACTGACTCCGATTTTCTCAACTTCGAACACGAGCAGTCTGTTCGGGGAAAGTGCCGTCTTGAAATAATTCGGTAGACCAAATAGGCTGATACGAATCGTGTGTGGCAAAGAGTCGACTCTGCTGAGATGCGCTGGGCGGGCGAGTCGAGTCGGTATCAACCGGGTAGAGTTCGGCGGTGCCGAAAAGTGTAGGCCCAAATCGGTTGAGTGGAAAAAATGTTTTAGCAAGTCTCGGTTCGGCAAATAGGCGGTTCGGTATCTTTGAGGCGGTTGTATGATTTTAAAGTAGGTTTTCGGTATGAACGGTAAAATCAATGCAACGGTAATCGAAAAGCAATAACAAGACACAGATTTTTAAAGTGGTTCGGATATCAATCGATCCTACGTCCCTTTGTCCCGAAAAGTTCGGGAGGCTTATTTATTATGCTTGAGTTAGTCTCGGTCGGCTTGTGCGCGGGACAAAGCCGTGGCTTGGGGATTATCTTGAGCAAGTCCCGGTTTACAAAGGCATCAAACTAAAGTGTTTGACAAACTTCTCCAACTATGAAGGAGTCCTTTTACAATAAGGATTGGGTTCAAATATGAACTCCTTCGTCTAAGCTATAAGTATATTATGTTGAGCTTAGGGTTAGAGGGATAGGGAATGAGAGAGAGGCTTCTAGATCGACGAACAACTGAAATAAGCTTTAGGTTCGTGTATCGTCGATTTGGATACTAGAGGCTATGAGCTGAGAAGGTAGTCTTTCGCCGGAGATAGATCTTCAAATTCTTGCGGAAGACTTAGGGTTTTCTGGTTCTAGCTCGTTTGAATGCTTATGTTTGTTTTCGTCGTTAAGCTTATGCGCATTCGTCTCTCTCTCTTGTGTCCTCTTCTCTTTTTCAAGGCTTGAAATGTCCCTCTATTTATAGAGCAGAGATTGGAAAAGATCCGTTGGAGACGATCTTCCTTTCTCTCTCTTTTGGTAGCTAATGGCTCTTTTTGAAGGATGTAACAGTGTCTTTTTCCTCCTTTTCTGGAAATATGTTGACTTGCAGCATTAGTAGGTAGAGACACGTGTATGATTGTTATTTGTCGAGGATTATGGAGTGGTTGAGATGGAACAGACTTCGAGGCTTACTGAAGCTGACTTCTCTCTTCCTCGTACTTGATAATACTGATTGTATATTCAAAAAGTATCGGCGGTTCGGGAAGGCATGCTGCCGTTGCTTGATTCCGATCTTCATTCGGTAGAGAGACAGGTGAGGGTACTCTGCGATGGTCGGCTACGAGTTCGATGTACTACTCTGTGAGTTCGGTTCTGCGGCTCCTTCGATATCTTGCTCTGTCGAGGTCGGTAAATGCGAGTCTTCTACTTACAGTGCTTGGGGCGATAAGCTGCGGCCGCCTTAACCGGAGCGAGTGTCTGCGAGTGCGAAGCCTCGGAGACAAAACAATTACACGGGAATGGTTCATCAATCAAGATAGGGTTTTGGGATCTTCAAATCTTCGAGATAGGTACGGAGCACGAGGGCTGCTGAGCTTACGGTCGAGTCTTTGAAGGCGAATCATTTCCCACTAAGTATAACATTGCTGAGGATAAAATCATCACCCAACACAATAAAAGAAGCAGCAAGAACGCTCCTAGCAGACTCTGGAATACCCTCAAAGTTCTGGGCTGATGCTACTGACACCACCTGTTACACTCAGAATCGCTCACTACTTACATAGCAGCATATGAAGACGCCATACAAATTGTGGAAAGGGAGAATTCCTTCTATTTCTCATTTCCATATTTTTGGCTGTCCTTGCTTTATCCACAATAATGGGAAGGATCAGTTGAAGGTCTTTGATAGCAAATCTGTTCAAGGAGTATTCTTAGGATACTCTCGAGTCAGTAAAGCCTTCAGGGTCTTTAAATAACGGACTCTTTGTGTGGAGGAAAGCCCTCATGTTATTTTTGATGAGTTAGTTACTAAGAACAGGAAACCAAAGAAGACAAATCCTGAAGATGTCAGCAGCAAGCTACAGGATCTCACACTAAATGACAAAGCTGAGAAGATCCAGCATTGTGGGGATGATGAGTCAGACGATGAAGAAATTCGAGACCCGTCCCTGCAAGCCTTGTAGGCGGCACAGGTTAATTCTACTGAACATGATCAACATCAGGTAACATGGTTGATGAGGAAGCCCCAGTGGTAACTGAGACCTCTACTGAGAATATAAACTCAGGGGGAACAACTAATGTTCCTGAGCTAAATGCCCCCGAACCTGGAAACTCAGTAGATCATAACCTTCTTACTGAATTGCTTCAGTCACATAATAGTACTATTGAAATCCCTAACACTCCTGTTGACTGTACAGAAGTAATCTCAGAAGAAGAATCCAAACTAAGACGTTCGTGGCTAGGCGCTCACTCTTCTTATTTAATCATTGGAGATCTATCAGCAACAGTAAGGACGAGATCCAGATTAAGCCAAGGAGAAAGTGCTCTCTACTCCTGCTTCTTGTCTACTGAAGAACCTCAGACTATAGAGGATACTCTCAACGATGCTGACTGGATCATTGCCATGTAAGAGGAGCTGAACCAGTTTGTCCGTAACGAACTTTGGGATCTTGTTTATAGACCTAGACATCAACACGTGATCGGTACTGAGTGGGTCTTCAAAAACAAGCGAGACAAAAACAACGTCATCGTCAGAAACAAGGCTCGACTTGTTGCCAAGGGATACTATCAAGTAGAAGGAATAGAATTTGATGAAACGTTCGCACCAGTCGCCAGATTGGAAGCTATACGTATGTTCCTAGCCTATGCAACACATCAAAGATTTAAAGTATATCAAATGGATTTGAAGTCAGGATTTTTGAATGACGTATTGAAGGAAGAACTCTACGTGGAACAATCGCCCGACTTTCAGCAGGGACATCAGGTGTACAGAATTCGGAAAGCTCTGTATGGGTTAAAACAAGGACCCAGGGCATGGTACGATACCTTGTCAGACTTTCTGCTTCAAAAAGGTTTTCAGAAGGGGACAGTAGATCGTACCCTGTTCAACATCAAGTCAGGCGATGACATTCTACTGGTGCAGATCTGTATGGACGACATCATTTTCGATTGCAGGAACGTGACTATATGTCAACAATTCGAGAAGATGATGAAATAGAAGTTCGAGATGTCCATGATGGGGGAGATGAACTATTTCCTTGGATTTCAAGTGAAGCAATCACCTGAAGGAATATTCATCAACCAAGCTAAATACACTCGAGACCTCCTGAAAAGATTCGGCTGCGACTCAAGCAAGCCAGTCAAGATCCCCTTGAACACAAATTTTAAAATCGATCTAGACAAAGAGGGAGCTTCTGTTAACTCAACTGGTTATAGAGCTATTATAGGTTCTTTACTATATTTAACAGCAAGCAGACCTGACATAACTTATGTTGTAGGTGTATGTGCAAGATTTCATGCGAATCCCAAGCTAAGTTATCTGGACTCAGCAAAGAAGATTCTGCGATACTTGAAGGGAACACCTGATGCAGGACTATGGTATCCTGCTGATGATAATCTAATTCTAATAGGTTATTCTGATGCTGATTATGCAGGATACAGAATAGATCGAAAGTCAACTTCCGGAACATGTCAGTTCCTAGGCAGCAAGCTGATATCATGGTTCTCAAAGAAACAACATTCAGTGGCGACGTCCACTATTGAAGCTGAGTATATGGCTGCTAGAAGTTGCTATGCCCAGATACTTTAGCTTCGACAACAACTGCGAGATTATGAAATTACTCAAGATGAAGTGCCCATCTACTGCGACTCCACTAGTGCGATTGCAATAACTCAAAATCCAGTTCTTCATACGAGATGCAAGCACATGGACATTCGACACCACTTCAGAGACCATGTCGAAAAGAAAAATATCAGGATAGAGAAGATCCATACTGACAAGAAAAGGGCAGACGTACTGACCAAACCACTAGCTGAGAACAGATTCAGAGAATTATCAGTCGAGCTAGGTCTACTAGATCCTACTGACTCGAGTCAGTAAGAGAAGTCAGTATGACAGGTCAGAAGTCAGACTCAGTACTTTGATTCAGTCGGGTGAATCATACAGTACACATTAAGGGGGAACATGGTATCATCAGTACCACGAAGATTCTCCTGAGTGATTACGGTAACCAGCTGATCGTAAACATTCAGCTGAAGAGGTTTGCATAGTTAGATCCTTTAATATTCTCAGAATCATGCTCGCATTTAATAAGTCAATCGCTTACATTCAGTAGCATGACTTGCATTTATTTCCCGCCACAAATATTTAAGGTTTAAGTCAGTAGAAAACTATTCTCATTTAAAATACTTATCGTTTAATGCTTCCTGCAACGCATTTAATGCATGTATTCTCACCTTACTCTATCTTCGCTTATCTTACGTGGGTCTAGATTAGAGGCGTCTAAGTAATCAGTCCTTTTATAACATCAGATCATAGCCATCACAGAAAAGCAAGATTTTATAACAACCGTTCGATCGAAAAACCCTTGACATTCAAATCTTGTAAAATCTTACCATTTCACTCTAATCTCATCTTTTCCACCATTCACGAACTCAGAGCTTTTTCGAGCATTCCGTTTTACTGCATCTACTTATATTTTCATCAAGCTCTGTGATTACGGTAAATTTCTTAACTATCTGCAACTATTGATCTAACTAACTCTATTTTCAAGTACTAACGTGCTTTTTGTAGATATCTATGGCGATTATCATGACCCCACCCAACATCGAGGAGATCATCCTCTACAGGGTTCTCTTTGAACCCACGATGGTATTCCATCAAGCGGAGTTTCAATTTTTAGAGCCCGTCTTCTCGGCTCACAGAAGCGTCCGACTCAAAGCTTACGGTGACGAAGCACCCAAAAGCTTATCTACCCCATCAAGTGGCTGAGTTCTACTACAATTGGCGATCCATGGAGGATACGGATGGGGAGGTAACATTGATCGGCTATATGAGGGAAGTGGCCCCTCAGAAGTGGGAATCCAGCAGCACCGACATCATCGTCGCGGAGGCTTTGAAGTCCTCCTTTGATCTACCGGATTTCGGGATTTCTCCTGTGAGCTGCAAGGAGATAGAGCTCAATGCCTACATCCACCGCTTCTGTGGACGGGACGATATCTCCTTCAAATCCGCCCTGCCAAAGAACCAACTCCTTCTGGAGTACAGGGGCCTCGCCTACATCGTCATCCACATATTGACGAGTGCCGCCAGTTTTTTTGACCAACTGTCCAAGCATCGACTCCAACTGATGATGGCTATAGTTGTTAGAGTCCAGGTGAACTGGACACAGATCTTTCTAGCCGGGCGAAGGCTCGGGCGTAGAGGTTTGCGGCCGCTTGAGTCGGGAGAGAAGGCGTCGGTGTGGGCAAGTTTGCATGCGGGACCAAGGTGTCCGTTTTGATAGAAGACTCAGTGATGAATCATGCATCATTCGCTGATTCAAAGTACTTCGATCGCAAGCTCATTAAGTTCAAAACCAGAGCAGCGGCTGAGAAGTCTATCGGACGTGGAGCAACTGAGCTCAAGAGATCATCTGCTGATCTGCCTCCACGGGCCGATCAGCCGAAGCGGAAGAAGCTCTCTAAGGCTCGAGCTTCTAGGGCTCCTGCTAAGCCTGCTTCCCCTCCACCACCTCAGGAGGAGGAGCTACTGGACGCTGATACTGGCATTGAGGGTGCCACGCTGAAAGATAAGGTATAGTGGGTCAGCACGGATGAGACTTAGCCAGAGGAAGTTGAGGAACCGGTTGCTGAGGTCTCGTCCGAATAGTCGTCGATAGTGCAGATGACTCGTCTCCGTGCCACAGGAGAAGTCGTCGCACAAATTCCTAAGATCTCTTCTCATCAGGACTTGGTCGAAATCGCGATCAGAGCTAGAACTCAGATGTTGCTGAGGTTCCTTAACTGGGACATTCTTGCAGAGCTCATCCAGCAACACTCTGCATTGTCCCCTATTGCGCACGGGAACAAAATGCTGCGGTCGGCGGTGGGTTTGGGGAACCCGCTGACATCGCTTCCCTTGAGGACCTGCGCTCAGCCATGTTATATCTTATGAAGCTGAGGTCCTCCCTGCAGACTGCCAGGAGCCCATCCCCGCCTTCTCATCATGTTGATGATAATGATGATGAACAGGCACCACTGAAGGATGCAGAACAGGGAGATTCTACTGAGAAGGGCGAGTCACCACCACCACCTCCTGAATCAAGAGCTGCCCCAATTGCTTCAACCAGCAAGAAGCAACAACTCGCCGCCTCAGAACAAAGGCTCGGAACCTCGTCGTATTAGTCAAACCCATCAGTTTTGTGTCCTCTAAGTCTGTCAACTGCGCAATCAAAAAGCAAGGAGACAAAAATCGTCTCCCGTCTAAGGACGTCCACCTGAAATGGGCGTAATACACTAAGGGGCAGACGGAGAAGGTTGATGGACTTGCGAGCGCAGTCAAGAAGGTCTCAGACGCTCCTACTCCCAACATATAGGAGATCATCAAGGCTGCCTTTGGCGGCTCGGAAAGCGGAACTTGGCTGCTCGATATCGGCCAGTTGCTCGAAGCCCGGCGAAGAAGTTTCTTTGAGCGGTAGGCTGCGAGCTTAGCCACAGTCCAGACCACCATGGATGAACGTAACGGGATGGTCACCTCTAGTGTACGAGTGCCTTAGAGACTTAGGCGGCCGCCACAAAGTTCATCCGAGAAAGAGATTGCGATTCTCACGACGCATCGCTTCGAGCGAGGAACGAGCGAGAAGCTCACATCCGACAAATCCGCAAGGATCAGGAGGATGATTGGGTGCATTATTAAGATGCCGTCGGAGATTTTAACACCACCACCACTTCCATCAAGTTCGCCATCTACGACCTACAGAAGGAAGTAGCAGCTATCAGGACCCTTCTGACCCCAACTGCTGATGATGCCAAAAAGGGGGAAGAAAGGGAAGGAAGAGCTCAGGTGGGTGGGCAGTCAGAAGAGAGGGAAGTCCTCAAGGGGGAAAGTTCAGCAGCGCAGGCTGGAACTAGTTCTGTTCCTCCTCCCCAAGTCAAAATCCCTCAAGTCCAAACTACTCAGCTGCCCGAGCCCATTGGAGGATCTAGTGAAGGATCCTCGGCTCAGGCGCAGCACATAGAGGAGGTCACTCAGTTCGTCGACCAGGAGGATGAGCCCCTGCTGCCTCAAAGGCCCGGGAAGGAGAAAGCTACTGAATCTACTCCACCTCCTTCCCCGACGCCCAAATTCAAAACAAGAACGGAGCAGGAGGAACATGACAAGAGGGTGGCTCAGCTCCTCCAGGATCAGTTGGACTACGAGATGATGTTGGGGGAAGAGGCTCATAAGCCTAAGAAGAAGACAAGAGTGATAGTTGCCAGGATGTCTAAGAGTCATGCCAAGAAGATATTGGATGAGCAGAAGAAGAAGTCTCAGTAATCTGCTGATGAGTCTGCTGACTCAGACACTGATAACCTGCCGCTTGCTCAGAGGCTAAAGAAAATCTCTACTCTTACACCTGAGCAGGAGGCAGAAGACAGGGCAACCTGGGAAGCTACGCAGCAAGGGCTAAATCTCCGGAGAGGATATAAGAGAGTTACAGCCTTAAGGGAGAAGAAGATGTTGGATGACCTGTCCAAAATCATTGATCTTACTGACAGAATCGCCAGGGAGCCAATCCTCGACAAGAGCAAGCAAGTTCCGAGGACATCTACGTTCTTCCGGCGAGGTACTCAGAAGGCCTATCTCAAGAAGACTCCGCCTTTGCCGCGTAGAGTGATAGATCCCCTGGAATTTGAGCGAGGAGTGGGAGGAGCTGAAGATCGATTTCATCAAGGCATACTACGTGTGGCAGTGCTATCTTGCTGAGGTGTCGCTGACTGATCTCTTTGACGAGTTCATCTATCAGTACGACGCGAACTTCAAAGCACAAATCAAGTTACTTCTATTTAAGGAGAAGCGACCACTTTGCCTTACGCCTACCGCCAGTGACTCCTCCCGCTGACTACTCGAGGAGTTATTTTCACGAAGAAAATTAAGGATGTTGGTCCCGAGAGCACGTTCAGGTGTAGAGGGTAGGTGAATACACCTGAATCCGATTTTCTCAACTTTGAACACGAACAGTCCTGTTCAGGAAAGTGTCGTACTAAAAGAATTCAGCAGACCAAATAGATGTTCTGAATCGTGTTCGGCAAAGAGTCGACTCTGCGAGATGCGCTGGCGGGGCGAGTCGAGTCGGTATCGGTAGATAGAGTTCAGTGGTGCGGAAATGTGTAGGCCCAAATCAGTTGAGTGGAAAACGTTTTATCAAGATAGTCTCAATTCGGCAAAAAACAGGTTCGGTATCTTTGAGACTTAGTGGTATGATTTTAAAGGATAATTTTCGGTATGAACGGTTAAAATCAATGCAACGGTAAATAAGAGAACGAGTAAGAGACACGAGATTTTTAAAGTGGTTCGGATATCAAGCAATCCTACGTCCCTTTTTGTCCCGAAAGGTCGGGAGGCTATTTATTATCTTGAGTTAGTCTCGGTCGGCTTGTACACGAGCCAAAGCCGCGTCTTGGAATTTATGCTTGAGCAAGTCTCGGTTTACAACGGTTATCAAACTAAAGTGTTTGACAAACTCTCCAACAGTGAAGGAGTCCTTTTACAATAAGGATTAGGTTCAAATATGAACTCCTTCGTCTAAGCTATGGATATGATCGGTTGAGCTTAGGGTTAGAGGGATAGGGAATGAGAATGTAGCTTCTAGAACGACGAATAGCTGAGTTTAGCTATGGGTTCGTGTTGCGTCGTTTGGATACTAGAGGCTTGTATATCGGTTAAGTTTGGTTCCCTTATGAGCTAGGATGTAGTCTTTCCCCGGAGATAGATCTTCGAGTTCTTGCGGAAGACTTAAGCTTTTCGGATTGCTCGTTTGACTGCTCTCTTCTTGTTTTAGTTCTCTTTCCTTGTTTGCTCGTGAAGTAGCAGTCGTAGTAGTTCTTTCAAAAACTTGAATCATCCCTCTATTTATAGAGAAGAGATTGGGAATGATCCGTTGGAGATGATGATCCCTTTCTCACTCTTTTGGTAGCTAACGGCTCTTTTGAAAAAGGTGACAGTGTCCTTTCCCTCCTTTTCTGGAAATATGTTGACTTGCAGCTTTAGTAGGTAAAAGGGCACGTGTCTGCTTGTCATTTGTCGAGGTTTTGCAGAGTAGTTGAGACAGAACAGACTTCTAGGCATAATGAAGTTGACTTCTCTCTACCTCGTATTTGACTATGCTGATTGTCGTTCAAAAGATCGATAGTTCAGAAGACTGTCTGCCGTTACTGAGTCTGATCCTGTAGAGAGTACTAAATTTACTCTACTGAAGGTCAGCTCTTAGTTCAGTGAACTACTCCTGCTGAGTTCAGTTCCACGACTCCTTCGATATCTTGCTCTGTTGAGTCCGGTATCTCTCGAGTCTTCTACGTGCAGTGCGAGGCGATAATCTGCTTGAACGCCTAAACCGGAGCGAGTGTCTTTTGAGTCTGAACCCTCAGAGACAAACAATTACAACAGAATGGTTCACCAATCAAATAGGGTTTTAGGATCTTCAAATCTTCAAACAAATTCAGAGCACGAGGCTACTGAGCTTTGGTCAATTAAGATAGTATCATTTCCCACTAAGTATGGTATGCTTTGAGGATAGAATCATCACCTAACAATTTCCCCCTATTTGATGATGCCAAAACCTAACAACATCTATGATAACACTAAACTTTTCGAAAACGAGGCTCCTTACAATATTACAAGTAAAATCGGTGGAGTTGGTCTTTAAGTTCTAATCTGCGAGGGGATCGGAGGGCGAGAACAATTTCTCCCTAAACAACAATTTCCCCGAACAGCTAGTCTAACGAATCTATCAAAGCAATCGGCCGACAAGTAAATAAACGTGAGCGTGTGAGTCGGTAATCACTTCAGTGATTCTGAGTGTTAAGCATAAGACAAACATGGCTATTTAGACAATAAGATATTGTTAGAGCCAAAAGAAGATGTATATATATAAATATGAAAGTTCAGTACAGTACATCTCTTGCTAAGCTAGGAAGATAAAGAAACTAAGACTAAGAACGCTTGTACTGCTTGATCCTCGTCCATAAAGTTACTGCGATTGTGTCTCGGGAAGGAGCGATCCATACATCCTGTAAGTATACTTCCTCGGCTTGGATATTCAGCAAAGTTAGCTGGCTCATCTTCTTCAAGATCTCTCTGGGCGGCAGCATCCTTCACTTCTTTCTCTATTGCTCCATAATGAATAGAATCATCAAGTCTTCTGGGGTGGTGGCAGAATTATGGGCTCAGGGACTTGGACAATGATATTCTCTTTCATAGCTTGTACCAGGTAGGCATATAAGTCCGGTTCAGTGATCGTCATCCATACAACGTAGGCATCGCGCCTTTGTCATGTTTGGCCGAGAATCTCCGAGAAATAGTTCCTCTTGATGAATTCTATCTTACGTGATTCCTATCTGCTGTAATAAGCGAGCGGGAATCCATTCATCCGTCCTAGGCCATCTTTGCATTTTCGATCTGTTGGCTTCACGAACATACGTATTTATATGGAATGTCGGCTTTTGAAGGTACTCTCACCTCGGCCTCTTGTTCGATGCGGATTCTCGGTGCTTCAAGGTGCGCCGTATGGATTCTGCTGCGGCTGAATCTGTCTTGCCTCTTCTCCTCGGTATAGATACCTATCCATCTAAGCAAATATAGCTTCAATCTCGGCATGTTGTTCCTTAGTTCTCGTGTAGGAGGGTTTGCGAGGCAACTAATCTTCTGAGTCAGTAGGGGTACTTGATTTTTCTATGGATGTACCACGCTTCTCGGTTTCTGCATTATTCTTTGCTCCCTATCATCATCATCTTGAATTATCGGCTTTTACGGGAGGCAACCTAGTCTTTGTTGACTTCTTTTACGCCGCATTTGGGGCCTTTGTCTTTCCTTTGGAAGGCTTTGCTTTAGGCTTGTTGGCTGCTTCAGCTTCGGCTAATTCCCTAGCTAGCTTCTCGTCAGCTGCTATATGAGCCTCCTCTGCAGCAGTAACATATCTCTTTGATTTCTTTGCTGGAGGGGTCGGGAGTTTCAATACTTTCTTACCCTTGCCTTGAACAGGAGATGGGAGAGGTGCCTCTTCCTCCTCTGAGTCATCCTGCTCAGCATACTCAACAACCTCCTTAATTATGTCAGTAGGAGTCTGGGTTGCACGAGTAGCTTGTTCTCTGGTTCCAGAGCCACTTGGGCCAGTCTCTGCTGTGCTCGCAGCTGAGATACCCTGGGCCTCACCAGTTGGTCTAGTAGCAGTTGTTGTCTGAGCTCTGCTTGCTTCAGCTTCTAACCGTGTTATCTTTCCTGACTTCAGTAGGGCTTCCTCCTTAGTTGATGTTGCAGTGGTTTTTGTCAGGGTCAGCTTAGGGGATGACTTATCCCCTTTTTCACTTTTATCCCCCTTTTCCCCCTATTTGGCATCATCAATTACAGCCGGGGTAGGAGTGGATACTTGGAGATTGAGGCTTTTGTACGAGGCTGACAACTCTTCGAGTGTGTCGTTGATCTTTGTCAGGGCCTCATGCAACTCATTCCTCTCAGAAGCGACGTCTTCTTTGTAGAATTTGGGAGAGAGGTCAGCTGTAGCCTTAAAGTCATTCAGCTTCTCAGAAACCTTTCCTTCAAGGGCCTATTGAATATTGTCGAGTCTGAGCTCAGTGGCCTGGGATTGGTTTGAGATTGATTCAGTATGGGAGGACTGAGCGGCCTTGAATTCTTCAAGCAGTTTGGCCTGTCCTTCCTGAATTATTCTGAGCTGATTATCAAAGTCCTTTTTCTGCTGTACCAGCGCGTTAGAGACAATGGAGGCGATATCAGGGGCAGCTGATTGTGAAATGGAAGATCTCAGCCCCTGAAGCTCAGCGTTGGTGGCTTGAGCAGTTTGCTTCCATGTTTTGTGGATGGCTTTAGCGAGAGCCCTGTTCTGAGTTCCTTGGCTTTTTAGTGCCTTAGCCATGGACTTTAAGAGTCGGCCTTTGGGGCTGGGCGCTACTTCGAACGTTGATTTCAACAAGAGCTGAGCAGGCTCTGCAGAAGTTGAAGTACCAGCCGCCGACTTCACAGGTCCAAGGATACTGAGTGGTAGTTCAGTAGGAGTGGGTGTATCCTTGTTCTGGGGTTGTTCCTCATCAGGCTTTCCGGGGCCTGAATCATGGGGTGGGTCCTGACCGTCGTGGTCCAACCCGTCTAAAGGGGTTGAGCCAGAAGCCTGCTGCCTATCATACAGCAAGGCCAGCATAGCGGCTCTTAGGTCCTCCAGAGTGCCGAGGTCAGTAGGCTGTGAGTAGTCTATCTGCTGCCTTATAACCAGCTCCTCTTCATGCAATTGCTCGCAGGTGTAGTGAAGAATGAGGCGTAGCTGATTGGGCTACTCCTGGAATCTTAAAAGTATATGGAGTCTGGCCTATTTGGCAATAATCACCAGATCAGAGTGGCCAGAAATCTCCGGTATATGCTCAATAATCTCTCGGAATGCTTGAGATAGAATGGCTGAAGCTTCCATTCCGACAGATTCCTCTTCGAATCTTTGTCTACGAGTCTTCAACATCTATTGGAGACAGTTGTTTCTCAGTAGATGGAATGCTGCTGAGTGGTTGAGCGTTGAGTGGACTGTCCAAGGTTTCTAAATCGCCACTCTGGGCCTCTTCAGTCTGAACCCCTTGGTCCACTTCTACAGCTTGTTCAGTGGAGATGGCCTTCTCCACTGACTGAGTCTTCTCTGAGGACTCCAACTCATCAATCAGTTTGCATCGGTGTCTAGGCGTTTCGGCGGTTTCGGCGGTAGCCTGCAGTGCTTTGCTCGGATTCAGTAGGCACAGCAGGAATGCTTTTCTTTAGGCGCTTTGCCAGTGCCTTAGGCATTTTTTCTTGAGGAGACCGTTTCTTTGTTGGTGTGGTCTTCTGAGGCGTCATCTGCTGAGTTGACGGTCCTATCCCTATCTGCTGAAGAGCAGCAGTTCTGTTGTGGAATCTGACCTTCTTCACATTAAAATATAGCTTGTCATCGAATGTGATTTGGTCATCTCCGCAGAAGTCTTGAATCATGACCGATAGCTTCAGTCCATATAGAAGCTTGCCTTTTGTGCTCAGCTTGCATGTTGCTTTGTCGAATTTGGCAGCTTGAGTCATGAACTCTCGGAGAAAGAACTCCATCCAGTTAATCTTTGCTCTTTCATAGATCGCCATCATAAGTTGTATCTTGGGTTTCGATACTTGATCGAATGAACCCGCTTAGCTTGTCAGTAGCTGCATCACAATGTATGCCAAGGCTCGGTACTGAGGCAGCATACTATTCTTCGGGAAAGCGGCTCTGAATGCTGTGGGCTTTCCGTAGAAGATTGATAGGTAGTCGTCTATCATATCGTCATTATATCCGACGGTGCTGACTCCTTCAGCAGGTAGATCGAAGCTCCTTTTCAGTGCCTCCTTGATAGACATCTGCTTTAGTTGCATAGAAGCATTGCCGATAGAGTGAACTGCAAATCTGCCAATGATGTTGCCAGACACCGAGTCTGAGTTGAGATAGATCTCAGACACTTGTCTCGCAAGGAAGAACGTCGGCTTCCTTGAGAGAAATCCTTCCAGACCCGATTCTCTAAGGGCAGCGAAGATTTCGTCCATGAACTCGAGATCGCAGGCATCGAATTCCATGACTGGTTCGCACCAGACACGGTCTTTATCCAGGATTTCCTGCATGTTCTCTAGAGCGGTGACTGAAATGTTTGTACTTGCCATTATATCTATTACAAGAGAAGTCTATCAGTATCGATTTTAATAAACAGTCTGTATAGCGATTCTGAAAAGAGAGAATAAATTATTGTAACAGATCTAATATCATACCGATGAGAAATCTGATCGTTTAAGAAATATGCAAGAGGGGTTTGCAAAAATGATTTCAGATTTTTCGGAGTTAAAGATTTGAAGTATGCTAATGGCGGTTTCTAAGATATGATCGAAAAAATATATATATATCAAGGTGAAGATGAACAGTTATCGATCAATGGCCTAGTTTAAAATAGCTTTTATGAGATGGACAGTCAAGATTAAAAAGGTCTATCATAGGTAATGATCAAATTTGCCGCCTAAGTCAAAAGCCAGTTGTAACTTGCCTAAGTAGTAACTATGATACGACATGCATTAAATGCGTGGCGAGTTCAGGCATACTTATGCATGGAATGTCGTGCATTAAATGTAAGTCGTTAATATTAAATGACAATCCTTGAGATATTAAATACGATGCTGATTCTGAGCAATAAGTGCATATTACAGTTCTATTAGTTACTACTGAGTAGAGATACGCAAACCTGTTAGCTGAACATCATAGTCAGCTGATACCTCGTGCAGAAGGTTATTGTCTCTACGTACTGAGTTTACTCAGTACTGAGAGTGAACATTCCACCTTACTGAATGCTCCTCTCTTGAAACCTTTTACAGACTGGGGTCAGTAGGGTCCAGCAGACCTAGCTCTACTGAAAGTTCTCTGAATCTGGAGCTTTAGTAGGTAAAAAGGCACGTGTCTGCTTGTCATTCGTCGAGGTTTTATAGAGTAGTTGAGACAGAACAGACTTCGAGGCATAATGAAGCTGACTTCTCTCTACCTCGTATTTGACTATGTTGATTGTCGTTCAAAAGATCGACGGTTCGGAAGGCATGCGCCGTTCTTGAGTCCGATCTCGTAGAGAGTACTTGAATTTACTCTGCTGAAGGTCGGCTATTAGTTCGATGAACTACTCTCTGTGAGTTCGGTTCCACTTTGAATCCGTCGATATCTTGCTCTCGCTGAGTCCAGTATCTACTGAGTCTTCTACGTCTGGTGCTGAGGCTGATAATCTACTGAACGCCTAAACCAGAGCAGAGTGTCTTCTGAGTCTGAACCCTCAGAGACAAACAATTACAACGGAATGGTTCACCAATCAGATAGGGTTTTGGGATCTTCAAATCTTCAAAAAAATTAAGAGCACGAGGCTACTGAGCTTTGGTCAGTTAAGATAGAATCATTTCCCACTAAGTATGACTGTGCTGAGGATAGAATCATCACCCAACAGAGGATGAAGTCGAGACTGCTGCGCGTCACAATGACTTAGATCCTTTGCAGCCAGGCGATCTCGATGACATCCAGACCCTCAGAGATAGAGTATACAAATCTTATGGGTTGGAGCCTCCACCTGCTAAGTCTGCTGAGTTTAAAGCCAAGATCAAGAAGTTCAGGCGTTAGCAGTAGCTGATCCTTATTTCTTTTTTTGTATAGAAGCATAGACTAATTGTAACCTCAATTCTCATATATAACATATGTTCTTTGCTTGGCCAGACAACTACTCATTGTCTTATGACTGTGTTTATTTATGTTATCACAACTGATCACTGAAGTGATCTGACACACACACACGTAACCTATCTTTCTCTGATATGCATATCTTTTATCTACTGATTACCCTGTTTTAATTGCTCAGTTTTGCTGAAGTCTTTTGGGTCAGTAGTCTAGTACTTAGTGGTTTTGGCATCATCAATTAGGGGGAAATTGTTGGGCTATAAGTCAGTGGTTGATTTAATCATCACTTAGAGGGTACTTTGTTTTATTTATCAGTAGTTCTTATAATAGGACTTGTCTATTTATCGGTAATAGGGGAAATCATAGTGATTTAGTGCTATGGAATTGAAGATCCCAAAACCTGTCTTGTACCCTTAGTGTAGTGTCTTTCGGACTAGATGATATAATAGGCTAGACTGTTCTTACCTTCATTATTTGTTTTATCCAAGTCCTGTAAGGGGTATTTGTTGGTCAGAACTTCTGTTGGAGGTTAAATTCCAGAACCCCACGTCATCAGTTCTAAAAGCTCGTGTTCTCAGGTCTCCAGCTGACTACACATCAGTAGAAGATTACTCATCAGCTGACCCTCTAGTAGAAGAACACAGGACAGAGCTCAGTACCTTTAGAGTCATCAGCTGACTACACTCAGTAGAAGATCCCTTTATCAGCAGACTCAGACAAAGAAGACAATGATCGTGTCAGATCTACTGTATCCGACAGGAAACGACCCGACTTTTAAAGTCATTCGAAAGTCAGCAGAAGATCATTCGAATGTCAGCAGAAGATCTTGCATATCCGAACCACGTTAAAAATTGCTTGTGTCATTAACTATTTTATTGTATTGCTTTCAAACTATCTTACAAACTTATACTTTGCATAAAACGTATTTAAAAGAGCACTAACCAAAACTATTTGGTTTGCGAAAAACACGTTTTCAAATCGAGACGAAGTCTATCGGGCCCTACACTTATCCGCACTAACTCTCCGCCTGATGTTTTGATACTGACAGAAGTCAGTAGAAGAAACTCAGTAGTTGAGTCACTCTGACCCCCGATCAGAAGGTTATTATCTGGCATTGTTCATCAGTTGCAACCTACAGCTCAGCTGTCCTTCGCGTTTGAGAAAAGAAACTTGTACCTAGGTGTATTCACCCCCCCCCCCCTACACCTGACACTCGTCTCCGGACCAACAAAAGATCTATAGAGCAATCACGAACTGAATTTATCTCTGCCTTGCTTAACCCAGCACGCGTCCAGTAGTGTGTATTTCTTTTCTTTCCTCTGGCAACAACGATATTTGCTTTCACAAGCTTCCATCTGCCTCTACCTTCTATGCTAGTAAAATCATCATCATCAAGTTTTGCTTTAGCGATAAGATTCAAACGCATACTAGGAATATGCATAGCATTCTTCAGAACCAATTGACAACCAGTATCCATATCTAGATATATCTCTCTTATGCCAACAACTTTGCATTTGGACTCATTTCTCATCTAAGCGTAGCCAAAGTCACCGCTGGTATAGGTAGAGAAGAAATGTCTGTGTACAGAAACATGATAGGAAGCACCAGAATCTACTAGTCAATCAGTGTCGTGGCAAGTAGCATTCACACTACCATCATCACAAGGTAAAAACAAGTCATCGTCATCTGCTGCCACTACTCCTGTAGTATCTTCTTCTTCCTTTTCAATCGTGTTAGCTTTGCTCTTTTGCTCACTAGATTTTGCCTTCAAAATTCTGCAGTCAGTCTTATAATGACCCATCTTATGATAGTAGAAGCACTCAATATTTTTCTTTGACTCGAACTTTCCCCTGGATTTATTTTGCTTGTTGTGGGGTCCTCTGCTCCTGCTCCTCGCTCTTTGTTCTTTCTTTTCAAAAACCAAGGTCTGGGGTTCAGTGGCCAATCCTTGTTCTCTCCTTCTAAATTATTCATTCATCACGGCCTCTTTTGCTAAGGCCATAGTCAATACACCATTTGGAGCTGAATTAGTAACAGAGACAACCATAGTGTCCTAACTATCCGGCAATGAATCGAATAAGAACAAAGCCGTCGTTTCATCATCCAAATTTAGCTTCAAATTAGTTGCTTGATTTATCAAGACTTGGAAATTACTCACGTGTCGAGGATCGGATGTTGTGTGTGTGAATCATCTTGTTGAACCCATTTCTTTGCATATTTTTATCTGTATATTTATTTTAGTTGTTTACTTTCATTCTTTAGCTTAAACACTCCCGAAATTGTGTGGTCGCTAACCAACCCCTTAGATTTGTAGCAATTTAATGCTTAAAATCTTTGTTCCCTATATTCGATACTTGTTTGCTATACTAATTTAAGTTCTAACACCCTCATTAGGGAAGCATAAATTAATATTATTTCATATTTTTCTCTTGCTTTCATATACTTCAGATTTGCAATTAAATCTGGTTTGATCAATTCAATTATGCCAACCTCTTTTCTCTTGATTGTTATGGAGGTAATTAATTTCCTTGAGGAATTTCACCGGATGATCGTGATGACATTATTATTGTCAGAAGCACTAAAGACTTTTCTCAATGGGTATTTGGAACCGCTTATTGTCAGCAACTTATAGCTTTAAGTTGGTGTGTAGGTTTTGGAACACCCAGCTTAAAGCTGGAATTCTCTACCAAGGGGTCGATACCCATCGCTCCTCTCTGTCTCCGCCTTCGTCGTCGTCGCTCCTCGCACGTCCGCCTTTGTCGCTCCAGTAGCCGGATCCACCTCTGTGCGATCCTCTAAATCTTCCTCCGCTCTCTCCGCTTCTGCCTCCGCCTCTCCGCCTCCGCTTTCCAGATTTATGAAGGATTTGGATAAATTTTCTTCTTTTTATTCATTGGGTATTTTCTTGATTGATGTAGTTCTTCTTTGTTAATCCTCTTTGATTTTGTCAAGTATTTTGATAAAGGAAATGGTGAATGTGAGTTGTCTCTTTTTAGATGTATGAAAATTTAATTTTTCTGTTGTTGTAAGTCGATATTGTGACTCGTTTTGGTCTCCATTGAAGCTTAATTTGATTTTATTTGGAGTATTGAGATCCTTGCATTTGTTATGGACTTATTGGTTAGCTAATTTAATGAAGTAAAATTTCTTGTAACATAAATTGTCATTTTGTTAACGATTGTGTCATTTGTTTAAAAAAAACTCATAATGACACTTTTATTAAAAACAATTGACTCTTTTTGTGAATAAATGACACATTTATTTATTGCAAGATACTTTTAGTAACATTTCTAGTTATTATGGTGATCATATTTTGTTGACTAAATCATTGAACGGTGGTTTCGTATGATTACTGGATTAAAGTGACATGTTCCTTAATTATAATTGTCATTTTACTTCACTGTTGTTGACACTCTAAGATAAATGACATTTTTGTTCGTTGCAATTGAGACATTATGAGAGTGTGACACTCTCCTTCAAGGAAATTGACATTTTTGTTTATTACGATTGACACTTTAGGTAAAATTTTTGGTTATTACACTTCATATTTTATTGTGTAATTATTGGATTAAAGTGACAAGTTCCTTAATTATAATTGACACTTTACTTTACTGTGATTGACACTTTGAGATGAATTACACTTTTGTTCATTGCAATTCACACATAATGAGAATGTGACACTCTCCATCCAGACAATTGACACTTTTGTTTACGATTGACACATGGGTAACATTTCTTGTTATTATATTTCATATTTTATTGTTTAATAATTATTGGATTAAAGTGACACATTCCTTAATTATAATTGACACTTTACTTCTTTGTGATTGACACTATGAGATAAATGACACTTTTATTCATTGCAATTCACACATTATGAGAATGTGACACTCTCCTTTGAGACAATTGAAATTTTTTGTTTATTACAATTGACACTTTGGGTAGCATTTCTGGTTAATATGCTTCATATTTTATTGTGTAATTATTGGATTATACTGACACATTCTTTAATTATAACTGACACTTTACTTCTTTGTGATTGACACTCTGAGATGAATGACACTTTTGTTCGTTGCAATTCACACATTATGAGAATGCGACAGTCTCCTTCGGGACAATTCACACTTTTGTTTATTACGATTTGACACTTTGAGTAATATTTCTGGTTATTATGCTTCATATTTTATTGTGTATTTACTAGATTAAAGTGGCACGTTCCTTAATTATAATTGACACCTTACATCACTAGATAGAAATTTTGAGATGAATTACACTTTTGTTCATTGCAATTACACATTATGAGAATGTGACACTCTCCTTCAAGATAATTGATACTTTTATTTATTAAAATTGACACTTTGGGTAAAAATTTCTGGTTCTCATGCTTCAAATTTTATTGTGTAATTACTGGATTAAAGTGACACGTTCCTTAATTATAATTGATACCCTCTTTCACTGTGATTGACAGTCCGAGATAAATGACACTTTTGCTCGTTGTAATTGACACATTATGAGAATGTAACACTCTCATTCGAGACAATTGACACTTTTGTTTATTACTACTGACACTTTGGGTAACATTTCTGGTTATTATGCTTCATATTTTATTGTGTAATTATTGGATTAAAGTGACATATTGTTTAATTATAATTGACACTTTAGTTCACGGTGATTGACACTCTAACATGAATCACACTTTTGTTCGTTGCAATTCAAACATTATGAGAAAGTGACACTCTCATTCGAGACAATTGACACTTTTGTTTATTACGATTGACACTTTGGTTAACAATACTTGTTATTATGCCTCATATTTTGTTGTGTAATTATTGGATTAAAGTGATGTTCGTTAATTATAATTGACACTTTACTTCACCGTGATTGACACTATGAGATGAATGACACTTTTGTTCGTTGCTATTCACACATTATGAGAATGTGACACTCTCCTTCCAGATAATTGTCACTTTTGTTTATTACGATTGACACTTTGGATAACATTTCTAGTTAACATATGTTGGTCCGGAGACGATAGTCAGGTGTAGAGGGGGGGGAGGGGTGAATACACCTGAGCACAGTTTCTTTTCTCAGAACGTGAAGGACAGCTGAGCTGTAAGTTGCAACTGATGAACAGTGCCAAATAGTAACCTTCGATCGCGGGTCAGAAGTGTGCCAACTACTGAGCTCTCCTACTGACTTTTGTCAGTACTTTGAAACTCAGTCGCAGACGTTGTGCGGATAAGAGTGTAGGGCCCGGAGATTCGTCTCAGTTTGAAAACGTGATTTTGCAAGTTTAAGTATTTTGGCTAGTGCGCTTTGAAAATACGTTTTATGCAAAGATATGATTTTTAATCAGTTTGTATGCTATGCAATAAAATAGTAAATAACACAAGCAATTTTTAACGTGGTTCGGATATGCAAGATCCTACGTCCACGGTCCTGATGAACGGGAGTACTTGTTGATTTATCTGAGCAAGTCTCAGCAAGGAATCTGTGCACTGGACAGACCCTTCTAAGTTATAGTCTTTAGCGACTTTACAACTCAAACCGAAGTTTGAAAGGGAGGGGATAATCTCCAACTAAGAAGGAGTTCTTACAATAAGAACAATTCACTGAAAGTGAACTCCTTCGAGTTTCTAAGCTATAAATTTGGCAGTGAGCTTAGCTAGAGAAGAAGGGATCTAAAGAACTCTAGAGAGAAGAACTAGTGATATTCTATGTAGGCAAGTTCTTCGCTGGAATGATCTTTAAGTTTGCTAAAGTCGTTTGAATGCTTGAGCGTTTTCCCTTGTATATCCCGTGCGTGGAGCTCGGTTTTCTTCTCTATTTATAGTTGTGAGCAGGCATATGTCCATTGGAGAAGACGATGCCACGTGTCACAAGCTTCCAAAGAAAACGGCCATATTTTTGAATTGTTGCAGCAGGGCAGTTGACACTGTACATGAGAGCAGCTTTAGTTGATCAGAGCAGGTAAAGCTTTGTCGACTTCTCATTGGTCGAGGTTTGTGGTAGGTGAGATTGTGTCAGGCGTCAGAGTTGACTTTCCCTTGTCCTCGTATGTCTTCTGCTGACTTTCGAACTGACTTTAGCGGCTGGGTCATTTTCTGTCGGATACAGTAGACTTAAGACAATCTCTGTCTTCTTCGTCTGAGTCGGCTGACAAAGGATATGGCTCCTGAGTAGGGTCAGCTGATGACTGCGAAGGTACTGAGCTTTGCATAAAGTTCTTCTGTTGATGTCTATCAGCTGATGAGGTGTGTTCTACTGAAAGTGAGGTTCTGCTGATGACAGAATAATGCAAGCAATTACACTGATGATGTGGGGTTCTGGAAAGTAACTTCGTCAGAAGATCAGTCCAACATTTTACCCCGTACAGGACTTAGACAAAAAGATAAATACATAAGAACAGTCTAACCTATACATCATCTAATCCTATCAAGACACTACACTACTGATATCAGCTGGGTTTTGGGATCTTCAATTCCATAGTACTACTATAATTTACCCCAATATTCTTTTAACCACTAACAGCTGAATACCATCTACTGACTCATAACCCAACAACTTCCCCCTAATTGATGATGCCAAAACCTCTATAAAATATAAAGAAAGGATACTAAACTACTGACATACATAGACTTCAGTAAACTGAATCAGTTATCCTTATGAGGCCAGCAGTTGAGAGATAGGCAAAATCAGAGAAACGGTTATATGTGAGTGTGTGTCAAATCACTTCAGTGATCAGTTGTGATAGCGAAACCACAAACAAAAGCCGTAAGACAATGAGTAATTGTCTGGCTAGAAATAGGAACTGATATATATGACATGAAGATTACAAGGTTCCTATCTCTATTACAAAATAAAGGATAAGAAGATCATTGCTGAAGTCTGAATCTCTTGGTTCTGTTCTTGAAGTCTGTAGACCTATCAGTGGGACGATCCAGACCATAGTACTTGTAAATCTTTGCTCGCAACGTCTGGATTTCCTCGAGATCAGCAGGGATATCAGAACTTACATCATGATGGTAAGCTGCTTCTTCGATCTCATCTTCTATCTCCTTCGCGCATAGCACGCCACGAGTTGTTCTCGGAGGAGGGATATACCTGAATGTTGGAGCTTTGAGGGGTATCTTCTCTCTTTCCATTATCAGTAGAAGCTGATCTCTGAGCTTGGCATTGTATTGATGAAGAAACTCATCGAATAGTTGATCAGCTGGTATCCCAGATGGATAGAAGCCCCATACATAGTATCCCTTGATAAATTCCTCCTTAAGTTCCTCCCATTGCTCGTTCAGCTTGGCGGGCACCCATCTGTCTACATGAGGAATAGGAGCTTTCTTGATGTAAGGTGCTCTGGGCGCTCCTCTCCTATAGTACTTCGAAGACCTTGGGATCTGCCTTTTCCAATCCACTACTGGCTCGCTGGCTATCTTATCTGTCAGTTGAATGATCTTAGCCAGGTCAGCCAATCTTTTCTTCACTCTGAGACCCGCTGATCTAGCATCTCCTCTTCGGAGATTTAATCCCTTCAGCGTGGCCTCCCAGGTGGCTCTGTTCTCGGCCTCTTGCTTAGGTGTAAGAGTGGGAGTGTAAGAACTTTGAGTTAAGGCAGGACTGCAGTAGAAGACGCTTTGGCTAGCTCCTCCTGAGCTTTCTTCTTTTGTTCATCAAGGATCAGTTTAGCCTTTCCTTTGGCACTCTTGCCAATTAGTTTTCTAGGCTTCTCAGCCTTCTTAGCTTCTTCAATCTGCTGTTCATGATCCAGCTGATCTTGCAGCTTCTGGGCAACTTCTTTATCAAATGCCTCCTGCTCCGCTTTGGATTTAAATTTAGGCGTCGGGGAAGATGGAGGAGTGGCTTCAGTTGTAATCTCCTTCCCCGACCTTTGCGGTGGCAGTGGCTCGTCCTCCTGCTCGAGGAACCGTGCGATATCCTCAATGTGTTAAGCTGAGGATTCTATGGCTGGCTCAGCCACAGTCGATGTTTGGACTTCTGGGACTTGGACATTTTCGGGAGGGGGTACTCCAGAACTGGTTCCAGCCTGAATAGCTGAACCTTCCCCCTGATTTCCTTCCCCCTATTGATAACTTGGACTTCTGGGCTCTTCTCCACCTCAGCCTGTTTCGCCTCAGCCTGTTCATCTATCTCGGCTTCTTCCCCCTTTTTGGCATCATCAGCCAGGGAGAGGCGAGTGCGGATGGCTGTCACCTCCTTATCCAAATTAAAGCAAAGATTCTTGATGAAGGTAGCGGTGGATTCAAAGTCTTTTACTGCATCGCAGTATTGGTCCCATTCCTTCTCCTGATCAGCTCTAAATTGTTTCAGTTGGGCTGCTGACTCTTGTCTGAGTTTCAGCAGAGACTGATCATGAGATGCGGTCATTTCCTTCTGAATTTCTTTGAGTGCCTCCGCCTGTTGTTGAATGGCTTTCTGAAGGCTCAAGGAGGCCACTTTGTTTCTTTTATCCATAGTGGCTTGGACTATCGCAAGGCCCTGAGTCAGCTGCTCAGAGAATGACTTCTGCTGAGAGATTAGGAGCTGCTGACTTTGAGCGACTAAGTCCGCCTTCTGAGCTGCAAGGGCGGCCACGACAATCTCCTTAATATTGACTGATGGAGTAGGAGCTTCGGAGACCTTCTTAACCCCTGTTGCCAGTCAGTCGACGCTCTCAGTCTGGGCTTTGGTGTACAGAGCCTATTTGAGATGAACGTCTTTTGCAAGGAGACGATTCTTATCTCCCTGTCGCCTGATGGCTTTGTTAACCGACTTAGAGGACACGGAACCGATGGGTTTGATCTGATAACTACTGGTTCCGAGCCTCTACTCAGATGTCGCGATCTGTTGCGCTCGACTCAGCTTCGAGGCAACTGGGGCATCACCTGATGTGGAGGGTGGTGGTGATCTGCCCTGTTCGCGGGGATTGTTACCCTCAGCAGATCCTCCCAAATCTGCATCCTTAGGTGGCTCCTGATCCATGTCAGCATCATCATTATCATCTTCGTTACCATGATGAGATGGAGGCGAAAGGCTGTGGTCTGGTGTTGAGGATCGCAAGCTTAGGAGATAAAGCATTGCAGCACGCAGATCCTCGAAGGAGGCTAGATTAGCTGGTTCCCCAAACCCTATTGCTGATTGCAAGCTCTGCTCTTCGGTAAGTAGGGACAGAGCTGACTGAGATCTGATCAAATCTTCAAGGATATCCCAGCTAAGGAATCTCAGCAGCATCTGTGTCCTTGCCCTTACAGCGATGTCGACCAGATCTCGGTGTTCAGCGATTTTGGGAATCTGAGCACTGACCTCTTCAGTGGCTCGGAGACGGGTTGTGTGCATAGTCGTCCACTCAGATGAGATTTCCTCAGTCGGTCCGACAGTGTCCGACTGAGTTTTTGAGGAGCTGATACGCTGGACTTTATCTTTTAGCGTGGCACCTTTGATGCCTGTATCCGCGTCAAGTGGTGGATCCTCCTGAGTGGGTGGAGGAGAGGCAAGTTTTGCTGGAACCTCAGAAGGTCTGGGCTTGCTGAGCCTCTTCTTCTTAGGCGGGTCGGCGCGAGGGGGCAAGTCGGAAGTGACTCTTTTCTGCTCAGGCGGCCCTCGCCCGATGGATTTCTCAACAGCGGCTCTTGTCTTGAATTTGATGAGCTTGCTGTCGAAATATTTGGAGTTCGCAAAGGCTGAACTCCTCGAAACTGATTTTTCTATCAGTATGGACATCTTAGTTCCATACAATAACTTTCCCACACTAATTAGTGTTGGTCCCGAGTGTACGGTCAGGTGTAGAGGGGGGGTGAATACACCTGATTCGATTTCTCAACTTCGAACACGAACAATCCTATTCAGGATGGTGTCTGACTGAAATAGTTCAGCAGACCAAACAGCTGTTCTGAATCGTGTGCGGCAAAGAGTTTGACTCTACTGAGACCTGCTAGCTGACTGAGTCAGAAATTCAGTATCTTCAGTAAGAGTTCAGTGTGCGGAAATGTGTGTAGGCCCAAATCAGTTGAGTGGTGAAAACATTTTATGAAAGTCTCAGTTCAGCAGATATTTAGTTCAGTATGCTGAGACAGTTGATTGATTTAAAAGGAATGATGTTCAGTATGAATAGTAAAATCAATGCAACAGTTAAGAAAGCAATAGAGACACAGGATTTTTCAAGTGGTTCGGATATCGCTCAAATGCTACGTCCACTGTCCCGAAAGATCAAGAGGCTATTATTTATCCTGAGTTAGTCTCAGTCAGCTTGCGCACTGGACAAAGCCGCGTCTTGGTTTTTAGACTGATCCAAGTCTCAGTTTACAAACATCAAACTTAGAAGTGTTTGACAAACTTTCTCCAACAGTGAAGGAGTCCTTGTACAATAAGGATCGGGTTCAAAGGTGAACTCCTTCGTCTAAGCTATAGATAAGAACGGTTGAGCTTAGGGTTAGAGGGATAGGGAATATGAGTGAGTAGCTTCTAGATCGACGAACAGCTGAAGGTAAGCTATAAGTTCGTGTAACGTCGACTGGATACTAGAGGCTTTGTATGTCGGTTCAGCTTGATTTCCTATGAGCTAGAATGTAGTCTTTCACCGGAAGATTGTTCTTCGAGTTCTTGCTAAGACGTAGTTCTTTAGGTTCTTTGCTCGTTGAATGCTTTCTTGATTTTTGCTCTAGATACGTGCATTCGGGTTTTTTTAAATCTTGAATGAGCCCTCTATTTATAGAGCAGAGATTGAAATAGATCCGTTGGAGACGATCTTCTTCTCTCTCTCTCTTTTTGGTAGCAAACGGCTCTTTTTGACGTAGGTAACAGTGCCTTTTCCTCCTTTATCGGAAAGTGTTGACTTGCAGCTTTAGTAGGTAGGATGACACGTGTATGCTTGTCATTTGTCGAGGTGAATAAAATGGTTGAGATAGAACAGACTTCGAGGCTAATTGAAGCTGACTTCTCCCTTCCTCGTATATGACTATGCTGATTGCATTTCAAAAAGATCTGACAGTTCAGAAGACTATCTGCCGTGCTGAGTCTGATCCTGTAGTCAGTAGGTATAATGCTGAGGTACACTACTGAAGGTCAGCTCTGAGTCAGTGAACTACTCCTCGCGAGTTCGAGTTCAGCGACTCTCTCGATATCTTTGCTCTGCTGAGTCCAGTATCACTGAGTCTTCTACACTGGTGCTGAGGCAAATAAGCTACTGAGCGCCTTGACCAGAGCAGAGTGTCTACTGAGTTTGAAACCTCAGTGACAAACAACATACAAGGGAATGGTTCATCAATCAGATAGGGTTTTGGGATCTTCAAATCTTCAGACAAGTACAGAGCACAAGGCTACTGATCTTAAGATCAGTGTCTAAGACCGAATCATTTACCACTAAGAGTAACAGTGCTGAGGATGGAATCATCACCCAACAATTTCCCCCTATTTGATGAGGCCAAAACCTATCATCTATGCTAAACACTAACTTACTCAAAAACAGAGCTCCTTACACAATTACACGTAGGATCAGTGGAGTTGTCTGGTAAGTGCTAGACTACTGAGGGAGCAGGGCAGAGACAATTTCCACCTTTACAACAATTTCCCCCATGGGCAATAATTTCCCTCTATGAGAAATAACAACTCTATGACAGTCTAGTCTATCAGAAATCTAACCGAGCAAAAACTGACAAGTAAATAAACAAAGTGTGTGTGTGTCAGTAATCACTTCAGTGATTCTGAGTGTTAAAGCATGAAACAAACACGGCTATTTAGACAACAAGTAGTTGTCAAAGCCAAAAAGCAGATTGTATATATATGATAGTCAGTTAAGTACAATCCAAATCTTGCTAAGCTAAGAAGAGAACTAAGGAGGAGAACCCTTAAACTGCTGAATCCGATTCATGAAACCTTGAGATTGATCTTCAGGCAGTGGGACTCCATACATTCTGTACGTGTTCTTCCTCAGCTTCAAATACTCCGCGAAGTCTGCTGGATCATCTTGTTCTAGACCTCTGTTCATCGCAGCATTCTTCACTTCTTGTTCAATCACTCCGAGATGGACTGAGTCGTCTTGTCTCCTGGGTGGTGGAATGATTCTTGCTTTAGGAACGCTGACTACTACCCCTTCAGTTACGGCTCTGTGCAAATATGGGTATAGATCAGGTTCAGTAACTGCCATCCATTCAACATAGGCATCAGCCTTAGACATATCAGGCCAGAATCTCCAGAAATAATTTCGCTTGATAAACTCAATCTTGGACGATTCCCATCTCTGATTGAACTGAGTAGGCATCCATTCGTCTGATCTCGGCCATCTATGTGATTTCAGATCAGTTGGCTTCCTGAACCTTCTGTAACGATAAGGAAGGTCAGCTTTCGAAGGAACTCTCAGCCTGGCCTCTTGCTCGCATGCAGTCTCGAGTGCCTCGAGGTGCCGCCAAATGTATCCTCTGCCTGGCAGCCTCTATCTGTCTAGCTTCCTCTCCTCGGCAGAGATATCTCTCCATCTGAGCAAATATCGCTTCTATTTCTGCATCTTGCTCTTGAGGCTTCTGAGGAGCTTTTTCAGAATCAGCAGAGGTACTGGATTTATCTTTGGATATACCTTGCTGTTGAGTGCCTTTTTGTTGTTGTTGTTGCCTCTCCCTATCTTCATCATCATCGATTCTGAGTTTTCTGGGAGGCAACCTAGCAGGCGCTTTCTTCTTTCCACCGCGTGCTGGTGCCTTTGTCTTTCCTTTAGCAGGCTTAGACTTTGGCTTGTTGGCGGCTTCGGCATCGGCAATCTCCCTAGCGAGCTTCTCATCGGCCCGCTATCTCGAGCCTCCTCCTCGGCGAAATATATCTCTTGGTTTTCTTCTTTGCTGGAGGGGTCGGGAGATCCATTACTTTCTTACCTCTTCCCTGAACAGGTGGAGGTAGAGGAACCTCTTCTTCATCATCTGAGTCCTCTTTCTGTTCAGCAAACTCTGCAACCTCCTTGATGATATCAGTAGGAGTCTGGGTTGCATGAGTAGCCTGGGATCCTGAGCCACTTGGGCCGGTCTCAGCTGTGCTCGCAGTTGGGACACCCTGGGCCTCACCCGTCTGAGTTTGAGTCTGAGTCTGAGTCTAGGATGACTTCAGTGTAGCTTCCCCCTTAGAAGATTTTGTAGATGTGGTTTTTGTAGGAGTAGGCTTCTCAGTACTCTGTTTCTTGCCTTTTGCTGGCTCAATACTCTTCCCTCTTCTACTTTCCCCCTTTTTGGCATCATCAATTGCAGCCGGGGTAGGGATAAGTATTGTGTTCTGAAGGCTGTTGAAGGAGGTTGACAGCGTCTGAATTTGATTTTGGATGTCTGTCAGAGCCTCATGCAGCTCGTTCCTCTCAGAAGTTAGAACTTCATCATATTTCTTGTAAGAGAGTTCAGCTGCAGCCTTTACATCATTCAGCTTCTCAGTGATCTTGTCTTCCAAGGCCAGTTGGATATTCTCAAGTCTTTGTTCAGTGGCCTCGGATTGTTCAGTGATAGCGTCAGTATGAGCCAGTTTAGAAGCCAAAAATTCATCAAGTAGCTTGGCTTGGCTCTCCTGAAAGATCTTGAGCCGAGCTTCGAATTAGACTTGCTGCTTGAGCCAACGCTTCGAAATAAGCGCGAAAACATCGGGGCGGGCGATTGAGAGACGAAGACTTCAGCCCACGAAGTTCTTTAGTCGTGGCTTGAGCAGTCTGCTTCCATGTCCTATGGATAGCCTTCGCAAGATCTCAATTTTTGATCCCTTGAGCAGTTAAGGCTTTTGCCACTGATCGAGATCTCTTTGCGGTCGCGGGCGGCGCCGCTCGAAAGTCGATCGCAGCAAGAGGCGAGCGGGCTCTGCGAGGACGAAGCACCGGCCTTGGACTTCTCGGGTCCAGGGGATACCGAGTGGAATATCAGGAATGTCAGCATGTGTATCCTTGTCCTGGAGTGATCCCTCATCAGGTTGTCCAGGGCCTGAATCCTTGGGTGAGTCTTGGTCGTCATGATCTGACCCATCTGAGGGTGTCTGAGGGTGCTGAGCCTTCTGCTAGTTTGTCGTGAATCATCGCAAGCATAGCGGCCCTCAGATTCTCCATGGTGCTGAGGTCAGCAGGCTCTGAGTAGCCTATTTGCTGCCTCAACTTCATCTCTTCTTCATGGAGTTGCTGACAGGAGTAGTGGAGAACAAGGCGAAGTAGATGCGGCCACTCCTGAAAGCGAAGAAGCATGTGGAGCCTTGCTGATTTGGCGATGATCATGAAGTCTGAATGATCAGCAAGCTCCGGTATCTGTTGAAGGATCTCACGGGAGGCTCGAAATAAGATCATTGAGGCTTCCATCCCGGTTGATTCACCTTCAGATGCAGTCTCAGACTCCAAGTCAATGTGTGAAGTCCGCTCTTCAATTGGAGGGACTGAGCTGAGTGGAGGGATAGAAAGGGGGCTGTCTAGGCGCTGAATATCGGCGCTCTGAGCTTCAGTAGCATCCCCTTGGTCCCTTTCAGTGGAGACGATCTTCTCCACTGATTGAGTCTTCTCAGAAGACTCGGACTCATCAACCAGCTGTAGTGGCTGTGTAGTCCTTTCAGTAGCCTGTTCAGCAGGCACTTCTGGAACCTCCTCAGTAGCTGGCACCTCAACAGCTTTCTTCAGTTTCTTCGCCGGTGCCTTAGGAGTTTTAGCGGGAGGGGTTCTTTTCTTTGTAGGCGTAGCCCGCTGAGGCTTTGATTGCGGAGAGACTGCTGAGGGTCCTGACCCTATCTGCTGAAGCGCTGCGGTCTTGTTGTGAAATCTAACCTTCTTCACATTGAAGTACTCCTTGTCACTGTAGGTGATAGGCTCAGATCCACATAAATCCTCGATCATGATGGACAGTTTGAGTCCATACAGCAATTTGCCCTTTGCGCTCAGCATGTTCGATGCCTTGTCGAACTTAGTAGCCTGAGCCATGAATTCACGGAGAAAGAACTCCGTCCAATTAATCTGGGCTCGGTCGTATATGGCCATCATCATCTGAATCTTAGGCCTCGACACCTGGTCAAACGACCCTGCTTGGCTTGTCAGTAGTTGCGTCACTATATAAGCAAGTGCCCTGAACTGAGGCAACATGTTGTTCTTCAGAAAAGCAGCTCTGAAAGTAGTGGGCTTTCCACAGAAGACGGTAAGATATTCATCAACTCGGTCGTCTCTGTACCCGACTGTACTGATCCCTTCGGAGGGCAGATCAAAGCTCCGCTTCAAAGCATCCTTGATGGACATCTGCTTCAGCTCCGTAGTGGCGTTTTGGATAGAATGGACAACAAATCTCGCCACTATGTCTCCAGACACTGCGTCTGAATTCAAGTACAGCTCTGCAACCTGTCTCGGGAGGAAGAACGAAGGCCTCCTAAACGAAATTTCTCCGGCCACGACTCGCTCGGAGCTGAGAATATATCGTCCATGTACTCCAGATCGCATGAATAGAAATCCATGGTGGGTTCAAACCACACGCGATCCTTCTCCAGAATGTTCTGCATATCCGCTGGAGATATCATAGAGATATTGGTTTCCGCCATTGTACCTATTACACGAAGTTGTTATCAGTATCGATTTTTAAATAAAACAGTTTAATACTAGATACTAATCAATAAAGATCAGCACATAAGTAACTTCATGTAGGCATACCGAGAATTTGATCGAAGTGAAAGTAAGCAAATGAGGGTTTTTGCACAAAGGTATTCTCGGATTTTTCGGAGGTAAGATATGATCGAAATGTTAAGTGCGAATATGGCGGTTCCAAGATTTGATCGAAATATATGCATATCTTAGAAGATGAACAGTTATTGATCTAAGGCTGAGTTTAAACCTACTTTATGAGATGGACGGTTAAGATTCAATATTATAAAAGGTAATGATTGCAAAAGCCGCCTAAGTCAATGCAAGTTGTAAACATGCCTAAAGAGTAACTATGATAAGACATGCATTTAATGCGCACAGAGTTCAGCAAAGTTGTGCATAGAATGTCGTGTAATAAATGTAATCTGTTATCAATAAATGACAAACTAAGAGATATTTAAATCATGCTGAATCTCCATAATAAATGCTTATCATTGTTACATTAGATACTACAGAGTAGAGATACGCAAACCCGTCGGTCGAACATAGTAGTCGGCGATACCTCGTGTAGATGGTTTTCGAATCTCTGCGTCATCGAACTTACTCGATGCGAGAGTGATCATTCCCCCTCACTGGAATGTTCCTCTCCTGAAACCTTATTACTGACTGGGGTCAGTAGGGTCCAGCAGACCTAGCTCTACTGAAAGTTCTCCCGAATGCGGATTCGGCTAGAGGCTTGGTCGGTATATCGGACCTTTGTTTGTCGGTATGGATCTTTTCCATTCCGATATCCTTCTTTCGACATGGTCACGAATGAAGTGATGTCCGATGTCCACGTGCTTGCATCTCATGTGAAGAACAGGATTCTGAGTGATTGCAATAGCACTGGTACTATCGCAGAAGATCGACACTTCATTCTGAATGACGTCATAGTCTCTTAGCTGCCGTCTCAGCCAAAGGATTTGGGCGCAGCAACTTCCGGCAGCCATGTATTCAGCTTCAGTAGTTGACGTGGCTACTGAGTGCTTGTTTCTTTGAAAACCATGAGATCGAGCTTACGCGCCTAGGAACCGACACGTTCCTCGAAGTTGATTTTCGGTCGATTCTACATCTCGCATAGTCGGCATCGAATAACTTTGTTAGTTCAATATTATCATCAGCTGGATACCATAAACCTATGTTAGGTGTGCTTCTGAGGTAGCGAAGAATCTTCTTTACTGAGTCCAGATGGCTCTGCTTCGGATTCGCCTGAAATCGAGCGCATACACCTACAACATAAGTTATGTCAGGACGAGTAGCTGTTAGATATAATAATGAACCAATTATAGCACGGTATTCAGTTTGATCTACTGATACTCCCTCCTTATCAAGATCGATTTTCATATTCGTGTTCATCGGGATCTTGATAGGTTTGCCGGATGTGCCGCCGAATCTTTTGATGAGGTCTCGAGTGTATTTGCTTTGATTAATGAATGTTCCTTTGTTAGATTGCTTGACTTGAAAAACAAGGAAGTAGTTCATTTCTCCCATCATCGACATCTCGAACTTGTCCTTCATCATTCTTTCGAATTCCTGACACATAATGACATCTTCAAACCAAAGATAATATCATCTACATAGATCTGCACGAGTAATAGGTCGTCTTCCAGTCAAATGTTGAACAACGTGTGATCTACTGTGCCCGTCTGAAAACCTTTCTGAAGAAGAAACTCTGACAGGGTATCGTACCAAGCCCTGGGTGCTTGTTTTAACCCGTAAAGAGCCTTTCTGAGTCTATAAACTTGATGTCCCTGCTGAAAGCCGGGCGGTTGTTCCACATAGACTTCTTCTTTCAGTACGCCGTTCAGGAACGCAGACTTCACATCCATTTGATAGACTCTGAATCTTTGATGTGTTGCGTAGGCAATGAATAGTCTTATGGCCTCCAATCTTGCAACTGGAGCGAACGTTTCATCGAAATCTATTCCCTCGGCTTGACAGTAGCCTTTTGCCACGAGCCTTGCTTTGTTCCTTACTATAACGTTGTTTTCATCTCGCTTGTTCTTGAAGACCCATTTGGTTCCAATGACATGTTGATGTCGGGGTCTGTCTACAAGCACCCATACTTCGTTTCTCGTGAACTGATTCAGCTCCTCCTGCATAGCAATAATCCAGTCAGCATCGTTAAGTGCATCCTCAATATTCTGAGGCTCTTCAGTAGACAAGAAGCAGGAAAATAATGCGCTTTCTCCTTGATAGAATCTGGATCTTGTCTTGACATGTCTTGAAGGATCTCCAATTATAAGATCAGGCGGTGTGAGCATCTAGCCACGATCTACGATGTTTTAACTCTTCATCTGAAATTTGATCAACAGAAATAGTAGGTGAGTTAGGCATTTCAGTTGTACTATTCTGAGATTGAAGAATTTCAGTGATAAGAGTATGATCTACTGAGTCACTAGGTTCAGGGGCATTCAGCTCAGGAACATTACTAGATGTTCCCCCCCGAGTTGTTATTCTCGGTAGTGGTCTCGATTACCTCTACGGTTTCCTCATCGACTCGAGTTACACGGGATTGATTCCGTTCGGGAGAATCAATCTGCTCGCCTACTTGCTCTGCTGGTTGAGATTCGATAGATTTGTCTTCGGTTTCTTCGTCCCGAATCATCATCCCAACATAGCCGGATCTTTTCGGGTTTGTCCTTTAAGCTTAGATCCTCGTAGCCGTCTCTACCGATGTCCTCGGATTCAGAATTTGAGTTATTGCTCCTGTCTTCAGTAGCAAACTCATTAAAAACAACATGAGGGCTTTCCTCCACGCAAAGGGTCCGATAGTTGAATACTCTGAAAGCTTTGCTGACCCGAGAATATCCTACGAATACTCCTTGATCTGACTTGCTATCAAAAGTCTTCAGCTGATCTTTCCCATTATTGTGAATAAAGCATGAACAACCAAAAAAATGGAAATAAGATAGAGAAGGCTTCCTGCTGTTCCATAGTTCATATGGTGTTCTTCCATGCTGCTTCGTCAGTAAAGACCGGTTCTGAGTGTAACATGCGGTGTACTCGTAGCTTCCGCCTGAATTTGGTGGGGAGTCCTGAGTCTGCGAGTAGAGTCCTAGCTGCCTCTTTTAGAGTTCTATTCTTTCGTTCAACAACTCCATTCTGTTGAGGTGTGCGTGCAGCTGAAGTCTCATGCTCTATGCCTTCTGCTTGGCAGAACTCCTCCACCATACTATTCAGGAAGTCAGTTCCTCTGTCAGAACGGATTTTAACAATCTTGGTGTTCTTTTCGACACCGAGCCTTTTCGAAGCTTTGGTAACTCGTTTTGACGTCGACTTGTTGGCAATAAATATGACCCATGTGTAGCGCGAGTAGTCATCTATGACCACTAAAGCATACTTTTTGCCTCTGATCGTCACTGGAGAGACTAGACCGAACAAATCCATATGCAAAGAATCGAAGGATTCCATCTCGTGGAAGGCGATGGAACCGGAGGATTTTGATTCCTTATTTTCTTTCCCTTCGGACATGCTTCACACCGAGTGTCTTTCTTTGAACACCTCATTCGGCAATCCTCTTGCTAGAGTGTTCCTAGCTAGTTTGCTGAGCGTCTTGAAGTTGAGATGACTGAGCCTTCTATGCCATAGCTATCCCGTTCTGTTTTCATTCTTCGCCAGCAAACAAGCTTCGGGGTTCAGTGAGTTCCGATCGGCCACGTAGATATTCTTTTTTGCGCGAACACGATAACACTGTTTTCCCTGTAGATTTATCAATGACATCACAGAAACCAGCGTCAAAAATCACTCTATTCGAGTTATCACAAAATTGACAAACAGAGAGAAGATTATGCTGAAGTCCTTCAACATAGGATACTCTAGGAATGTTGGCAGTTCCTATGTTGAGTGTGCCGTATCCTCTCGTGTAGCCTTTGGCATTATCTCCAAACTCGATTCTGGGTCCATCTTCAGTAATATAATTCTTCAGTAGACTCCTTTGGTATGTCATGTGTCTTGAGCATCCGCTGTCCACATACCATGGGTCTTTATGCACCTGAAAAACATAATTATATTCAGGTACCCTTTATTTTTGATTTTGGGTCCTTAGATGTTAGCTTTTGTAACCCAAATTTGTCTAACAACCCTGGTGGTTTCAGACAACTTCTTTCCGTTTGAGTCAACAAACTTGACCACTGGACTGGTCGAGGCTGACTTCTTAGGCTTCTCAGGTTCAAGAGTCCGGATCTTCTGAGCTGGTGGACTGCTGACCTTTGCCTTTTGTGCGTTCTTCTTCTTTTTCTGACTCTTGGAACCTCCTCTGACTATAGGGTCATCGTAATATGACCCATACTGAGCTGGATGTGTCAACTGAGGTGGTCCATACTGATCAGCCCACTTAACTCTGCTAGTTCCCCCTTGACTGAACTGGGGTTTCTGGGTACTGATCTTCTGGTCAGTATACTGATACTTAGGATGAGGTGCTTTCATCTTCTGTTTGTTCTTTGCTGAGGGGTTCAATAGATTTGCATTGATTGTTTCCCCTCGAACAAACCTATCAGTAAGACGCACTTCTGAGAGAACGGGGGTAGATGAGGAAGCTTCCTGGTTGAAGCCAAGTCCTTCCTTGCAATGCTTGGGCTTGTTGCTTGCGAGCATAGCCTCCAGCTTCTTTTCAGCACCCATGTAACGCTCAGTCATCAGGCTTCTCCATACATCATCACTCTTCTTCAGTGTGTCGTGCTCGGTCTGAAGTCCTGACAATTCTCGCTTCGATGAGCTCGGTTCGAGTATCTTTTACGAGTCAAGTCATTGGTCGAACCGAAATCCGATCTTCTTGATGCTGAGACTTGGCCATCAGAGAGTTTATCTCCTCCCTGAGTCTCAACACAAGTCCTTCGGCCTCAGTAGCAACCTGACTCTCCTGAGAAAGTCTCTGATTCTGCACTTTCAGGGTATCCAATTCCTGAAGAGTCTTACTGAGCTGCAGACTCATCTGAATTTGTTCGTCGAGCAGTTCTTCGTATGCGGTCGCGACGTCCAAATTCTCATCTGCACCTGAAATAGTGTCGTGTGTGCAATGTGAAGAGGAGTTGACTGGTTCATGAGAATTTACCTCATCCTCTTCGCCTGCCATTAGGCACTTTTCAGTTGTTTCTTCAGCTTCAAGCTCTAGGGCCATGAAAGCTGCATCATCATCCAATGAATCCATAAAGGAGTCGACTTCTTCTGAGTCGTCTGAGATTGCGCCTGCGATATAAGCTTGTCTTTTCATGGCAAATTTTTCTCTTCTCTCCTTGTGTGCTGCGCGTTCAGCACTACTGAGCTCAGGACAGTCGTATTGATAGTGTCCTGGCTTCTTGCAGTTGTAGCAAGCGATGACTCTTTCTTCTTTGCTTTCGCTATTCTTTGATGGTTCTGAGTCATCCTTCTTTCTGTATTCAGAAGATTGAGAATCAGGTGTGTGTTTTGACATATAATTTGACTTACCTTTTGTTTCCCGATAGGCTTTAGTCACTTTTCTACGTCGCTCCTTCTCCTTCTGATATTTCACAGCGAGCAGCGCGTACTTCTGAGCCAGACTCCCTTCTTGTAGGTCGTTGAGTGAAGGTTCAGTCTTACTCGTCGTCTTGCTCGTCGCGGGAGATGCTGTGCTGACTGATGCTTTTGAAAGCATGATCAATCTTTGTGTCAGCTTCAGCTCTCAGCTTTCTTTGAGGTCTGTCGAACTCAAACTCCTCTGCCTGTAATTCTGAAAAGATATGGTCAGGGGACACAGCATCTAAGTCAGAATGTCGCAATAAAGTGGCAAAAGGTGTCCAGTGTCCGTTCGGCAGTGCCCTCAGTATCTTCAGATTCATCTCTCGGTTGCTGAATGTCTTTCCCGGCCCGTTGATGGAGTTCATCGATTCGTGAATCGACATTTAGATCTTCAATTTTGTCACCGGGCATGAGTGATAGGCTTTCCGGCTTTTGGAGTTCCAGGCGCTAACTTGTTAGCTTTAATCTTCTCGAGTCCCCCGACTCGGTAGCGCTAGGGCGTCCCGCAGTTCTTTTTGCGGTTTTGCATTCCCCGAACCTCGCCAAGATAAGAATCACTAAGGGTGGTCGGTATAGCGTTTTTTGGCAACACGGTCTAAGTTGTGAAGCTTCTTCTCCTCGGGAGTGAAGAGACTTCGTCTTTGGGAATCTTCTTCCCGGTCACCATTCCTCCTCCTTCAGCTTGGTCTTGAGTTACAACACTATCGATCATGGGAACGATAGGTCCTTCCTCAAGCACTTCAATCATGCTATCGTGGAGGGAAGTCAGATGAGCCTCCATTCTGACTCGCCATACTCCATAGTTCTCTACTGAGAACATGGGTACCATCCTTATACCTGACATATCAGCCATAGAAGATAAAGATATGAATGTAGAGTGATATGCAGTGAAAACGTTTTCTCCGGATCCGTTCAGTAGACCAGTTTCAGAATGACAAGAGTCTTAAGAACTCCTACTCTGATACCAATTGTTGGTCCCGAGTGTACGGTCAGGTGTAGAGGGGGGGGTGAATACACCTGATTCGATTTCTCAACTTCGAACACGAACAGTCCTATTCAGGATGGTGTCTGACTGAAATAGTTCAGCAGGCCAAACAGCTGTTCTGAATCGTGTGCGGCAAAGATTTTGACTCTACTGAGACCTGCTAGCTGACTGAGTCAGAAATTCAGTATCTTCAGTAAGAGTTCAGTGTGCGGAAATGTGTGTAGGCCCAAATCAGTTGAGTGGTGAAAAGGTTTTATGAAAGTCTCAGTTCAGCAGATATTCAGTTCAGTATGCTGAGACAGTTGATTGATTTAAAAGGAATGATGTTTAGTATGAATAGTAAAATCAATGCAACAGTTAAGAAAGCAATAGAGACACAGGATTTTTAAAGTGGTTCGGATATCGCTCAAATCCTACGTCCACTGTCCCGAAAGATCAGGAGGCTATTATTTATCCTGAGTTAGTCTCAGTCAGCTTGCGCACTGGGCAAAGCCGCGTCTTGGTTTTTAGACTGATCCAAGTCTCAGTTTACAAACATCAAACTTAGAAGTGTTTGACAAACTTTCTCCAACAGTGAAGGAGTCCTTGTACAATAAGGATCGGGTTCAAAGGTGAACTCCTTCGTCTAAGCTATAGATAAGAATGGTTGAGCTTAGGGTTAGAGGGATAGGGAATATGAGTGAGTAGCTTCTAGATCGACGAACAGCTGAAGGTAAGCTATAAGTTCGTGTAACGTCGATTGGATACTAGAGGCTTTGTATGTCAGTTCAGCTTGATTTCCTATGAGCTAGAATGTAGTCTTTCGCCGGAAGATTGTTCTTCGAGTTCTTGCTAAGACGTAGTTCTTTGGGTTCTTTGCTCGTTGAATGCTTTCTTGATTTTTGCTCGAGATACGTGCATTCGGGTTTTTTTAAATCTTGAATGATCCCTCTATTTATAGAGCAGAGATTGAAATAGATCCGTTGGAGACGATCTTCTTCTCTCTCTCTCTTTTTGGTAGCAAACGACTCTTTTTGACGTAGGTAACAGTGCCTTTTCCTCCTTTTTCGGAAAGTGTTGACTTGCAGCTTTAGTAGGTAGGATGACACGTGTATGCTTGTCATTTGTCGAGGTGAACAAAATGGTTGAGACAGAACAGACTTCGAGGCTAATTGAAGCTGACTTCTCCCTTCCTCGTATATGACTATGCTGATTGCATTTCAAAAAGATCTGACAGTTCAGAAGAGTGTCTGCCGTGCTGAGTCTGATCCTGTAGTCAGTAGGTATAATGCTGAGGTACACTACGGAAGGTCGGCTACCGAGTCGGTGAACTACTCTGCCGAGTTCGGTTCAACCGACTCTCTCGCATATCTTGCTCTCGCTGAGTCCAGTATCACTGAGTCTTCTACACTGGTGCTGAGGCAAATAAGCTACTGAGCGCCTTGACCAGAGCAGAGTGTCTACTGAGTCTGAAACCTCAGAGACAAACAACATACAAGGGAATGGTTCATCAATCAGATAGGGTTTTGGGATCTTCAAATCTTCAGACAAGTACAGAGCACAAGGCTACTGAGCTTAAGATCAGTGTCTAAGACCGAATCATTTCCCACTAAGAGTAACAGTGCTGAGGATGGAATCATCACCCAACAATTAGTCTTCTCTCACCAGTGGGCGTCGCTGCGAACTTCTGAGCCTGAGCTTTAAGCTCGGCTACGTAGTAGTCAGTCCAATTGACTCTGACTCCATCATCGATTATCATCATCAGCTGTATGCGGGGCTTGGATAGCTGATCATATGAACCGGTTGAGCTCGTAAGGATGTGAGATACAATGTAGGTGAGCCCGCGGTATTGCGGCAACAGCTGATTCTTCGGCAGAGCTGTCTTGAAGACTACGCTGTTTCTGCCACAGAACTTCTGAACATAGGAGTTGATCTCTTTCTCCTTGTATCCAATGGGTGAGACTCCACTCACCGGAAGGTCGAAAGCTAACTCCAGGGCGTCTCGATGTTGATGACGTGTTCACTGGCATCCCAAGATTGAGGGACAACTTCCTTCAAGAAAGAGAAGCTGGATTCCTCTACCCCTGTATCTAGGGTTCTCCAGTTGTAGTAGACTTCAGCAACTTATCTGGGCAAATATGCTCTGGGTTGCTTAGAGACAAGAAGCTGTAGACCGGATTCTTCGAGAGCCTCGAAGACGGGCTCCAGATAAGGAATATCAACTTGACGTAGCGCCATCGTCGGCTCAAACTGGATACGGGACAAGATGATTTCATCGATGTTGGTGGGTGTCTGTACCGTCGCCATGAGTATCTGCGAAAAACTCGTTAGTACTTGAAAATAGAGTAAGTCAGTATGAGTTTTAAGCAGGATTCAATACATTACTGAATGATTGAGAACTTTGAGACAGGCAAATGTAGAGCAGTTAAGTTTTGAAAAACTGAACGCAGAAAAAAAAGCTCTAAAGATCGAAAATGGCGAGAAGTGAGACAAAAGTAGAAGATGAAAGATTTTATATGATCGTGCGTATGAAACCGTTTAGATCGGACGGTTGGGGTTTAATCCCTCATATTTAATGACGGCTGAGATTAGATGTTATAAGAGGAATGATTACACTAGCCGCCTCTACCATAGACCCACGTAAGATTATGCGCAGTTAAGGTAAGTGAAAAGACATGCATTAAATGCGCTGCAGGCAGCATTAAAGACTAAGTCATTTTAAAAGAGAACGGTTTCCTACTGACTTATCCTTAAAATATTAATGGCGGGAAATAAATGCTCATTAACTACTGAATGCAAGCGACTGAGATAATAAATGCTAGCATGCTTCTGATAATCATTATGTAATACTATGCAAACCTCTTCAGCTGAACTTTTACGATCAGCTGGTTACCGTTAGACTTAGGAGGATGATTGATGTGCTGATGATCATGTTCCCCCTTACTGTGTACAGTTTGATTCTCCCGACTGAATCATTGTACTGAGTCTTTGACCAGTCATACTGATTTCTTCTACTAACTCTACTCAGTAAGTTCCAGTAGACCTAGCTCAACTGATAATTCTCTGAATCTGTTCTCAGCTAGTGGTTTGGTCAGTATATCTGCCCTTTGCTTGTCAGTATGGATTTTCTCCATTCTGATATCCTTCTTCTTGACATGGTCTCTGATGAAGTGGTGTCGAATATCCACGTGCTTGCATCTCGTATGGAGAACTGGATTCTGAGTTATTGCAATAGCACTGGTGGAGTCACAGTAGATGGGCACTTCATCTTGAATTATACCATAGTCTCTCAGTTGTTGTCGAAGCCAAAGGATCTGGGCACAGCAACTTCCAGCAGCCATGTACTCAGCTTCAGTAGTGGACGTTGTCACTAAATGCTGTTTCTTTGAAAACCAAGATATTAGCTTGCTGCCTAGGAACTGACACGTTCCAGAAGTTGACTTTCGATCTATCCTGCATCCTGCATAATCAGCATCAGAATAACCTGTCAGTATTAGATTATCATCAGTAGGATACCATAACCCTGCGTCAGGTGTTCCTTTTAGATATTGCAGAATCTTCTTTGCTGAGTCTAGATGACTTCGCTTGGGATCTGCTTGAAATCTTGCACATACACCTACAGCATAAGTTATATCAGGTCGGCTAGCTGTTAAGTATAATAAAGAATCAATAATAGCTCTATAATCGGTAGAGTTAACAGAAGCTCCCTCTTTATCTAGATCGATTTTGAAATTAGTAATCATGGGATTTTGACTAGCTTGCTTGAGTTGCAGCCGAATCTTTTGAGAAGATCTCGAGTGTATTTGGCTTGATTGATGAAAATTACTTCAGGTGATTGCTTTACTTGAAATCCAAGGAAATAGTTCATCTCTCCCATCATGGACATCTCGAATTTATTCTTCATCATTTTCTCGAATTATTGACATATAGTCACGTTTCTGCAACCGAAAATGATGTCGTCCATGTAGATTTGCACCAGTAGGATGTCATCTCCTGACTTTATGTTGAACAGGGTGCGATCTACTGTCCCCTTCTGAAAACCTTTCTGAAGTAGAAAGTCTGATAGGGTATCGTACCAAGCCCTGGGTGCTTGTTTTAACCCATACAGAGCTTTCCTGAGTATATACACTTGATGTCCCTGCTGAAAGCCGGGCGGTTGTTCCACGTAGAATTCATCCTTCAGCACGCCGTTCTGAAAAGCTGACTTTACATCCATTTGATATACTTTGAATCCTTGATCCGTTGCATAAGCTAGGAAGAAACGAATGGCTTCCAATCTGGCGACTGGAGCGAATGTTTCATCAAAGTCGATTCCCTCTGCTTGATAATATCCCTTGGCAACTAGTCGAGCTTTATTTCTGAAAATGACGTTGTTTTTATCACGCTTGTTTTTGAAGACCCACTTAGTACCAATCACGTGCTGATGTCTAGGTCTGTCAACAAGCTCCCAAACTTTGTTTATAACGAACTGGTTCATCTCTTCTTGCATGGCGATGATCCAGTCAGCATCGTTGAGTGCGTCCTCTATTGACTGAGGTTCTTCTATAGACAAGAAACAAGAATAGAGTGAGCTTTCTCCTTGAGTTAATCTAGATCTTGTCCTTATAGTTGCTGACGGATCTCCTATAATAAGATATGAATAATGAGCGTCAAGCCATGAATGTTTGAGTCTGGCTTCTTCTTCTGATACTACTTCTGCACATTCAGTAGGTGTGTTAGGCATTTTAGTTGTACTGTTCTGTGATTGCAGCAGTTCAGTAAGAAGGTTAGGATCTACTAAGTTTCCAGGTTCAGGGGCATTTAGCTCAAGAACAGTATTTGTTCCCCCTGAGTTTATATTCTCAGTAGAGGTCTCAATTACCACTGGGGCTTCCTCGTCGACCGTTGTTACCTATTGTTGATTCTGTTCAGTAGAATCAACCAGGTCAGCTACATCGCTTGTTGGCTGAGTCTGAATTTCTTCATCGTCTGACTCATCATCCCAATAATGCTGGATCTTTTCAGCTTTGTCGTTTAGTGCGAGATCCTGTAGCTTGCTACTGACATCTTCAGTATTTGTCTTGGTAGTTTTCCTGTCCTCAGTAACAAACTCATCAAAAACAACATGAGGGCTTTCCTCCACGCAAAGAGTCCGATAGTTAAAGACTCTGAAGGCTTTACTGACTCGAGAGTATCCTAAGAATACTCCTTGATCAGATTTGCTATCAAAGACCTTCAACTGATCTTTCCCATTATTGTGGAAAAAGCAAGGACAGCCAAAGATATGAAAATGAGAAATAGAAGGAATTCTCCCTTTCCATAATTCGTAGGGTGTCTTCATGTGTTGCTGTGTAAGTAGTGAGCGATTCTGAGTGTAGCAGGCTGTGTCAGTAGCATCTGCCCAAAACTTTGAGGGTAGTCCAGAGTCTGCTAGGAGCATTCTTGCTGCTTCTTTAAGTGTTCTGTTTTTACGTTCAGCAAGTCCGTTCTGCTGAGGGGTGCGAGCTGCTGATGTCTCATGCTGAATTCCCTCTTTATCGCAGTACTCTTTAACTACTGAGTTGAGAAATTATGTTCCTCTGTCTGAGCGAATTCTCTGTATCTTGATGTCCTTTTCCACACTAAGCTTTTTCAGCAGTTTGGGTAGCTCACTTTGGACATCAGATTTATTGGCTATGAAGATGACCCATGTATATCTCGAGTAGTCGTCAATAACGACGAGGGCATACTTCTTGCCTCTTATAGTCACTGGTGAGACTGGCCTGAATAAGTCCATGTGTAGCAGCTGAAGGGTTCCATCAGTGGAAGGTGACGGAATAGGTAGATTGCTACTCTTTGTCTGCTTTCCCTTCAAATATGCCTCACAATTTCTGTCTTTGATAAACGATTCGTTGGGCAGTCCTCTGACTTTAGAGTTCTTGGCTAGCTTATTCATAGTCTTGAATTTCAGGTGGCTGAGTCTCTTGTGCCACAGCCATCCTGCCTTGTCACTGGATTTCGTCTGAGCGAGTAAGCAAGCCTCAGGTTCAGCGGTTTTCCAGTTTGCAACATAGATATTCTTCCTCCGCGAACCTGATAACACTGTTTTCCCTGTAGATTTATCAACAATATCACATAAACCAGCGTCAAAGATAACTCTATTCAGATTGTCACAGAATTGACTGACAGAAAGGAGATTATGTTGAAGTCCTTCAACATATGTTACTCTTGGAACTGAAGTTGTCCCAATATTCAGTGTTCCATATCCCCTTGTGTAGCCTTTTGAGTTGTCCCCAAACTCAATTCTGGGACCTTCTTCTTGTATGTAGTTGGTCAGCAGGCTCTTTTGATAAAGCATGTGTCTTGAGCAGCCGCTGTCCACTATCCAAGGGTCCTTATATAAGCATTTTTAGGTACCCTTTGGTTCAGTTGGGCCCTTACATGTTAGTGGGTGATTTCGGAACCCAAATCTACCTAGGGACCTTAGAAGTCTGAGACTTCTTCTTCTGAACCTTGTCAGCTTTCTTCTCCACAGGACTTGGAGATACTGACTTTCTTACGATCTTGGGTTCAGGAGCTTTCTTCTTCTGAGGCTTTGTATTCCTCCTAACCCTGGGCTCATAGTAGTACGAACCATACTGAGCCGGATGCTCATACGGTGGTTCATTGTACTGTTCTGCCCACCTAACCTTCTTGGTTCCCCCTGAGTTTGATCGTGGTGTCCTGGGGCTGGAACCTTTGGTCAGTTGTTTCTTGTTGCTCGGCTGAGGTGCAACTATCTTCTGTTTATTCTTCGCCTGAGGTGTTGAGTCAGTAGTCTGAACTTTACCTCTGACGAACCTATCAGCCAGCAGTTCTGAGCTCTTTGAAGTGGAAGCTTCATGAGTATAGCCAAGTCCTTCTTTCATGACCGTCGGCATTTGCGCTCTAAGCATACTTTCCAACTTCCCCTTAGCTCCTAGGTATTGTTCAGTCATTAATCCTCGCCAGACCTCATCACTTCTCCGAAGTGATTCATAATCCTTTTCAACGTCTGCAAGCTTTTGACTGAGTCGGGCTATTTCAGCCTCTTTCTCAGAATTGTCCTTAGTCAGAACTGAAATCTGAGTCTCTTGAAGCTGAGAATTAGTCATAAGAGATTCAATCTCTTCCTTGAGTCTCGCAACCAGATTCTCTGAATCAGTAGAGACCTGACAATCAGAAGAAAGTCTCTGATTCTCAGCCTTTACCTGTTCCAGTTCCTGAATAGTTTTGTTGAACTCTCTGCTCAGCTAAATCTGCTCCTCTAGTAGATCGTCGTAGGCTTGTACCACATCTAGAGGCTCATCTGTGACCGAGCACGTGTCGTGTGTGCCGTGTGAAGATGAGGTTATATTAAGTTTAGAATTTACCTCAGCCTCTTCTCCGGCCATTAGACAGTATTCAGCCGTTTCTTTAGGAACCGTCTCTCCGATCTCAACTGCGACGAATGCAGCTTCGTCCTCAGAAGAATACATGAATGTATCCTCCTTAATTGAGTTATCAGATATCTCTCCGGCTATGTAGGCCAGCCTTCTACGGGCAAATTTCTCGTGTCTGGCCTACCGTTCTGCTCTTTGAGCAGCTGAGAGTACGGGACAGTCGTACTGATAGTGTCCCTCCTTGCAGTTATAACAAGACAGATGATCTGCTGCTTTTTCCAGCTGAGTCTTTCGATGGACTCGCAGCAGGTTCTTAGTTCCTGCAGTCAGTAGAATGTTTAGATTCTTCCCTTTCTTGATAATCTTTCTTACTTGAGGGAGAATCTCTGTTGTATTTCCTCAGCTTTCTGACTCTCTCCTTTTCTCTCTGATATTTGAGATCCATGAGCGCAAGTTGGTCAGTAGCAGATGTCTCAGAGGACTTTGCTTCTGTCGTGGCCACTGCCTTGCTGGAGGAAATAGGTTTGACTCCAGTTTTCCTGACTGTTGCATTGAAAGCATGGTCAATCTGAGTGTCAGCTGGAGCATTGGAACATCGTTGGGGTAGGCTGTGCTCAAATTCCTCCGTTTTTAATTCTGAGAAAATAACATCAGGAGTTAGAGCATTAAGATCAGAGCGTCGTAAATAAGTAGCAAAAGGAAGCCACTTCTGTCGAGGTAGAGCTCTTAAGATCTTGGTATTCATCTATTTGTTGGTGAACATCATCCCCAGCCTGTTGATCACATTGACTTGGTTTGTGAATCTGACGCTTAGCTCGTCAATGGTCTCACCGGGCTCCATGGCAAAGGCGTCAAACTTTTGTAACTCTAATTCAAGCTTGTTCTCTTTGATCTACGGGGTTCCTTGGCTCAGTACAGCCAGGGCATCCCAAAGTTCTTTCGCCGTCTTGCACTCTTGCACCCTCCCGAGGTGAGAATCACTGAGCGTAGTTAGGATTGCTTTACGCGCAACTCGGTCGAGGTTGTGCAGCTTTTTCTCTTCTGGTGTGAAGGCTTATTTTTCTTTAGCGACCTTAGCGCCAGTCTGCGCTCCTACAGCTCCCACAACGGCAAATTGTACACTGTCGATCATGGGAATGATGGGTCCTGTCTCAAGGACGTCTGTCAGCTGTCATGTAGCGATGTAAGGTGTGCCTCCATTCTCACACGCCATACCGTGTAGTTCTCTATGGAGAACATCGGTACCATCCGAATACCTGACATATCAGACATAATGGGTACAAGTATAAGGATGAATGAAGAGATGCTTGTGCAGAAAAAAACGTTTTCAGGATCTGTTCGAGAAGACCAGTAGTTCAGAACCAGTGATCAGAAGAACACCGTGCGCTCTGATACCAATTGTTGGTCCGGAGACGATAGTCAGGTGTAGAGGGGGGGGGGTGAATACACCTGAGCACAGTTTCTTTTCTCAGAACGTGAAGGAAAGCTGAGCTGTAAGTTGCAACTGATGAACAGTGCCAAATAGTAACCTTCGATCGCGGGTCAGAAGTGTGCCAACTACTGAGCTCTCCTACTGACTTTTGTCAGTACTTTGAAACTCAGTCGCAGACGTTGTGCGGATAAGAGTGTAGGGCCCGGAGATTCGTCTCAGTTTGAAAATGTGATTTCGCAAGTTTAAGTATTTTGGCTAGTGCGCTTTGAAAATACATTTTATGCAAAGATATGATTTTTAATCAGTTTGTATGCTATGCAATAAAACAGTAAATAACACAAGCAATTTTTAACGTGGTTCGGATACGCAAGATCCTACGTCCACGGTCCTGATGAACAGGAGTACTTGTTGATTTATCTAAGCAAGTCTCAACAAGGAATCTGTGTACTGGACAGACCCTTCTAAGTTATAGTCTTTAGCGACTTTACAACTCAAACCGAAGTTTGAAAGGGAGGGGTTAATCTCCAACTAAGAAGGAGTTCTTACAATAAGAACAATTCACTGAAAGTGAACTCCTTCGAGTTTCTAAGCTATAAATTTGGCAGTGAGCTTAGCTAGAGAAGAAGGGATCTAAAGAACTCTAGAGAGAAGAACTAGTGATATTCTATGTAGGTAAGTTCTTCGCTGGAATGATCTTTAAGTTTGCTAAAGTCGTTTGAATGCTTGAGCGTTTTCCCTTGTATATCCCGTGCGTGGAGCTCGGTTTTCTTCTCTATTTATAGTTGTGAGCAGGCATATGTCCGTTGGAGAAGACGATGACACGTGTCCCAAGCTTCCAAAGAAAACGGCCATATTTTCGAATTGTTGCAGCAGGGCAGTTGACACTGTACATGAGAGCAGCTTTAGTTGGTCAGAGCAGGTAAAGCTTTGTCAACTTCTCATTAGTCGAGGTTTGTGGTAGGTGAGATTGTGTCAGGCGTCAGAGTTGACTTTCCCTTATCCTCGTATGTCTTCTGCTGACTTTAGCGGCTGGGTCGTTTTCTGTCGGATACAGTAGACTTAAGACAGTCTCTGTCTGAGTCGGCTGACAAAGGTATGGCTCCTGAGTAGGGTCAGCTGATGACTGCGAAGGTACTGAGCTTTGCATGAAGTTCTTCTGATGATGTCTATCAGCTGATGTGGTGTCTTCTACTGAAAGTGAGGTTCGGCTGATGACAGAAGAATGCAAGCAATTACACTGATGACGTGGGGTTCTGGAAAGTAACTTCTTCAGAAGATCAGTTCAACATTTTACCCCGTACAGGACTTAGACAAAAAGATAAATACATAAGAACAGTCTAACCTATACATCATCTAATCCTATCAAGACACTACACTACTGATATCAGCAGGGTTTTGGGATCTTCAATTCCATAGTCCTACTATGATTTACCCCAATATTCTTTTAACCACTAACAGCTGAATACCATCTACTGACTCATAACCCAACAATATACTTTACTTTTTATTGTGTAATTGTTGGATTAAAACGATATGTTCCTTAAATTTAACTGACACTTTACTTCACTGTAATTGAGAATCTAAAATTAATGACATTTTTGTTTGTTGCAATTCACTTATTATGAGAATGTGACACTCTCTTTCTAGACAATTGACATTTTTCTTTATTACGATTAACACTTTAGATAACATTTCTTGTTTTTATGTTTCATATTTTATTGTGTGATTATTGGATTAATGTGACACATTTCTTAATTTTGATTGACATTTTACTTTAGTGTAGTTGAAACTTTGACACTTTGATAAATGACACATTTATTCACAACAATTGACATTTTTTACATAAACAAAGGACAATGTTTTTGGAACAAATCGCATTTTTTTTTTCAAAAATAATTGATACTCAATAAATGATACTCTACAAATGACACTTTATTCAAATACAAATGGCACTTTCATTCCGAAATAAATGATACTCTACAAATGACACATTTATTCATTACAAATGACACGCTTTCCGTTATAAAAAAATTTGGTTAGAAATAGAAATAAAAACTTTCGTTTAGAATAAACGACACTTTTATTCATAATGAATGACATGCTCATTCTTGCACTAAGAGGGAAAAATCAAATAAAAAAAAGAAAAAAATTGAAAAAATATAAATAATAAATAATAAAAAAATGAATGTAACAAAAAATTCAACAAAGAGGTCTCAAAACCTGAGAGACAAATATTTTACCACTAGGCTATGCCTAAAGTCAACACAAGTTATACTTAGTTTGTTGCGTGTGGGCCTGGTTCGAACAATTGAGCCGCAACTGGACCGACGGATTCTGTTATATATACAACATGATGCATATAAATTTTTACTAAAATATGTACTCAAACCTCTATTCAGTTGACTTATTTTCTACTAAAAAATACACAAAGTTTCTTTTCAATATATTTAATATAACTACGTACAACGAACAAATATATTGGTAATATCATTTAATATGAATAAATCTATAATATATATTGATGTTAACTAAAATAAGAACAAGAATAATATTTATCAATGAAGATATGGAATAACTAATCATTCAAAGAACTGAGGCACACCACCCGTGCACAATGCGACATTATGATTGTTTTTTTTGATAATGCTAGTAACCTAAGAGAAAAAGGTTGAAAAACTAAAAATAATAATAATCTACTGTAGTGGAGAGAGAAGGATCTCTTGTTTTAACTTCAAACTTCCATAAAATGGCCACTTGAAAAGCATATTACTATTTTAATTTTTTATTCCTTCTTAAATTTATTGGATTAATCAATCAACCAATCATATTTTATTTCTTTATGTTTGTAAGCAGCAATTAAAGTGTGTAGAAATATACTATTTATAAGTTTGGAATACTGTCCTGGTCAAAAGTTGTAACTTGGAATCAATGGTAGTTGGACTCTTTTATAATATTATTAATATAATAAACATTCTTTCTTTTTCATTCTCTCTTTCTTTCCGCAAACAATAAAATTGCATAAATTGTGACATTATAGAAACTTATGGTAAAACTGATTAATAAACATAGAATTCAGCTCTTCAATTTCGCGACTCTCTAGAATGCACGGACAGTGGACATAGACATGACACCCTATATCTTCTTAAAAAGACTATGAATGTTCATGTAAATGTAAATATATGTATAACTATAACCAAATCTAAAATAAATAAAATTAACAGCGAGATCGTAATACTACGTACACATAAAAAGAAAAAAATCATGGATCTAACCAATATGAACCTATGAGATTCTCTAATATGTTTAAGTAAACATTTGTTGAAAAAAAAAGGAAATGATACTTCTTGTCCGCTTTAAATTTACAACAAAATTTTAATTTCGTATTTTATTTAAGGAAAAAATGCATTAAACCCTCTCAGGTATTTCTCAACGTGTAAAACACCCCCTCAGTTATTAAGTTTGGTAATAACCCCTCCTAGCTATTTGGTAATGTGCAAAGTGCCTCCTTGGTTAATTAATCCGTTAAAGATAACGGTTGGGGTGTCCTTTGCAAATAAGCAAATAGTTGGGATGGTTTAAACAATTTTTTAATTTTATTTTTATGGAGAGTATAATTAGGGCAAAAAACAAAAAAAAAATCTCAAACGTAATCCGCCGTAACATTCATCTGCCGTCGAGTACTGAAAGGATTAAAAGGTTCTTTGGTATTTGAGAGAATCAAGAAAGTAGCCGCTTCTTCAAGTCAGCAAGGGGTAGGAAGATATATTATAGTTTATTTAGTATTGTTACTATTATTTCATAATGGCTTTCTATTATTGAATGATATGTTGCTTCACCATCTAGTTACTATTTTACTACATGATTATGCTCTAGTTGTTGTTGATGAGTGAATTTCATGAGTTAAGGGATTCCATGAGATTACTAATTAACTTGAGGAAGTTTAACGTAATCTGAGCACTATTTTTTGTAATATAGTATAGGAGCCTGAGATCCGTGATTTGATTTTTAATGCCTTCTATACATCTTCTCTAAGCTTTTCCTATGTTTTGTTTGACTAAAGCTCATAAACCCAATTCTTCTTGTGAAATGCCTTGGACAAAAAGAAGCTCACAAACAAAGCTTCCCGAAGTATATAATACACCACACTATGGTAATTCTTAGAATCCTAAGTTTTATGATTTCTTGAATATGTTTCAATATTTTATGTTTGTTAAATTGATTTTCCTCATGGTTTACATGTAGAAAATGGAAGTGAATACTTTAGTATTAAAATGCATCACCAAGGAAAGTTCAACCAAGGGTTGAGGCGAAGCTACATTGATGGAGTTGCAGACTATTTTGACTTTTGCAGCACATATGAGATGTCCATGTTAGAGATTAGGGAAATGGCTATTTCATGTGGAATTGATCCCGACTCTGTGGCTTTTTGCTTTAATAAAGAAGATATCGATGATTGCAATGATCTAAGCATTTTGGAGACTGATGGTCATACTATGAGTCTATATTATTTTCGAACACAATGAACCTCAAGTGATTCGTAATGTTGAGGAGAATGGTAAAGGAGAACAAGATGGAGGAGCCAATGATGAAATAAGGGAGGAGCATGTGGATGAAGGCATGGATTGCATTGATAATGATGGAAGATATGAAGTAGTGGATACTCAATCTACAGGCGAAGATTATGTACACTCTGATGGGTTTGTAGATAACGATGGTTATACCGACGATGAAAATATCGATATCAACAATATCAATGCAGGTGGTATAGAAATTAGTGCTTCGATTCCAGACCCCTCTTTTTCAATCATAGACTGTAATGAGCCACAACTTCAACATCCAATTGATTATTATGGTGGCAATAGAGTTTTTAATCCAAGAGTAGATATGGAAGATCCGAATTTCTTTCATGGATTGATTTTTGAAAATGCCGCTACATTCAGGGCTGTTCGAAGGCATTCTATGAAACATGGCAGAGATGTGAAATTCAAGAAAAATGATAAAAACAAGATTCGAGTGATATGTAAGAATGAAACATGTCATTGGCTCATATATGTAAAAATGATAAAAATTGTAGTCATTCTTTCTTGCACAATCCCAATCATCAGAGTCTCAGATTATCACTTTCTCCAAACAAACATTCACACCATACACACACATTGGCTTGATATGAAGTACAAGTACAAAACTTATTTTATTTTGAATCATTCCATGACAAGTTACAAAACTTAGAAGTTCCTATAATCGACAGGATTAGAAGAAATGGAGTCTCTCGCATTTTACACTTTCTATAAGATTAAAAAGAAAAGAAAAGAAAAACAAGAATAGAACCAAAGTTGATCATTCCCCTTCAGCTGCAACTAATTGAGAAGGTGTAGCTTCTTGACTTGATGAGCTCACCATCAATCCATTACACAAATCCTTCTCATTCCGCTCCTCAATTTCTTGTAAATAACTTTACTTCTCACTCTTAATTTTTGTTGGTGCCATAAGTACTTGAGTAACCATTAGTAGAACAAAGGCGTTTGGAGTAACTACTATCTCAACCAATAAAAAATATCCAACAAAGATTTCTAAAAAATGAAATTTCTTTCCGACATATTGTCGAACATGTAGCCGACAAGCTTCATGCACACAAATATTAAATAAATATCAACAAACTCACAATACATACTCGAGAGAGCCAAGATTCTTGCATCAAACTTGGAGGCAATTGACGTAGCATCATCATGAGAAATTTTCCCCAACTTTACTGCACCAAACATGAGAAATGATTTTTGGACGATAAGCATCTCTTTGTTTAAGTTACAAGAAATGTCTTTTTTGGCTCAAATGTCAAATTCCTCTATTATTTGTTTATTTGCAAAGCACACCCCAACCGTTATCTTTAACGGATTAATTAACCTAGGGGACACTTTACACATTATCAAATAGTTGAGAGGGATTATTATCAAACTTAATAGCTGAGGGGGTGTTTTACACGTAGGGAAATAGGTGAGAGGGTTTAATGTATTTTTTCCTTTATTTAATACTAGGATCGTTGCACACCTGTAAAGCGTTGACAATGATTTTTAACTGAAGAACTTTACTAGGTAAATTTAATTGATTTTTGGGCAGTTTGGACCAATTTTTTCTTGTAGCAACATAGGAGAAAATATATCTATTGGCAAGTTATTATAAATCATAAAATTGAAGGCTCAACTTAGTTATTAACTTCAGGTTCTAAATATATCTATACACAGATTGAGATGTGGTCCGAAATAAGATGCTCGTGGCACCTTTAAATCTAGCTAAATCATAAAAATAAAAAAATAAAAAAGGTTGTTGCTATTACATGGAAATATGGACATTACTCCTCAGCTTAGCACCTAATTTATTCACTAAAATTGCTATCCATTTAGTAGCTATAATTGTGATGCTGTGTGCAGTTGGATACGTTGAAGAACAACCCGGTTCGACCAGCTCGTTCATCGTCTTCATGAAGCCCCTCAATCTGTAGTGACATCTGTGTTAGCGATATGAGTGCATGCATGCCAACCGTCTCGTGTATCCCTTCCTATTCTTCTGTTGTTGCTTCCTATTCTTAGTGCCTTCCGTTTGTAATCACTGCTAATTAAGGCTGAGTGGACATTAACTTGTAAGGCCACGCTAGGGGCTGTTCCTAGCTATAAATCAACACGTAATCGCCACCGAGATCAAGGTGAGCATTTCACCAAACAAATATGGTATCAGAGCCTTCCCCTTCTATTTCCGTCTAGCAATCAACCAAGCCCATCCATGGCGACCTCCTCAGCCATCATCAGCATCAATCATCAAGTCTCCGAGAAATTAACTCGTGAGAATTTTCTCTTATGGCGTGCCCAAGTTCTTCCAAGACTCAAGGGCGCCCAGCTCTTCGGGTTCCTTGATGGTACCACGACGGCGCCGGCAAGAACCACCACCGTCGAGTCTCAGGTCGTGGCAAATCCAGCGTTTGCTCTATGGAAAGCGCAAGATCAAGAGATACTTGGCTATCTGCTAAACTCCCTGTCCAAGGAAGTCCTCATCCAAGTGGCGGCGCTGACGAGCTCCAAGGCTGTGTGGGATGCAATCGGGAGCATGTTCACCTCAACGTCGCGCTCGCGGATTAACAACCTTCGCATTGCCCTCGCCAACGGCAGGAAGGAGAACAAGACAGTGGCAGCCTACTTTGCGGAGATGAAGTCGTACGCAGAAGAGCTCGCCACGGCTGGTAAGCCACTTGTAGAAGATGAACTCATCTCCTATATTCTAGCAGGGCTCGACGAGAACTACAATCCTCTTGTGTCGGCCCTGGATGCACGCACGGAGGAGGTCACTCTCGACGAACTGTTCGCGCAAATGTCGAACTTCGACCAGCGCGCTGAACTCCTCGGCGGATCAACCATGGACGGCAATGGTGGCTTCAAGTCCTCCGCAAACTACTCCGCATCACGTGGTCGTGGACGCGGACGTGGAGGTCCACCTCGAGGTCGTGGCAATGGAGGCCGTGGCCGAAACCGTGGTGGTCGACCCCCGTTCTACAACAACAACAGGTGGGTACCGCCATCTCGCAACACTCACACGGTGGTGGTGGACAAGGCTCGGATCACGCCAAGATCGCCTGCCAAATTTGTGGCAAACCCGGCCATAGCGCACGGGACTGTTGGTATCGTTACAATGATGATGATCAAGAAGAGCACACCGCAAACATCGCCTCATATGGAGTCGACACCAACTGGTACATGGACAGCGGAGCAACAGATCATGTCACAAGTGAGCTGGAGAAGGTGACCATTCGCGACAAGTATCGTGGGCAGGAACAAATCCACACCGCAAACGGTGCAGGTATGAAAATTAACCATATTGGTCATTCGATTATTAAAACCCCCACTCACAAAATCCTCTTGAACAATATCCTACATGTGCCAGATGCCTCCAAAAACCTTCTCTCAGTCAATCGCATTACCCTTGATAATCATGCTTATATTGAATTTTGGCCAACATTCTTTTTTATTAAGGATCGTGGTCACGAGGAGGGAAATTTACCGAGGCAGGTGTAGAGGAGGTCTCTACCCTTTGATTCCGCATGATAAAACTCCCAATAAACAAGCCTTTGGAGTCACCAAAGTCTCCTGCTTGAGGTGGCACAGTCGTCTTGGTCATCCGTCTTTTTCAGTCGTTGAACGAGTGCTTAGGAATAACAAGCTTCCTTTTCATGGAAAGCTAGAGTCAGTGTGTGATTCTTGCCAACGGGCAAAAAGTCACCAACTTCCTTATTCGATTTCCACAAGTGTTTCCACTTCACCTCTTGAACTTGTGTTTTCGGATGTTTGGGGGCCGGCTCCCGTGTGCCGTTGGTCGACACACTTATTATGTAAGCTTTATTGACGATTTCAGCAAGTTCACATGGATTTATCTCATTAAAAAGAAATCTGATGTCTTCAATGTTTTTCATAATTTCCAAGCACTCGTTGAACGCAAATTTGAAAAAAAAATTCTTACCCTCCAATCTGATTGGGGAGGCGAATATGAAAAGTTAAGTTCATTTTTTCAAAAAATTGGCATCTCTCATCGTGTGTCATGCCCCCATGCCCATCAACAAAATGGTTCTGCGGAACGAAAACATCGTCATATCGTAGAAGTAGGCCTAGCACTTCTAGCTAACGCCTCTATGCCATTAAAATATGTTGCCCTCAAAAGTCATTGATTTTCATACACCTTTTGAACGTCTCTTTAATAAAACTCCTGATTACACCACACTTCGTGTTTTTGGGTGCGCGTGTTGGCCAAACCTTAGACCCTACAATGCTCGCAAGCTATCCTTTCGATCTAAACAATGTGTGTTTATTGGATATAGTGCCATGCACAAGGGAGTAAAATGCCTAGATGTTCCAACAGGTCGTGTCTATATTTCCAAAGATGTAGTATTCGATGAAACAATCTTTCCATTTCAACATCTTCATCCAAATGCAGGAGCTCAACTTCGCAAAGAAATTTTGCTTCTTCCTGAGCCATTGCGTCCTTTTGACCATGGGGAGGATAATAACCGTTTTGATCATTTGGTTAATTCTCATACTACTAATCCTGTACCCAGTGGTGAATTTGCTGCAGAAAATGCAGGAGAAAACGGTGCAAATTTTGGTCAAAATCGCGAACTGCAACCTCCCCTGATCGTACATGCGCCTGAAGAAAATGACGCGCATGGGGAAGATCTGGCGGGCCCAAGCACGCCGGCCCAGACAACTTCACCTGGCACGGCGGAGTCTCCGAGTGGGCCGACAGAATCGGCCTCGAGCAGCGAGGCATCAGGTGCCTCCGGATCTTCTGAAACGAGCAACGCTGCAGTTCCGCCTGTACAGCAACGTCAACGAGGTATTGTACAACCAAGAAAATTGTACAAAGGTATGATACGATATGCTATGCTATCATCTACGGGTGAACCAGAAAATATTGAGGATGCACTTCAGGATAAAAAATGGAAAGAAGCCATGAACGAGGAGTATGTGGCCTTGATGAAAAACAAAACGTGGCATTTGGTTCCACAAGAAGAAGGTAAAAACATCATAGATTGCAAGTGGGTCTATAGGATCAAGAAAAAGGCTGATGGATCCCTAGACCGTTACAAAGCAAGACTCGGGGCAAAAGGCTTCAAGCAGAGATACGGTATAGATTATGAGGACACTTTTAGTCCAGTTGTTAAAGCTGCTACTATTCGTCTTGTTTTGGCTATTGCTGTTTCCAGGGGATGGAGTCTTCGACAGCTAGACGTACAGAACGCGTTTCTTCATGGTGTTCTAGAAGAGGATGTGTACATGAGACAACCCCCAGGTTTTGAAGACAAGAAAACACCATTCCATGTTTGCAAACTTGATAAAGCTTTATATGGACTCAAGCAAGCCCCCAGAGCATGGTACTCTCGGTTAAGTTTAAAATTGCAAGAACTTGGTTTTGTGCCCTCTAAGGCTGATACATCCTTGTTCATCTATCACAAGTCTGGTCTTACAATGTTCATGCTTATATATGTTGATGACATAATTGTTACAAGTTCATCTGATGAAGCAATTACAGCATTGCTAAAGGATCTAGGTGCAAACTTTGCCCTTAAGGACTTAGGTGATCTACATTATTTTCTCGGCATTGAGGTGAAGAAAACAAGGAATGGTATTATCTTGACTCAAGAGAAATATGCAACTGATCTTGTGACTAAAGTAGGAATGCAAGCATGTAAAGCTGCACCTACACCTCTCTCTAACACTGAAAAATTATCTGCTTTGGATGGTGACCCATTGGGACAAGAAGCCAGCACAAGGTACAGAAGTATTGTTGGTGCACTTCAGTATTTGACACTTACTAGACCTGACATTGCTTTTTCAGTAAATAAAGTATGTCAATTTCTTCATGCACCTACAATAGTACATTGGACTGCAGCTAAGAGAATACTTAGATACGTTAAGGATACTGCTAGTCTTGGTCTCACATTCATGAGATCTTCCTCCACCTTGGTGAGTGCCTTTTCTGATGCAGATTGGGCAGGATGTCTTGATGATAGGAGGTCTACAGGTGGATTTGCTGTCTTTCTTGAACCAAACTTGATATCATGGTGTGCAAAGAAACAAGCAACTGTATCAAGATCAAGCACGGAAGCCGAATATAAAGCTTTGGCAAATGCTACTGCAGAAATAATATGGGTTCAATCATTGCTTGCAGAACTTGGAGTTAAACAGGAACAATCTCCTTGTCTTTGGTGTGATAATTTGGGTGCTACTTATCTATCAGCTAATCCAGTATTTCATGCCAGAACAAAGCATATTGAAATCGACTTCCACTTCGTAAGAGAGAGAGTTGCTAACAAACAACTGCGTATCAGATTCATACATTCAAAAGATCAAGTTGCAGATGGCTTTACAAAAGCACTTCCAGTCAAGAACTTGCAAGAATTCAGGCGTAATCTCAACTTGAGCAAGTTGTGATTAAGGGAGGGTGTTAGCGATATGAGTGCATGCATGCCAACCGTCTCATGCATGCCAACCGTCTCGTGTATCCCTTCCTATTCTTCTGTTGTTGCTTCCTATTCTTAGTGCCTTCCGTTTGTAATCACTGCTAATTAAGGCTGAGTGGAGATTAACTTGTAAGGCCACGCTAGGGGCTGTTCCTAGCTATAAATCAACACGTAATCGCCACCGAGATCAAGGTGAGCGTTTCACCAAACAAATAATCTGAAGTCATACATCAAGTGGAAAGCGTCACTAGATGTTCATCAATTTAAAAAACTGCAAAAATTGTAACTGTTTGCTTAAGTTAAAATTTGGTATATGAAGTACAGATAGATAAATGGTAGGGGGCCATGCAGACTAGGGGGAGGGCCTAAAGAAGATATAGAAAATATAATAGATAGCTGCCCGACGGAAAAGCACCTGGAATTTATGAAATCGTCTTAGGTCGAGCCCTAACATGTACATAGCACCTAAGTGGTGGCTTCATTAGCTTTACCCCTTGAGCCGGCCGGCCGCCATTGCAAGATTTTTCAATAAATTTCTTGTTACATCATTGTAGAAATTACGACAAGTTTGCAATTATTTTAGTAGTGATGGTGAAAACTAAGTCATGACAAGGTAGGTGGAGTAATGAAAGATTCGATGAACCAAACTTTATGATGCATAGAGATTTAGATTAGGAAAAAAGAGGGTTTGGGAGGGAATATTACCCAAAGATCATCATCATCTTCATATCTCTGAAACAATGGTGCTCTAGGCATCTCTCCGGCTTCGTCGTTGCGCGCGAACCGTCCACGTATCCTCGGCCGAGTGTCGGCTAATGTTTTCCGACAGGCATACTGATTTTAAGTTACCTTGAATAAATGCCAGAGATATTTTGAATAAAAGATGATCGTTCAATATTTTGGTTAAGTTACCTTGATTGGTTTGTTGAAGTTTCTCTTAGTCCTCTTGGCTCTATAACGATCGATCCTTTCCTTTCTTTCCTCGGCGCTGTATCGTCCTACTTTGAAGTTGGCTTCCTCCGCGGACAATGGACTTGAAGATACCACACTTCTCTCTGGCATGTTAATTTTCATCTGCTGTTGAATAAAGATTTGATCAGAGCAATTTCGTAGAAACAATGAAGAAATGAGAAATACAGAGACTGACTTGTAAATCTCCAGTACTACAAACTTTCCTCATTTGAGTTGTGTTCTCCGAGGAGCTGAAGATTTGAGGGTAGTGCTCGAGAATGCTGCCGAACTGCGGGTGGAAGGAGAAACTGCGAGTGCTGTAGCACCTCTGCATTGACAAGGAGGAGGAGGAGGAGGAGTTGGCGTCGAAGCTGAGCTGGCATTCCTCTGTTTTAACAGAGTTCTCTGCTCTTCCTCCCAGCTGCAATAGCGAGAGGTTTTGAAGCTCAACGCTTGGCGGCGAAGAGGAGAGCAGAGCCGATGCGATTTGGTCCAGATTAGACGCCGCATCATCGGATTCGAAGGGGAAGTGGAGGTGGTTGTCAATTGGGAAGGGAGAGAAGGGATCGGAAAAAGAGTTTTCGAATACGAAGAGCTCTGAAGACAATCTAAGCAGGGATAGGGTGGGTGGTAACTGGTTTTCTTTCACTGATGAAATGGGTCATAACTTTTGAGTGAAGTGTTTAAGGATTTAGTCAAGAAGAATTGTTTATTCATATTACAGACGACTAAATTGACCTTTTGAGTAGAGAATTGGGGAATATTGAGGAATATTAAGTGAGAAAGCTTTTTCAAGATGCTTGAAAAAATGCTTCCCGTTTCTGGATTTGTCATCAAGATTTTGCTTTGAAACAAGAATCTCTTTTTTTGTTTAATACATAATTGTACATGCCATACACTATCGCATTCGAATCTTGGAGCTGTTTATACATATGTCTTCTAGCATAATTTTAATTGGAGAAATATTGAATGATATAATATGCATATTTTCGTGAATTAAGTGAATCTTTTCTCAGTGCCAATAACATCTTCTTAGGGAGAGCAACGCCTTATTGAACAGGACCATACCTACATGGAATACCTAATCAAGTTATTTAACATTGATTACTCAAGTCGGTTTTAATATTGTAATACATCGTAGATACTCTCTCCGTCCCCCTATTACTACTCTACTTGTCTAATCGGACCGTCCCGATATTATTGTTCTGTTTTCTAAAATAGTAAAAATTATTTTTAAATATAAAATAAAGTGTTTTCCCCTTACTCATTACTCAACCCCATATTCTTATATTTTTTTTCTTCAAAAATCTATCTCACACACGATTATATTCCGCTCCGAACTCAGAAAATTTTAATTTTTAACTTTTTGAAAACTTTAAATTATTTCTTCAATTAAAATATGAAAAAACATAGAAAAAAAAATTGATTGTCTTCTACTAGCCTTTTAAAAATTTGGATAATTCTCATTTTTTCCCACCTACAACTCCTCAAAATCCATGCTATTTTATTTATATAATTAAAACACATAAAATACATACTAAAATAAAATTTCTTAATCTCCGTGCCGAAAGCAAAAGAGATAGTATTAGCATGAATGAGGAAGTATATATTTGAATAGAAGATAAAATGATATTTTCACGTGCAATCCTATTTTAATGGACTTCTGGATTATGCACTTAGAAAAATGATGCATTGCTGGCGGTTTGGCTTGGGGTTTGGATCATTGTCTCATTTTGCCCTAAGACCATTTTTATCGCAGTCGAAAATCAGCTGTTGGTCGAACCTTATGTGTATTTGCATGATAAAAATAAAAATAAAAATATATCCCAACTTTTTCTTCATACGGAGGCTAGGTTCCCGACATCCAATTTGTCAAACACAAGGTTGGCCTTTTACCAACCAATGGGGTGGTGCAATTGACACTTTCTCATTGGATGATTTTATTTATTTTCTCAATCTAGAAAATCAAATATATTTTTTATATAGATTACTAAAAGAAATTTAAAAATATAAGAACATTCATAATTTTCCATTCTCTCTAGATAGAGATCAAATTTGTTATACTTTTTCACACACTAAAATTTTATCACTTTCTCTCTTTTCATTCTTATTCTACGATTTTTGTTCTCTTCAACTGTGTATGCAAATAACTATAAAACCAAAACTATATTTTTTTTCACACTTGTATGAGTTTTACAATATAATTTAAGTTAATTTTAATTATTATTATTATTATTATTATTATTATTATTATTATTATTTAAAAAAATAATATTACAATTACATAATATAAATTAAGTAAAAATTATATAATTTGATAATTAAGTGATTGAGTGTTTGAGTGTTTGTGGGTGGTCAGGGATAAAAAAGAAAAATAGAGGAAGTTGGATTTTTAAAAAAAAATGAGAGTACATAAAAGAGTGAAAAAATAATTAAATATTGAAATGGTTGTGTGTTTGAGGTGTTTGGGGTGGTTGGGAATAAAAGTAGTCTAATAACGTGTATGCTTTAGTCATGTATGCTCAATAATTAGGTTTGGTTTGATGATTCTGCCTTGTAGTTTTTTTTTTTTTGCTTGAAGGGCCTCACGACTTTTACATTACCACATTCGACTACATATGTAGCCGAGTTGTTCTCTATTGGGTATGTCTAAGTAGTACAAGCATATTCCTTCCACCATGCACATTTTAAGAAGAATTAGACTATATTAAATTGTATTTGTAAAAATGTCATATCATTCTTTATGAACGGATAGGTTCCAATCAGTAGCATAGCCACGTGAGGGATGATAGGGCCTGTGTCCCATGGATTTTTCAGTAAAATATCTTAGGTGATTTGCATATATAGTCAAAGTAGATTATGAAATTGCAAATATAATTTATATCTCTTAAAATTACATTTCATGGCCAATATAGAGTTTCTACCCCTATTTTTTTCTATTTTCTTTTTTTGTTTTCTAATAATTTAACCAATTTAGTCATATTAATAAAATTATTACGACAATTGTTGGGAGATGATTCAGCAGTAGAATGTTTAGAAGATTTGGCTGATCCCAAAACCTTAAATAGATTGGTGAACCATTCATTTGTATTTTTGTAACGTCTTGGTCTCTGAGAGTTTCAGACTCAGTAGACTTGCCTTCAGCATGGTCCCAAGCTCAGAAGTTCTGTCTGCTGAACCTCAGTAGACTATCCGCCTCAGTACCATAGAGTGAAGACTCAGAAGTGTTGGACTCAACAGAAGCAGCATACTGAGAGGTGTTCAGATTCAGTAGTGTTGGACTCAGCAGGAGCAGCATACTGAAAGAGTCAGTAGAACTGGACTCAGTAAGAGTAGTTTACTGAACTCAGAGTCGACCTTCAGTAGAGTTGAACTCAGCAGGAGTATACTACTAAACCCCGGTCAGACTCAGCAACGGCCTGACAGTTTTCTTAGCTGTCAGTGGTCTTCATAGTATAAATCAGTAGAGTTGTTAGGAGTCCACCGGCACAGATATGATCTCTTTTCCTTCCCGAAAAAGTGGGCGAGCTAGTTGGTAAGACGCCTATTAGGGTCGTCGGGTCTGGCCATTAGGGCATTGATCCTTTCATTCACTCATCACTCAAAATACAAGAAAAAAACCGCCCCACGAAGACAGAGGTTCTTGAGATTCTCAATCGCTCTTTTTAGTGGGGAGGAATAGTGCGGGAAGGGAGCGAGACCAAGCGATGTCGTATACATCAGAAAGTCAGCTTCAGTATCTCCCTTGAAGTTTGAATATCTCAACAACTTTCTACACCTCGACCAATAACGAGCAGCCAGTTGTCAAAGTACTGGTAAAAAGCTGCAAGTCGACTACTTTCCTGAAAAAGAGAGTGGACTATGCACGATTTCAAAAGAGCCGTTAGCTACCCAAATAGAGTGACACGTGGACAGTTCGTCTCCAAGGGATCTATCCATAGCTCACCTCTATAAATAGAGGGAAAATCAAATCGTTGAATGAAGGAAATAGAGGGGAAGAATCAATATACCTTCCTCGTTCATATGTTGTTGCAGCTCTGATTGTTGCTCGTATATCAGATCTTCTGAACTGTGTCCAGGCCTTTTTCTCCCTCTGGGTGGTAAGAGAATTGGAGAAAATCAAGATTATGTCTCTCTCTCTCAAACGGTGTGCGTGTGAGTTTGTGTAATTGTGTGTCGATTTATGAACAAAATACTAACATATATAGGCTTCAAAAGCTAATATAATATTAATATTTGTAGCCCAATAATTTAATTATATCTCTAATGGGCTTCTACACAATTAGCCCATAATATAATTAATTAATCTATTGGGCTACTAACATTTATCAATTAATTGGCTCAGCCAATTAATTCCAGATAAATAATATTATTAAATAATGTAAAAATACATTAATCTATTAATAATGATTTCTGAGAGACAATAAATAACTAGGTAACTAATTGGACTAGATCAGGGATCTAATATAAGAAATAAAGCAGGGCCTCAAATTAATTAATTATCTATACTCAGCTCAGAACAAAATTAATTAATAAACACAGTTCATTCCTCTATATAATCCATGTTGACTTACCCCTTTATCCTAAATTGAGCAATGGCTTGTATTTAAGACTTAATCGATCTCCGTGTTTAAGATAGAAATATTCGTTAATAAATTAAGCTCACTGACAACTTAAATTAATTAACATCTTATTATTTCCTGAGTAGTACCACTTGACCTTATTAACACACCTGAACTTAATCAACCGGCCTGGTTTAGTGTGCTAATCCTTACAAGTTCCTCAGGGGATATTATCAACCCATTTTACTAGGATACAGTTGCAAGATACAGACAACCAGCCTGAGCCACAAATAACTACTAACACCCAAGATACGTAGATCCGGTCACGATGACGTTCACCATAGTAGGTCAAAGTGATAGATAGTCAAATGCGCTCAGCTGAAGTCTTACCAAGCTTAAGACCAGCTAGGTCACCGAGATCTTAGTTCTCCACTAAGGTCAGTTAGGAGAACACATCTTACCGTGATCCATCAATACACCACCTTAAGTGTACCAGTAAAGACAAGCACCCAAGACAAGCCACTTCTTATCTAAACTGCAGCTTAAAACAACAACTTATCCTTAAGTTGTCTTAGTTGTGATAACTATTTATATCTTGTCAGTTCAACCAATTTGTATAGTCTTCTGTGATACCCGACACACTACACGAATCTAACTTTTATACAAGATAAAGGATAACATGTGCAAATATATATATTTATCAGATAGGAGAATAAAATAGTGGTAGGAACAAAACACATTGTATACAAGCATAAAATTTGCTTCCAGTCTACAAAATCCCAACAATTCTCCAACTTATACTAAAGTAAAATTTTAGTAAACAATGTGTCAGTTCTAGGTACAAACTAGTACTCAACTATCTATCATATCTATCACTGCATCTTCTCCCACTTATACAAAAGTTTCTGTAGTCCGAAGTGGGGGGCATCTCTACCACTCCTAAGCTATGAACATACTTCTCGTAAGCCGAGAGTGGTAAGCTCTTCGTGAAAGGATTAACTAGGTTGACTTCAGTTCCGATTTTGTCAATCACCACGTCTCTTCGATTTACGAATACTCGTATAATATGGTACTTCATGTCTATGTGTTTAGACACCTTGTGAGATCTAGGTTCCTTAGAATTTGTCTCTGCACCCGCATTATCACAATAAATCGTGATCGCCTTAGGCAAATTCTGAACAATATCAAGATTCAGGAGGAAATTCTTGAGCCAAACTGCCTCTTTCGAAGCTTCTGAAGCAGCCACATACTCTGCTTCCATGGTTGAGTCCGCAATGCATTTCTGCTTTGCACTCCTCCATGAAACGGCTCAACCTCCCAAGGTAACCACATAACCCAAGGTACACTTTTTCTCATCTCTATCAGCCTGGAAATCCGAGTTTGTATAACCCAAAGACACTAGATTGTCTGACTAGTAAACAAGCCTATAATCTCTAATCCGCTTAAGGTATTTGAGAATATGCTTGACATCAGTCCAATGTTCCTTTCCAGGGTTAGACTGATATCTTGAGACCATGCCGACATCATATGAGATATTTTATCCCGTACAAAGTATCGCATACATGAGGCTATCGACAGCGGAAGCATATAGTACTTGCCTCGTACTTTCTATCTCTTCAGGCGTTTTAGGGCATTGATTCTTGGATAGAAAAATGCCATGTCTGAAAGCTACTGAACCTCTCTTGGCATTTTGCATGCTAAAACGAGCAATAACAGTGTCAATGTAGGACGCTTGTGACAAGCTTAACATCCTTTTCTTGCGATCTCAGATAACCTTGATCCCAAGGATGTAAGCAACTTCACCTAAGTCCTTCATTTGAACTTCTCGGATAACCACGTGTTTACGTCTGATAACACTTCAACATTGTTGCCAATGAGAAGGATGCCATCTACGTAAATTGTAAGAAACACCACTGATCCGTTAACACAAATACGGTATACGCATACCTCGTTAGGACAGGATACAAAACCAAAGGATTTGACTACCTCGTCAAAATGCTGGTGCCATAACCGGGAAGCTTGCTTAAGTCCATAAATGGACTTATTAAGCTTTCATGTAGATGTCTCTACCTTTTTCAAGGTGACCGTTTAGAAATGCGGTTTTGACATCCATTTGCCAGATTTCTAGGTTCCTGTGAGCTACTATGGCAAGGAGAATCCGAATGGACTTGATCATTGCTACAGGCAAGAAGGTCTCTTCATAATCGATACATTCTTTCTGGGTAAAACCCTTCGCCACTAGCCTGGCCTTAAACGCCATGATCTCTCCATTCAGTCCTCTCTTTCTCTTGTATACTCACTTACTTCCAATAGCCTTACAGCCCTCAGGTAGTTCAGTGATCTCGTATACATCCATATCAATTAGGGACTTAAATTCTGAGTCCATGGCGATTCGCTAGGAATCTGCATCTATATCTCCCACTGCTTCGTTGTAAGTCTAGGGATCCACGGTGTCTTGTTCATCTACCAGGAGATGGTCAAACGTCTCCCCAGTGAACATATACCGATCAGGTGTAAATATCACCCTCCCACTATGTCGAACAGTGTCAGGTGCTGTGTTAATAGATTGTGCAGTTACTCGTGGAGTAGTATCTTGCACAACTGGTTGTCCAAGTGGAACTCGACCACCTTGTAATTCCTCAAGGATGATGTCGACTCGAGACTTATGGTTACTAATTTAATCCTCTTCTAAGAACCGAGCATTAGTGCTAACAACGATCTTTTGTTCTTTAAGATCATAAAAGTTTCAACCTTACGTTTCTTTCGGATACCCTATGAACAACATCACTTCTGAACGTGATTCCAATTTGTCTGCCTGCCTATTTTGCACATAAGCAGGATAACCCCAAATCCTTAAGTGGTGAATACTAGGTTTGTGCCCGCTCCACAACTCGAAAGGAGTCTTTTGTACCGACTTGGAAGACACACGGTTCAACAAGTATGCTGCAGTCTCTAGGGTATATCCCCTAAAGGAAACTGGCAAAGTTGAATAACTCATCATCGACAACCATCTCTAAGAGAGTTTGGTTCCTTCTCTCTGACACACCATTCTGCTGAGGCGTGCCCGGTGTTGTCAGCTGGGATGTAATCTCACATTCAGTTAAGTAGTCCTTGAACTCGTTGGATAGGTATTCCCCACCACGATCAGATCGCAGTGTTTTGATTTCTTTACCTAATTTCTTCTCCACTTCTGCCTTGAATTCCTTAAAGGTTTCAAAGCAATCCAACTTGTGGCGAAGAAGGTAAACATATCCATACCTCGAGTAATCATCAGTAAATGTGACGGATTACTCATACCCTCTACGAGCTTGTGTAGACATAGGCCCACACAAGTCAGAATGTATCAAACTTAATACTTCTGTGGCTCTATAACCCTTTGCCTTGAAAGGTATTCCCCACCAACCTTTGAGTCTTGTTAAGATTGATGTGATCTAGTCTTAAGTGCCACAGATAATTTTGGTTTACCTTAGAAGACTCTTTCCTCTTCTTAGGATTTGATGATGAGGAAGCAATATTAACAGAACTTTGCGGTTTATAAGTAATAGTATATAAAGATCCGTTTAATGGTCGACCATAGATAAAATCATCATCTTTAATGATAGAAACTTCACTATCAAAACTTGATTTATAACCATCCATGGTGCAGAGTTTTGAAACAGAAATAATGTTTCGCCTAAACTCAGGCACATATTAAACTTCTTTAAATACTAAAACAGAACTATCAAAAGATAGATTTAAGACTTCAATAGTAATTGTAGGAACTCTCGATCCATTGCCCATTGAGACTACCACCTCGTCATCGCTCAATTCCCTTTTCTGCAAGAAACCTTACAAGGTGTAACAAACGTGAACAGTTGCCCCATAATCCACTACCCAGTCATGGGTAGAAGAGGAAACTAGAACAGTCTCAGTTACAAGAGCGTCTCGCGTCTCTTTCTATTTTTCCTTGACATCTGGATTATAATTATTCCAGTGTCCTTTCTTACCACTCTTGAAGAACTTTCCTTTCTCCTTTGACATTCGCATGTCGCCGGTAAGGACCGTCTTCTTACTCCCACTGCTCTTCTTGAATTGACCACTGTTGGGAGATGATTCAGTAGCATAGTGTTAGTATATTTGAATGATCCCAAAACCCTAATTTGATTGGTGAGCCATTTTTTTGTAATTGTATTGCCTCTGTCTCTGAGAGCTTCAGACTCAGTAGACATTCTTTCAGCATGGTTCAAGCGCTCAGTTCTATCTGTTGACCCTTCAGTTAACTATCAGACTCAGTACCATGGAGTGAAGACTCAGTAGTGCTGGACTTAGTAGGGGCAGCATGCTGAGAGGCTTTCATACTCAGTAGTGCTGGACTCAACAGGAGCTGCATACTGAAAGGAGTCAGTGGAAGTGGACTCAGCAGGAGCAGTTCACTAAACTCAGAGTTGACCTTCAGTAGAGTTGAACTCAGCAGGAGTATACTACTGAACCAAGGTCAGACTCAGCCCGACCAGACAGTCCTTGATTGTATGATCTTACTTGTCAAATCAGTAGAGTCATACGAGGTACAGAGAAGTCAGCTTCAGCTCTGCCTTGAAGTCTGTTTATCTCAATTACTTTCTACAGCCTCGACCAATGAGGACCAGCCAGCTGTCTACTTTCTAATTAAAGCTGCAAGTCAACATATTTCCAGAAATGGAGGAAAAGACTCTGCCAGATTTCCTTGAAAGAGCCATTAGCTACCCAAAAGAGAGTGACACATGGATCATCGTCTCCAACGGATCTTTTCATGGCTCATCTCTATAAATAGAGCGAAGAATTCAAATCGAAACACACTAAGAACATATGAAGAACACACGAGCGATTATGAGCAAAAACTAACCGACTCAAGCTTTCCGCAAGAACTTCAGAGAAAACCTTCAAGTGAAAGGAGACATTCTTGCTCTAATGGAACCCAGCTAAATTAGATTTATAACCTCTAGCATCCAAACGATTGAACACGAACCCAGAGAGTTTATACCTCGTTGTTCGTCGCTCTAGAAGCCTCATTCTCGTTCCCTTCCCTCTAACCAAAGCTTAGCTGACCATATATATATAGCTTAGATCGAAGGAGTTTATCCCTAAACTGTTCTTTATTGTAAAGAACTCCTTCATAGTTGGAGAGTTTGTCAAACGCTTTAGTTTGATCCTTGTAAACTGAGACTTGCTCTGTATAATCTTCAAGACCAATGTTTGTCCAGTGCACAAACCGACTGAGACTAACTCAGTATAATAAAATAGCCTTTTGATCTTTTCGGGACAGTGGATGTAGGATTGTTTGATATCCGAACCACTTTAAAAATTGTTGTGTTCTGTGTGCTCTGTCTTACTGTTGCATTGATTACTGTTCATAGACAAAATATCTTTCAAAATCATTCAACTGTGTTTCAGCAAAGCTTAAAAGATTGCACTAATATACTAAAATAGTTTTAATAAAAACGTTTTCTAACTCAACTGAATTGGGCCTACACATTTCCGCACTCTACTGAACTTTTACTTAACGGTACTGAATTCTGACTTCAGTCGACTAGCAGGCCTCAGTATAGTCAGTCACTCTGCCACGCGATTCAGAACAGCTTATTTGGTCTACTGAACTTGTTCAGCAAGGCACTCTCCTGAAAAGGACTGTTCGCGTTTTAAGTTGAGAAATTTTTCAGGTGTATTCACTCCCCCCTCTACACCTGAACGTTTATCTCGGGACCAACAATTGGTATCAGAGCTGGAGTTCTCTAAGACTCTTGTTATCTGAAACTGGTCTACTTGAACGGATCCTGAAAACGTTTTCACTGCCTATCATTTTTCATTCATATCACAATTTACAATGTCTGATATGTTAGGAATCAGGATGGTACCTATGTTCTAAGTAGAGAACTGCGGGGTATGGCGAGTCAGAATGGAAGCTCATCTGACTTCCCTCCACGACAGCATGATAGAGGTCTTGGAAGACGGACCTATCGTTCCTATGATTGATAGCGTCGAAGTCCAGGATCGAGCACAAGGAGGTGGCATGGTGACCGGGAAGAAGATCCCCAAAGACAGAAGCCTCTTCACTCTTGAAGAAAAGAAGCTTCACAATCTAGACCGGGTCACCAGAAACGCCATACTGACCACCCTGAGTGACTCCTATCTCGGAAGAGTTCAGGACTGCAAGTCCGTGAAGGAACTCTGGAATGCTCTGGCGCTACTGAGTCGGGGGACTCAGAAGATCAAGGCGAACAAACTAGCGCTGGAACTTCAGAAGCTGGAGAGACTGTCTCTCATGCCTGGCGACACGATTGAGGATCTAAACGTCAGATTTACGGATCTGATGAACACTATCAACAGGCTGGGAAAGACGTTCTCCAACCAAGAGATGAATCTCAAAATATTGAGAGCACTGCCGGACGGACATTGGACTCCATTCGCTACATTGCTTAGACATTCTGACCTTGATATTATTTCTCCTGATCTTATCTTTTTAGAATTAAAAGCTGAGGAGTTCGAGTTCGGCCTACCCCAAAGGAAGCAGCGAGCTGAAGCTGACACCCAGATCGACCATGCTTTCAAAGCATCAGTCAGCACAGCAGCTCCCGCATCTAGCAAGGATGAACCTTCAATCAACGATCTACAAGAAGGAAACCTCGCTAAGAAATGTGCACTTCTTGCCGTGAAGTACCAGAAGGAGAAGGAGAGGCGCAGAAAGCTCTCGAGAGTCGTCAGAGACTCAAAGGGTAAGTCTGAGTATACACCCAAGTGCACTCCTGAACCGCACACTTCTGATTGCAGGAAACAGGAGGATTCAGCTCAGTCAAAAGATAGTGAGAGCAAAGATAGCAAAATCACCTCCTGCTACAACTGCAAGAAGCCAGGACATTACCAATACGACTGTCCTGAGCTCAGTACAGCTGGGAGAGCAGCACGAAAAGCTCGAAGCGAGAAGTTCATCAAGAAACGTCAAGCATATATTGCCGGTGAACTCTCAGACCACTCAGATGAAGTCGACTCCTTCATGGATTGATCAGACGATGAAGCGGCATTCATGGCCATAAAGCTTGAAGAAGATGCTGAAAAGTGTCTTATGGCAGGAGAAGAGGATGAGGTAAATTCTCACGCTCCATTTAACTCCTCTTCACACTGCACACACGACATCATTTCAGGTGCAGATGAGAATCTAGACGTCGGGATTGCATATGAAGAACTACTCGACGAGCAGATTCAGATGAGCCTGTAGCTCAGTAAGACTCTTCAGGAGTTGGATACCCTGAAAGTAGAGAATCAAAGACTTTCTCAGGAGAATCAGGTTGCTACTGAGTCAGAAGGACTTGTGTTGAGACTCAGGGAGGAGATTAACTCCCTGATGACCAAGTCTCAGCATCAAGAAGATCAGATTTCAGTACTAACCAATGACTTAACTCAGAAAGATACTGAACTGATTCTACTGAAGCAAAAGTTCTTAGAACTTCAGACTGAGCATGAAATGCTTAAGAAGAGTGATGATGTCTGGAGGAATCTGATGACAGAGCAATACATGGGCGCTGAGAAAAAGCTTGAGGCGATTCTAGCCAACTACAAGCCAAAATATTGCAAGGACGGACTCGGGTTCAGCCATAGAGCCTCCTCATCTGCCCCCGTACGCTCAGAGAACCGGCTAACTGATAGGTTTGCTCAAGGGGAGACTATCAATGCTGAGATCCTGAACCCCCTAGCAAAGAACAAACAGAAGATGAAGGCACCTCATCCTAGCTATCGGTATTCTGACAAGAAGATTAGCTCAAAATCACCCCAGTTCAGTCAAGGGGGAACTAGCAGAGTTAAGTGGGCTAATCAGTATGGACCTCCGCAGCTGACACATCCAGCTCAGTATGGGTCGTATTATTATGATCCTATAGTCAGGAGAGGATCCAAAATTCAAGAACAAGAAGAAGAAGAAGAAGAAGAAGAAGAAGAAGAAGAAGAAGAAGAAGAAGAAGAAGAAAGCCGTTCAGAAGGCTAAGTCAGCAGTCCACCAACTCAGAAGATCAGGACTCCTGAACCAGTAAAGCCTCAGAAGTCAGCATCAACCAGTCCAGCGGTCAAGTATGTTGATCAAAGTGGGAAGAAATTGTCTGAGACCACGAGGGTCGTGAGACAGATTTGGGTTTCCAAAACTAACATCTAAGGACCCAAAACCAAAAATAAAGGGTACCTGAATATAATTCTATTTTGCAGGTGCACAAGGACGCTTGGTACGTGGACAGCGGATACTCAAGACATATGACGTACCAGAAGAACCTACTGAAGAATTATACTGCTGAAGAAGGACCCAGAATCGAGTTCGGAGATAATGCAAAAGGCTATACCAGAGGCTACGGAACACTCAGCATTGGAACCGCCACAGTTCCAAGAGTATCATATGTTGAAGGACTTCAACATAATCTTCTCTCTGTTAGTCAATTTTGTGATTTCATTGATAAATCTAAAGGGAAAACAATCTTATCAGGTTCGCGCAAAAGAATATATATGTAGCTGAAAGGAACTCAGCTGAACCTGAATCATGCTTGCTGGCGAAGAACGAAAATAGAACGGGGTGGCTCTAGCATAGAAGACTCAACCATCTCAACTTCAAGAAGCTCAACAAGCTAGCTAGAAACGCTCAAGCAAGAGGACTACCGAATGAAGTATTCAGCAAAGACACTCAGTGTGAAGCATGTCTGAAGGGAAAGCAAACTAAGAAGCAAAATCCGCCTGTTCCATCGCCTTCCACTGATGGAATCCTTCAGCTGCTACGTATGGATTTGTTCGGTCCAGTCTCTCCAATGACGATTAGAGGCAAGAAGTATGCTTTAGTGGTCATTGATAACTACTCGCGCTACACATGGGTCATGTTTATTGCCAACTAGTTTGACGTCAAAACAGAGTTGCTTGCGCTTCTAAAAAGACTCAGTGTCGAGAAGAACACCGAAATCAGAAAGATACGCTCAGACAGAGGAACTGAGTTCCTGAATTCGATGGTGGAAGAGCTCTGCAAAGCTGAAGGCATAGAGCATGAGACGTCTGCCGCGCGCACGCCTCAACAAAATGGGATTGCTGAAAGGAAGAACAGAACACTCAAAGAAGCAGCAAGAACCCTGAACGCAGACTCAGGAGTCCCATCTAAATTATGGGCAGAAGCAACTGACACTGCATGTTACACTCAGAACAGATCTCTATTGACAAAGCAGCATTAGAAGACACCATATGAATTATGGAAAGGCAGGAAGCCTTTCTTATCTTATTTCCATATTTTTGGGTGTTCGTGCTTTATCCACAATAATGGAAATGATCAGTTAAAGACTTTTGATAGCAAGTCAGACCAGGGAGTCTTCTTAGGATACTCCCGGGTCAGCAAAGCCTTCAGAGTTTTTAACTACCGGACCCTTTGCGTGGAGGAACGCCCTCATGTTGTTTTTAATGAGTTTGCTACTGAAGACAGGAGCAGAAACTCAAAATCAGAATCTGAGGACATCAGTAAGCAGCTACAGGATCTGAGCTTGAAAGACAATGTTTAGAAGATCCAGTTGTGTTGGGATGATGATTCAGAAGAAGAAATTGAAGATAAGACTACTGAATCTCAGCCAGCAGCAGACGTAGCTGAACAGATTGACTCTACTGAACAGAGTCAATCCCAGATAACTCAGGTCGATAAAGAAACCCAAGTGGTAACTGAGACCTCTACTGAAAATAATAATTCAAGGGGGAACAAATGAAGTTCCTGAGCTGAATGCCCCTGAACCTGGCGACTTAGTAGATCCGACTCTAGTAACCGAATTACTCCAATCTTAGAATAGTACAACTGAATTGCCTAACTCGCCTACTAACTGTGTTGAACAAATTTTAGATGAAGAGTTAAAATATCGTTGATCGTGGATGGACGCTCACACTTATGATTTAATTATTGGAGATCCTTCAGCTAGTGTAATGACAACATCCAGATTCTGTCAAGGAGAAAGCGCACTATATTCCTGCTTCTTGTCTACTGAAAAACCTCAGTCAGTTGAGGACGCACTTAAGGATACTGATTGGATCATCGCCATGCAGGAGAAGTTGAATCAGTTCACAAGAAACGAAGTATGGGAGCTTGTTGATAGACACCGACATCAACATGTGATCGGAACTAAATGGGTCTTCAAGAACAAGCGAGATGAAAACAACGTCATAGTAAGGAACAAAGCGAGACTCGTGGAAAAAGGCTACTGTTAAGCCGAAGGGATAGATTTTGACGAAACTTTCACTCCAGTTGCAAGATTGGAGACAATCAGACTATTCCTAGCCTATGCAACACATCAGCGCTTTAGAGTTTATCAAATTGATGTGAAGTCTGCGTTCCTGAATGGCGTGTTGAAAGAAGAAGTCTATGTAGAACAGCCTCCCGGCTTTCAGCAGGGACATCAAGTTTGTTGGTCCCGAGAGCACGCTTAGGTGTAGAGGGGGGGGGGTGAATACACCTAAAACCTATTTCTCAACTTGTAACACAAACAGTCCCGTTCAGGAGTGTGTCGTACTGAAAGAGTTCAGCAGACCAAATAGCTGTTCTGAATCGTGTTAAGGAAAAGAGGTACTGACTCTTTTGAGATCTGCTAGCTGACTAAGTTAGAATTCAGTATCTTCAGATGGAGTTCAGTGGTGCGAAAATGTGTAGGCCCAAATCAGTTGAGTGGAAAAAAAGTTTCTTAAAAATAGTTTCAATTCAGAAGAGTGAATCAGATAAGTATGCTGAAACTTAGTTGAATGATTTTAAAGATATGATATTCAGTATGAACAGTTAAAATCAATGCAACAGTAAATAAGAGACACAGAGATTTTTAAAGTGGTTCGGATGCACAGGATCCTACGTCCACTGTCCCGAAAGGTCAGGAGGCTATTTATTATCCTGAATTAGTCTCAGTCAGCTTGTACACAGGACAAAGCCGCGTCTTGGAATTTATAGTGAGCAAGTCTCAGTTTACAACTGGTATCAAACTAAAGTGTTTGACAAACTTCTCCAACTATGAAGGGGTCCTTTTACAATAAGGATAAGGTTCAAAGGTGAACCCCTTCGTCTAAGCTATGGATAAATTCAGTTGAGCTTAGGGTTAGAGGGATAGGGAACGAGAAAGTGGCTTCTAGATCGACGAACAGCTGAGTTGTAGTTTTGAGTTCGTGTATCGTTGATTTGGATACTAGAGGCTTTTATATCTATTTAGCTTGGTTCCCTAAGAGCTAGAAGGTAGTCTTTCGCCGGAGAATGTTCTTTAAGTTCTTGCGGAAGACTTATGCGATATTCTGTTTTTGCTCGTTTTTCCGTTTTCTTGCTCGAGAGTGTGTTGGCTCGTTCGTTGCTTTTTGGCTCTCTGCTTTTATGAAAAAACTTGAATCATCCCTCTATTTATAGAGAAGAGATTAGGAAAGATCCGTTGGAGACGATGATCCCTTTATCTCACTCTTTTGGTAGCTAACGGCTCTTTTGAAAAAGGTGACAGTGTCCTTTCCCTCCTTTTCTGGAAAGTTGTTGACTTGCAGCTTTAGCAGGTAAGGACAGGTGTTGGCTTGTCATTTGCTGAGGTTTTGCAGAGTAGTTGAGACAGAACAGACTTCGAGGCATAATGAAGCTGATTTCTCTCTTCCTCGTGTTTGACTATGCTAATTGTTGTTCAAAAGATCTGACAGTTCAGAAGACTGTCTGCCGTTACTGAGTCTGATCCTGTAGAGAGTACTGAATTTACTCTACTGAAGGTCAACTCTTAGTTCAGTGAACTACTCCTGCTGAGTTCAGTTCCACTGAGTCTTTCAGTATACTGCTCCTGCTGAGTCCAGTACATACTGAGTCTTCTACATCCGGTGCTGAGGCTGATAATCTACTGACCGCCGAACCAGTGCAGAGTGTCTACTGAGTCTGAATCCTCAGAGACAAAAACAATTACAAAGGAACGGTTGACCAATCAGATAGGGTGTTTTTGGATCTTCAAATCTTCATAGGATCACTCAGGGTATAAGCCTACTGAGTGCATTTCAGTACGGAAGATAGAATCATTTCCCACTATGTAAAACCGTGCTGAGGACTGAATCATCACCCGACAAGTTTATAGACTTAGAAAGGCTCTATACGGGTTAAAACAAGCACCCAGGGCTTGGTACAATACCCTGTCTGAGTTTCTTCTTCCGAATGGTTTTCAGAAGGGCACAGTAGACCGCACATTATTCAGCATTCGACTGGACGATGACATATTACTTGTGCAGATCTACGTAGATGACATTATATTCGGATCTAAGAATGTCAATATGTGTCAAAAATTAGAGAAGATGATGAAGGATAAGTTCGAGATGTCAATGATGGGAGAGATGAATTATTTCCTCGGTTTTCAAGTCAAACAATCAGAGAAGGGAACGTTCCTCAATCAAGGCAAATACACTCGAGCCCTCATCAAGAAATTCGGTTGCACATCCCCAAACCAATCAAGATCCCGATGAACACGAATATGAAAATCGATCTTGATAAATAGGGAGTATCAGTAGACCATACTGAATTTCGCGCTATAATTGGTTCTTTATTATATTTAACTGCTACTCGACCTGACATACCTTATGTTGTAGGTGTCTGCGCTCGATTTCAGGTGAATCCTAAGCAGAGCCATATGGACTCAGCAAAGAAGATTCTCTGCTATCTCAGAGGAACACCTGACATGGATTTATGGTATCCAGCAGATGATAATATTGAACTAGCTAGTTATTCTGATGCTGACTATGCAAGATGTAGGATTGATCGAAAATCAACTTCGGGAACTTGTCAGTTTCTTGGAAGTAAGCTGATCTCATGGTTCTCAAAGATACGGCATTTAGTAGCGACGTCAACTACTGAAGCTGAATACATGGTTGTCGGAAGTTGCTGTGCCCAAATCCTTTGGCTAAGACAGCAGCTACGCGACTATGACGTCATTCAGAATGAAGTGCCGATCTTCTGCGATAGTACCAGTGCAATTGCAATCACTCATAATCCTTTACTTCATACGAGATGCAAGCCCGTAGACATCAGACACCACTTCACTCATGACCATGTCGAAAAGAAGGATATCAGAATGGATAAGATCCATACTGACCATCAAAGGGCCGATATTCTGACCAAGCCTCTAGCTGAAGCCAGATTTAGAGAACTTTCAGTAGAGCTACGTCTGCTGGACCCTACTGACTCCAATCACTAAGTGGATTCAGGAGAGGAGCATTCAGTGAGGGGGAATATTCACTCAGTACTGGACTTATTCAGTACATGGAGACTCAGCAACCATCTACACGAGGTATCAGCTGACTACGATGTTCAACTGACAAGTTTGCGTATCTCTACTCTGTAGCCAACATTATATTTAATGCATTAATGATTCTGATTCAGCATCATATTCAATGCCTTAAGAAAATGTCATTTAATATAACGGTTTTCATTAAATACACGATATTCTATGCTAAGATTGTTGAACTCTGCCGCGCATTAAATGCTTGTCTTATCAAGTTACTTCTTTAGCTATTAACAACTGTAAGTTGACTTAGGCGGCTAGTTTGATCATTACCTATCTTATAACATTGAATCCTGACCGTCCATCTCATAAAGCAGATTTAAACTGAACCATCGATATTAAACTGTTCATCTTCTTGATCATATATATCACGTTCAAAGCCTGAAAACCGTCATTTTCACTCTGGAACTTAAACCCTAAATTTTCTGAGAACTCAATCCAATATTTGCAAACTGCTTTCAAAATTCCTCAAAAATTATTACGGTAAACTTACATGTATATTCAGTATCCCATGTTTACTTATAATATTCTTCGATACTGATATTTAGTTTTACAGATTATAGACATGGCAACAACGAATGTTATAGTCACCACTCCGGTCAACATAGTGGAAATTCTTGAGAAAGACCGTGTTTGGTGTGAGCCGATCATGGAGTTCGACTCCTGCGAACTCGAGATCATTACGGAGGTGTTCGAGGCGTTGAGGGCGTCAGGCCTCGAGGGATTCTTGTCGAGGAAGCCATCCTTCTTCCTCCCACGTCAGGTTTCGGAGTTATACTTAAACTCCAACTCAATAGATGGAGGAGATATTATGGGACACTTCATCATCCACCACGTCATAGACCCTGCCCGTGCTGACTCTGAGATTAAGCAGATGTCTATTAAGCAAGCTCTCCAGAGGAGCTTTCAATTGCCGAGCACAGGGATCAGTGTCACTGGATATAAAGACGACATGATCGACGAATACTTGGAGATTTTCTGTAACAAGACGACATTCAGGGCCGCTTCTCGAAAAACTCCATGCTGCCGAAATACAGAGCACTGGCATATATAGTCACTTAGATGCTGACTAGCCAGGTTTGCTCTTTTGACCAAGTGTCCAGACCGAAGCTCCAGATGATGATGGCAATCTACGATAGAGCTCAGGTCAATTGGACGGAATTCTTCTTGAAAGAATTTCAGACTCAGGCTGCCAAGTTCGATAAGTACACGAACAGCCTAACTGTCAAGGGAAAGCTTCTCTGCGGGATGAAGCTGACAATAATGATTGAGGACTTCTGTGGTGCTGACCACATCACATACGTGGACAAGACGTATTTCAACCCCAAGAAAGTTAGATTTCAAAGCAAGGCAGCAGCCCTACAGCAGATTGGGGCAGGGCCTGCTGAGCCTAAGAAAGGGGTGAAGAAGTCTACTCCGACCAAGAAGAGGTCACCACCCAAGGCTGCTTAGAAGACTCCGTCGAAGAAGCAGAAGACGGCTTCTGAACCAGCTATTATTCCTCCCTTCCGACTGCGAGATGATTCAGATTCTTCTGAGAAAACAGTCTCAGTGGAGAAGGCAATCTCCACTGAAAGGGAAGTGGCAGTGGAACAGGGGTCGGATGCTGAACCAACAACTCCAATTACTCAGACCCTACTGGACGTTCCACCCATCAGCAGCATCCCTTCTGCTGAAAATTCTACGTCTCCAATCGAGGTAGAAGACTCGGAGACAGGCTTAGAAGCCGAGACCATCGGAATAGAGGCTGACGCTCTTCAGAATAGAGCCTCCCGAGAAGTCTCAGAGGCCATACCAGAGATATCAAGTCACTCTGACTTGGTTTCTCTCGCGAGGCAGGCCAGGCTTCACATGATGATCAGGTTCCAGGAATGGACTTCGCTGAACAAGCTCATCTTACATCATTCCTGCGAACAATTACATGAAGAGGAGCTAATACTCCGTGAACAGATAGGCTATTCCGAGCCTGTGGACATCAGTTCCCTGGAAGATTTAAGGGCGGCTATGCTGGCTGTTCTGAACGACCGCAATCCTACAGCAGCCGCGCCTTCTGATGGGTCTGATCCTGATGATCAGGACCCACCCAGTGATACAGGCCCTGAGAAGCCTGTTGAGGGAATTCAACTGGAGGAGGGTGCCCAACCTTCAACTGCTGAACTACCTCTCACCATCCTCCCTCAAGTATAGTCGGCGGTTGGAACCTCTCAGGCTGCAGACCTAGAACAGTTGTTGCTGGGGTCTGCTTTCGAGGTTGCGCCCAGCCCGAAGAGCCGACGGTCCAAGACTATTGCCAAGGCCTTAAAAAGTCAAGGTGCTCAGAATCGACTTTTGGCCAAGGTTGTCCATAAGATATGGAAGAAGTCTATTCTTGCTCAGAGTGAGGAGATGAAGGAGTTGAGGACCTCCATTCAAAACTCAGCAACTCCTGATTTCTCAAATATTCACACCAATGCCTTATCCACTCAGAGAGCAGAGTTCGAGAAGCAACAAGCAGTGCTGGAAGCTGCCTAGAAGAAACTATTGGAAGATTATAAGGCAGCTCACTCAGCACATACTGAATCTGTTTCTTCACTGAGTCAAGCTCCGAGTTCAGAATTCAATCACTTCAGAAGACTCTTGAAGAGAAAATTGATGCTAAGTTGCAAAACATTCGGACACTGGTGGATTCCTCACATAAGAAGTACAATGATGATCTAATCACAGAGAGGAACGACCTCCACCTACGCCTTGAGACAATGTAGACAGCTTTGGATAAGCTGGCTACTGCATTCGAAGGTCTGAACAAGAAAGTTCAGGTCCCTACCCCTGGCTCAGCTGATGATGCCAAAAACGGGGAAAGGACACAAACACCAAGGGGGACAAGGTCAGCACGAGGAGCATCTGGACGACAATTAGCTCCCATTAACCCCCAAGGCACTCCAGGTCAGGCCCAGGGTGTCTCAGCAGCGGGCGATGTAGGGCCTGCTGAGACCGACCCAAGCGGCTCAGGACCAAAGGATTCAGCAACTCAAACTCCCATTGGACATATTCAAGAGGTTGCTGACTTCATAGAGGAGGATTCAGATGAGGAGGAGACTCCTCTGCCTCCTCCAGTGGTGGGTAAGGGGAAGAAAAAGATGAAACTCCCAACCCCACCACAGAAAGGAGTCAAACGTTATATCAGCCCTGAGGAGCAAGCTCAGATTGAGGCTGACGAAAAGCTTGCTAGGGAGCTTGCTGAAGCTGAAGCGGCCAATAAACCTATGAAAGCCCCTGCCAAAGCTAAGACTAAGGTCTCAATGGGAAAGAAGACTGGAACTAGGCCTCCCCCAAGAAAACTCATAATCGGCGATGAGACCGATAAGGAGAAGGAAACTGAACAACAATAGCAACAGCACGAGACTGGCCAGCATGGTGAAACCAAATCTAAATCTCAATCACCTACTGAGTCAGAGGAACATACTCCCTCCTATGTCCCTTCTAAGGAACAAGAACTATAAATGAAAGAAATATGGGACATGATGGAGAGGGCTCTGGACAGGACAACAGAAGCAAGGCAAATCAGTGAAGCCAGAGAGAGGCTCAGACTTGCTGACTTAGAAGCCTTAAGACTGAGGACAAAGAAAGAGGCTCGAGAGAGAGTGCCTGATAAGGAAGCTGAAATTCCGTATAAGTATAGGCGAGGCAAGAAGCTCACTGATCTAAAGATTCACAGTTGGCCAAGGATTGACCAATGGATGCCATGGGAGCGGACTCAGAAATGGGAAACTCTCAAAGCTGAATTCATTAAGAGTTACTTTGTCTGGAAGTACTGGCCTGACATGCACAAGATAAATGCCTTTGTTGAATGGCTTCTGGTGAGCGATCCTGAGATATATGCCAGAGTCCAGAAAGCCTTAGATGATAAAGAAGATGTCCGAGTCCCAGTTCCAAGACCTCTGCCTCCTCCTCAGAAGCTTGATGGATCATTACATATTGGAGCCATAGAAAGAGAAGTCAGAAGTGCTATCAAAGCCTTAGATCTCGATGAGTTTGACCCTGCTGATGTGCTGAAGATACAGAGGCTCAGGAAAGATACCTTCCAGATGTATGGATTGTTGTTGCCAGAAGAGAATCCAGAGATTTCAAGGCAAGGATCCAGAAGTTCAGGAGATAGATAGCTTCCTTGTTTCTTATTTTGTTTCCTAGAATAGCAAGAGATGTATTGTACTGAAATTTTCTTATCATATATAAAACATCTTTGTTGTTCGGCCCGACAATACCTTATTGTCTTCATGGCCTTATTTATTTAAGCTTAACACTCAGAATCACCTAAGTGATTACTGACTCACACACTCACTGTGATATCAGTGTTGGTCTGTTTTACTTAGATTAATAGATTCTTTTGTTAGAAGCATGGGGGAAATTTGTTGTGTAAAGATGTATAAAGGGGGAAATTGTTGTTAGTATTCTGTATAGATTTTGATATTTCTCTCATGTATCCCTCAGTAGTTTAGAACTTGATGAACAACTCCACTGATTCTTCTTGTAATATTTATTAAGGAGTTTGTTTCTGATAGTTTGTAGTGTTAGGTTTTGGCATCATCAAATAGGAGCAAATTATTGGGAGATGAATCAGTAGCATAGTGTTAGTAGATTTGAATGATCCCAAAACCCTAAGTTGATTGGTGAACCATTTTGTTGTAATTGTATTGCCTCTGTCTCTAAGAGCTTCAGACTCAGTAGACATTCTTTCAGCATGGTTTAGGCGCTCAGTTCTGTCTACTGACCCTTCAGTAGACTATCAGCCTCAGTACCATGGAGTGAAGACTCAGTAGTGCTAGACTCGGTAGGAGCAGCATGCTGAGAGGCTTTCATACTCAGTAGTGTTGGACTTAGCTGGAGCAGCATACCGAAAGGAGTCAGTGGAACTGGACTCAGCAGGAGCAGTTCACTGAACTTAGAGTTGACCTTCAATAAAGTTGAACTCAGCAGGAGTATACTTCTGAACCAAGGTCAGACTCAGCAACGGCCAGACAGTCCTAAACTGTATGATCTTACTTGTCAAATCAGTAGAGTCATACGAGGTACAGAGAAGTCAGCTTCAAATCTGCCTTGAAGTCTGTTTATCTCAACTACTTTCTACAGCCTCGACCAATGACGAGCAGTCAGTTGTCTACTTTCTGATTAAAGCTGCAAGTCATCATATTTCCAGAAATGGAGGAAAAGACTCTGCCAGATTTCCTTGAAAGAGCCGTTAGCTACCCAAAAGAGAGTGACACATGGATCATCGTCTCCAACGGATCTTTCCATGGCTCATCTCTATAAATAGAGGGAACAATTCAAATCTAAACACACTAAGAACATACGAAGAACCCACAAGCGATTACGAGCAAAAACCAACCGACTCAAGTTTTCCTGCAAGAACTTTAGAGAAAACTTTCAAGCGAAAGGCGACATTCTTGCTCTAAGGGAACCGAGCTGAATTAGATTTATAGCCTCTAGTATCCAAGCGACTGCACACGAACCCAGAGAATTTATACCTTGTTGGGAGATGATTCACTCCCTCCACAACTTGTTGGGAGATCACTTAGTAGCCTAGTGCTCTGAAGATTTGAAGATCCCAAAACCCTATTTTGATTGATGAACCATTCCGTTGTAATATGTTGTTTTGTCTCTGAGAGTTTCAGACTCAGTAGACACTCTTCATTTGGTTCAGGCGCTCAGTAGATTATCAGCCTCAGTACCAGAAGAAAAAGACTCAGTGATTCTGGACTCAGCAGGAGCAGTATACTGAAAGGAGTAAGTGGAACTGAACTCAGCAGGAGTAGTTCACTGAACTCAGAGTTGATCTTCAGTAGAGCTGACTCAGCAGGAGTATGCTACTGAATAGAGATCAGACTCAGCAACGGTTGAACAGTCTTCTGACTGTCAGGATTTATTAAGTCAAATCAGCAGAGTCATACGAGGTATAGAGAAGTCAGCTTCAGATCCACCTTGAAGTCTGTTTTATCTCACCTACTTTCTTCAGCCTCGACCAATGACGAGCGGCCAACTGTCTACTTTCTGATTAAAGCTGCAAGTCAACAACTTTCCATAAATGGAGGGAAAGGACTCTGTCACCATCGTTGAAAGAGCCGTTAGCTACCCAAAAGAGAGAGACACATGGATCATCGTCTCCAATGGATCTATCCATGTCTCTGCTTTATAAATAGAGGGATAAATTCAAATTGAAGCTCACCAACAACACAGACAAGAACACGAGCATTCACGAGCAACTCAAAATGACTTAAGCTTTTTGCAAGATCTTCACAAACTAATCTCCAGCGAAAGGTGACATACTTGCTCATAGGGAACCAAGCTGAACCAGATTATAAAGCCTCTAGTAACCAAGCGACTGAATACGAACCCAATTCTATACTTAACTGTTCGTCGTTCTAGAAGCCACTTTCTCGTTCCCTATCCCACTAACCTAAGCTCAGCCGATCTTATCCATAGCTTAGACGAAGGAGTTCATAACTGACCCTTATTCTAAAGGACTCCTTCATAGTTGGAGAGTTTGTCAAACACTTTAGTTTGATACTTTGTAAACTGAGCCTTGCTCAGTATAAATCTCAAGACCAGTGTTTGTCCAGTGTAGAAACCGACTGAGACTATCTCAGTATGATACATAGCTTCCTGATCTTTCGGGACAGTGGACGTAGGATTGTTGGATCCGAACCACTTTAAAAACTGCATGTGTTCTGTCTCTTTACTATTGCATTGATTATTGTTCATACTGAAAATATTTCTAAAATCATTCAACTGAGTTTCAGCAAAGCTTAATCGATCGCACTAATATACTGAAACTATTTTCTTAAAAACGTTTTCTAACTCAACTGAATTTGGGCCTACACATTTCCGCACTATACTGAACTTCAGCTGAACGGTACTAAATTCTGACTCAAGTCAGCTAGCAGGCCTCAGTGAAGTAAGTCACTCTGCCACGCGATCTAGAACAGCTTATTTGGTCTACTGAACTTGTTCAGTACGGCACTCTCCTAAAAAAGACTGTTCGCGTTTAAAGTTGAAAAATTATTTTCAGGTGTATTCACCCCCCCCCTCTATACATGAACGCTTAATCTCGGGACCAACATACCTCACTTTTCGTCGCTCTAGAAGCCTCATTCTCATTCCCTTCGCTCTAACCTAAGCTCACCTGACCATATCTATAGCTTAGATCGAAGGAGTTCATCCCTGAACTGTTCTTTATTGTATAGAACTCCTTCATAGTTGGAGAGTTTGTCAAATGCTTTAGTTTGATCCTTGTAAACTGAGACTTGCTCAGTATAATCTTCAAGACCAGTGTTTGTCTAGTGCACAAACCGATTGAGACTAACTCAGTATAATAAAATAGCCTACTGATCCTTTCGGGACAGTGGACGTAGCATTGTTTTATATCCGAACCACTTTAAAATCGTTGTGTTCTATGTGCTCTGTTTTACTGTTGCATTGATTATTGTTCATAATGAAAATATCTTTCAAAATCTTTCAACTGTGTTTCAGCAAAGCTTAAAAGATTGCACTAATATACTAAAACAGTTTTAATAAAAACGTTTTCTAACTCAACTTAATTGGGCTTACACATTTCCGCACTCTACTGAACTTTTACTGAACGGTACTGAATTCTGACTTCAGTCAGCTAGCAGGCCTCAGTATTGTCAGTCACTTTGCCACGCGATTCAGAACAACTTATTTGGTCTACTAAACTTGTTCAGCAAGGGACTCTCATGAAACGGACTGTTCGCGTTAAAAGTTGAGAAAGTTTTCAGGTGTATTCAACCCCCCCCCCCTACACCTGAACGTTTATCTCGGGACCAACAACCACCATTTCTACTCTTTTTCTAGTTTCTGCTTTTCGGAGGATTCCTTGAGCTACTAGGGATATTCAAGAATTGAGCACTCTTGACCTTTCCTATAACCTCTTTGACCGCAACCAAAGATTTGAGTAACTTACTCGTAGTAAACTCGTTCTTAGACATAGCGGTCCTACAATAGAAGTTCTTATAAGACCTTTGCAGAGCATTTATTGGAGAGGTAAGATATCTCTTCCACTCTATGAGATTATTTAAAAATGTTAAACCCGTTAGGGTTTTGTTGGTGAGACTATTTAAGAACTCGAAAAAATATTCGAACAGACATATCTGAAAAAATATAATTTAAAAGCATGTATGAAATTAATATTTGCACATAATTCTTAATTAATAATCATTGTAACCTTTGGTAAAAACAATGATATTAAAAAACCTCGAACAACTATTTACCTAGCTCTTTAATTCCAATCCACGCCTAGGTTCTTAAGACGAATGGAATTAATAATTCGATATTCTGGACTATGTGACTATTAAAACGCGGGAAGGGACTTCGAGGGAAGTGAATTGTGCATGCGGTGCCATTTAAGAATTGACCATTAATTTGACCGAAATAGAATCAAATTCTCGAAACTGACATACTTACTCGAACCATGCCCCATTCAATTTGATCTAATTTGCCATCCTATTTAATTATTATCTTCTAGAGTACTAATGTTTACTAGGCACGCAAGCCACGCGGGTGGACGTTTACGGCTTCGCTCCCACTACTCAATAATAATTAAATATTGTTTTGGAAAACTCATTTCACAAAACTTGTAGCTCAAAGATGCAAGCAAGCCACGCAGGTGGACGTTTACTCACATAATCTTACTACTTCGGTGTATAGTCCAATTAATGGAGGACCGATTAAGTGTTTAATATCCAAATTAATGGAATCTAATTAAACATTTAATTTAAAGTTGCTTAGTCTTTTTATTCAAAAAGGTTTGTTATGAATCATGCATCATCACATAATTCCTAAAGCATGCAATTTCTAAACGCACATAATAAAACGTGCTTGCTAAAATTAAAACATGCTTAATAATGACATAAATCTTATTTACATGTTTTTCTAAGCGCAATTAATCACATAATCGCATGCTAAAGCATAATAATAAATAAATGCGCAAATAGGAAATAAAAACGTCGTTATTGGGCTAAATCTTGAAAAATCTTCGAAATTGAAAACCGCATCGAAAAATGCATCGTCGCCACGTCATCAGGGTGTCTGCCACGCGACAGACACGTATACAGTCTGGTCAACAAGGGCTGATGTGGCGCGCCATGTCAGCCGTCATGTCAACCGTCTTCTTCCTCCAGCAGACCGTCGCCGCCGCTCTAGGCCGGTTCCCAGCCGGCCGCCTGCACCCAGGGGAGCGCCGGACGACGGCGAACCAGAAGTCGCCGTACCCGCTCGGCGCGCGCCACTGCGCGCGCGCAAATTGCGTACTGCGTGCGGCGCGAGTGCCGCCTCCTGCCGCCCCCGATGTGGCCGTTCTGGCCGTCCTCCATCGTCTTCAGCCACGCTCAACGTCGCCCAAACGTCTGGGCTGTGATGATTTTCTAGCCTGGAGCCGCCGCCGCGACATGGAGCTGCAGAATTTTGCCGCCCGTTGCCGGCGAGCACCTTCGTGCAAATTCACTACTTTTCGAGCCGCGATTCGTTCAACTGATTCATGGGTAATGATCCTTGGAGAATTTTCGGCCACCATGAACGGATTCCGGCCGAAATTGTCCAACAATTTCCCTCAAGTTTGAAACGATTCGTCGGAAAAAATTCATGGTGTGCAGCAAACTTCAAACATCAATTTCGGTCGCATCTGGGATCGATGACCCCATACGATATATCGACACGAAGCTCATGAGACGAGAAATCCAGCGGTTCAACCCGATCATCGACCGGACGCCGGATGCGCCGGGAATCACCGACGCAAGATGCGGCAGAACCCTAGAAAACTAGGGTTTTCTGGCCAATTTGGGGCTTTGTTGGACAGCACGACCACTTCTCCTTTCTGATACTATTCCGAACAAACTAGAAATTGGAATGGGTCGTGCAAGACCTATCCAGATGAAGCTAACAAAATAACGAACAAAACTATCCAAATGGATCGGAAAACTACGTTGGCACGCGCTGCCATGTGCTTCATGAAGTCGGCTGTCGTGATCTGCCAGAAACTAGGGTTTCGCCCTTTTTTCGTCCTTCCGCGCTGTCGCGCTGTTGCCTCAATTTTCGTGCTTCCTGGACCATAAATACAGTACAAAACAGCAAATATATGCATACATATTGGTCCTATCAACTACTCGTGGATTTTTTCAAGAGAAAAACGTTACAACGGGGTCAAAACAGTGGCTCGCAGGCCGCCCCAAACACGAAAATTAACCCGATAACGACGGAAATAAACCCTAATCATGCTCCTAAAAGCAACAATCAGAGCTTAAACCAGGCTCTGATACCAATTGAAGGAAATAGAGGGGAAGAATCGATATATCTTCCACCTTCATATGTTGTTACAACTCTGATTGTTGCTCGTATATTAGATCTTCTGATTTGTGTCCCGGCTTTTTTCTCCCTCTATGTGGTTAGAGAATTGGAGAAAATCAAGATTATGTCTCTCTCTTCACAAACGGCGTGCGTGTGAGTTTGTTTAATTGTGTGTCTGTTTATGAACATAATACTAATATTTATAGATTTCAAAAGTCAATATAATATTAATATTTGTAGGCCATTAATTTAATTATATCCCTAATGGGCTTCTACAAAATTAGCCCTTAATATAATTAATTAATCTATTGGGCTACTGATATTTATCAATTAATTGGCCCAGTCAATTAATTCCAAATAAATAACATTATTAAATATTATAAAAATACATTAATCTATTAATAATTATTTTTGAGAGACAATAAATAACTATGCAATAAATTGGGCCAGATCAGGGATCTAATACAAGAAATAAAGCAGGGCCTCAAATTAATTAATTATCTGTGCTTAGCCCAGAGCAAAATTAATTAATAAACACAGATTCATTCCACTAGAGAATCTGTGCTAACTTACCCCTTTATCCCAAATTGAGCAAGGGCTTTTATTTTAGACTTAATCAATCTCCGTATTTAAGACAGAAATATCCGTTAATTAATTAAGCTCACTGACATTTTAAATTAGTTAACATCTTATTATATTCCTGAGTAGTACCACTCGACCTTATTAACACACCTAAACTTAATCAGTCGGTCGTGTTTAGTGTGCTAATCCTTACGAGTTCCTCAGGGTATATTATCAACCCATTTTACTAGGATACAGTTGCAAGATACAGACAACCAGCCTGAGCCACAAATAACTACTAACACCCAAGATACGTAGATCCGGTCGTGATGACGTTCACCATAGTAGGTCAAAGTGATAGATAGCCAAATGCGCTCAGCTGAAGTCTTACCAAGCTTGAGACCAACTAAGTCACCGAGATCTTGGTTCTCCACTAAGGTTAGTTAGGAGAACACATCTCACTGTGATCCATCAATACACCACCTTAAGTGTACCAGTAAAGGCAAGCAGCCAAGACAAGCCATTTCTTATCTAAACTGCAGCTTAAGCCAACAACTTATCCTTAAGTTGTCTCAGCTGTGATAATTATTTATATCTTGTCAGTTCAACTAAGTCTTACCAAGCTTGAGACCAACTAAGTCACCGAGATCTTGGTTCTCCACTAAGGTCAGTTAGGAGAACACATCTCACTATGATCCATCAATACACCACCTTAAGTGTACCAGTAAAGGCAAGCAGCCAAGACAAGCCATTTCTTATCTAAACTGCTGCTTAAGCCAACAATTTATCCTTAAATTGTCTCAGCTGTGATAATTATTTATATCTTGTCAGTTCAACCAATTTGTGTAGTCTTCTGTGATACCCGATCCACTACACAAATCTAAATTTTACACAAGATAAATGATAACATGTGCAAATATGTATTTATCAGATAGGAAAATAAAATAGTGGTAGGGACATAACACATTGTATACAAGCACAAAATTTGCTTTCAGTATACAAAATCCCAACATTGAAGACACACGAAGATATACGATTTACGAGCATTGAACAATCAAGAACACAACTTTCCGCGAAGAACTGAAGAGAAAACAACCCAACGCAAAAAACACTCATACTGCTCTAGGGAACCAAGCTTACATAGAATCAAAGCCTCTAACATCCAAGTGAAAGAACACAAACCCAGAGAGATTATTCCTCACTGTTCTTCACTCTAGAAGCCCTTTCTTGTTCCCTTTCCCTCTAACCTAAGTTCAACTGAACTTATCTATAGCTTAGAACCGAAGGAATTCATCTCTTGAACTGTTCTTAATGTAAAGAACTCCTTCATCGTGTGAGAATCGTTCAAATATTTTTGTTTAATCTTTGTAAACTGAGACTTGGTCAGTATAATCACAAGACGGTGTTTGTCCAGTGTACAAACCAACTGAGACTAACTCAGTATAAAAAAAATAGCCTCCTATTCTGTTCAGGATAGTGGACATAGGATTTTGGATACCCGAACCACTTTAAAAGTCATTGTGTCTTTTACTGTTGCATTGATTTACTGTTCATTCTGAAAACCGTTGACAAAATCATTCAATAGAGTTTTAGTAAAAAGCTTAACTGAGTGCACTAATCTATTGAACTGAAACAGTTTTCACTAATAACGTTTTCAAACCAAACTGAATCGGGCCTACACTATTCCGCACGCTACTGAACTCTTACTGAATGGTACTGAATTCTGACATCAGTCAGCTAGCAGACCTCAGTATAGTCAGTCACTCTGTCCACGCGATCTAGAACAGCTTATCTGGTCTACTGAATCCATTCAGTAGCAATCCTTCGTAATCGGACTGTTCGCGTTCAAGTTTGAGAAAAATGTTTTCAGGTGTATTCCCCCCCCCCCCTCTACACCTGAACGTTTGACTCTAGACCAACAACAATATTGTTAAACTTAATAATTCGTCCTAAACTATAATTTGACATATTAACCATAATTAAAATATGTTGTAAATATATTTTATATATATACTTAACATAAATTATGATGATCATGTAAACCCTAAAAGCTCATGAGTACTTCTTGTACTCTATAAATAGGGTCTCCACCCTCATAATAATACAAATCTATTTTCCCGTTCTCTCTATCATTCTCCTCGTTATCTTTAGTTTATGACACGTTATCAACACGAAGGAGCTCTCGAAAAAACATCATCCACCTTTGAAGGTGTAGTTTTCTCCGAAACCTTTTTCGATTGTGTTTCAATAACTCAACCAATGCCTCACAATCAAATTATTTTGCATATCACTTTATCACAATCAAAATTTTTTTAAAAAATAATCAAATGGTGTTGAAGTTATCGTTTTGTGTGGCGCCATTACATCACACAATTATATAAGATGCCCATTTAACTTCAGATTGATTATTCTTATTATATTGTTATTATTGTTGCTCCTCAAGTACCATAATACAATAATATCCTGAAGAATATTACATGCTCCTGAAGAGCAATTGAAAAAAATATTTTCAATTTAACTTGTTGTTCCAGAAGTAGCACAATCAATATTCCTAAATGATATTACATGCTCTTGAAGAACATTTACAATCATTAATTCTACATACGCTTTTATTTATTTGTTTGTTTGTTTATTTATTTACTTAATGTTACATTTCAATTGTTGCTCCTGAAGTAGCACAATTCATATTCCTGAAGAATATTACTTGCTCGCAAAGAGCAACTCTAAATTATTTATTGACATGATTTAATCGTAAGTCCAAATTATTTATTGACATAATTTAGTTGTTGCTCTAGAAGTAGCACAATTTAATATTCTCGAAGAATATTACATACTCCTAAAGAGTTATTAATATTATCTATGTATTTATATATACCTCAGTTTTTTTCTACGGCATACTGCATAATATTTATATTTATATATATAAATGCAATCTTAATTTGTTGCTCCTGAAGTAGCACACAATTAATATTCCTGGAGAATATTACGTGCTGAGCAATTCATACAATATATCTTATTGATGAGCGAATCTTGGTTCTTGAATTGTTATTGTTGTTGCTCCTGAAGTAACACGATTGATATCTCCAAAGAACACTATACGTTCCTGAAGAACAATTGGGTTTCTCGAAAATATTAACCGTTCGCCTGAAGCAATTTACTATAGACTAAAATTGTTGCTCCCGAAGTAGCACAATTTGTATTCCTGAAAAATACTACATGTTCTTGAAGAACAATTCAAGCTCTTGAGTTTGGCAAAAGATATATGTTCATAACTCTAATTGTTGCTCTTGAAATAACACAATTAACTCTACATGTTCTTGGAACAACTAAAACTTGTCATTTTGAAATCATATATTACAACAATCATACTTTAATTGTTGCTCCTGAAGTAGCACAATTAATATTCTTGATGAATATTGCATGTTCCTAAAGAACAATGTATATATAAAGGTATGTTGTAATTTAAAGTATTACCTATCTACATGGAGTGGTAGCAAGAGCTCTATGTTTGACAACTGCATTTCCAATACCTATTGTTGCTTAATTTCTTTTCAAGAATAGTTGTGAGATCCCGTAGATCTCAAAATTTGTAATATATTGATTTCATTTGTTCGGAGTTGATTCAGCAGTAGATTGTTTAGAAGATTTGGCTGATCCCAAAACCCTAATTTGATTGGTGAACCATTTCATTGTAATAGTAACACCTTGGTCTCTGCGAGTTTTATACTCAGTAGACTTTCCTTCAGCATGGTCCAGGAACAGAAGTTCTGTCTGCTGATCCCTCAGTAGACTATCCATCACAGTACCATGGAGTGAAGACTCAGTAGTGTTGGACTCAGAAGGAGCAGCATACTGAGCGGTGTTCTGGACTCAGCAGGAGCAGCATACTGAAAGAAGTCAGTAGAATTGGACTGAGCAGGAGCAGTTCACTGAACTCAGAGTCGACCTTTAGTAGAGTTGGACTCAGCAGGAGTATACTACTGAACCCCAGGTCAGACTCAGCAACGACCTGACAGTCTCCTTGACTGTCAGATGATCTTCTCTGTTAAATCAGTAGAGTCATCTGAGGTTGTTCACTTCAGAGAAGTCAGCTTCAGTATCTGCCTTGAAGTCTGTGTGTCTAAACTACTTTCTACGCCTCGACTAATGACGAGCAACCAGCTGTCAAAGTTCTGGTAAAAGCTGCAAGTCAACCACTTTCCAGAAATGGAGGAAAAGACTCAGCACGATTTCTAAAAGAGTCGTTAGCTACCCAAAGATAGTGACAAGTAGACAGTTCGTCTCCAACGGATCTATGCATAGCCCACCTCTATAAATAAAGGGAAAATCAAATCGAAGAATATATCGAACACAGAGTGATTTACGAGCAATGAACGAACTAGAACACAAGCTTTCCGCAAGAACTTCAGTGAAATACTCAACGCGAAAGACAACTACTTTGCCCTAGGGAACCAAGTTGAATAGAATCAAAGCCTCTAGTGTCCAAGTGATCGAACACGAACCCAGATAGATTATTCCTCATTGTTCATCACTCTAGAAGCCACTTCTTGTTCCCTTCACTCTAACCTAGCTCCACTGAAATATCCATAGCTTAGACCCGAAAGAGTTCATATCTTGAACTGTTCTTATTGTTATCTTGAACTGTTCTTATTGTTAAGAACTCCTTCATCATTAGAGAGTTTGTCAAACTTTATAGTTTGATCCTTGTAAATTGGGACTTGCTCAGTATAATCTTCAAGGCCGTGTTTGTCCAGTGTACAAACCAACTGAGACTAACTCAGTATAATAAAACAGTCTCCTGATCTTTTTGGGACAGTGGACGTAGGATTGTTTGATAACTGAACCACTTTAAAATCGTTGGGTTCATTTACTATTGCATTGATTTACTGTTTATACTGAAAAACCATTTTACAAAATCATACAACAGAGTTTCAGTAAAGCTTAAACTGAGTGCACTAACCTACTGAAACAGTTTTAATAAAAATGTTTTCAACTCAACTTAATCGGGACTACACTATTCCGCACGCTACTGAACTCATACTGAACGGTACTGAATTGTGACATCAGTCAGCTAGCAGGCCTCAGTAGAGTCAGACACTCTGTCCACGCAATCCAGAACAGCTTTCCTGGCCTACTAAATTTATTCAGCAGACACTCTCCTGAAGTGGACTGTTCGCATTTTAAGTTGAGAAAGTTTTCAGGTGTATTAACCCCCCCCCCCCCCACCCTCTACACCTGAACGTTTATCTCGGGACCAACATCATTTATCTTGAATAAACTAAATTGTTGCTCTAGAAGTAGTACAATTACATTCCAAAAGAATGATCATATTGTGATATTAACATTGCTATCACGTGTTTGTGGAAATGCCTCAACTTTTGCTCCTACACTTTCAATGATATATGTTATTCCAAAATGAAAAACAATGTTTATGTCTTGTTGACATTAATGAAATATTGATATTGATGTTCATCTGCCGATAAGAGGCATGGGAGAGATAATGATAGAATGAAACAAAGCATCCCAGTAGGATTGCATAAAGATATTAATTACTTGTCCTCCCTAAAGGTCGATACGAGTAGATGCATCTTAAATTGCAAGATTTTAAAATCTATTGCATCGAACATCATTAAAGGCTCTCGAAGAGCTTGTATCATTATATCAAATGATACTAAATTAACTATTGAACATGCCCTTTATTCTAGTAAGTCTAGATGACACTTACTAAGTTTTAAGGATATTCAATGGATAGCATGTTGAAATTATATAAGAAAGTAGTAATTTTTTTGTATTTAGCCAGAAGCTATCAAAAGAAAAGTTATCACACTACCACCTTGAATGTATTACACATTCATAAAAACAAGTGAGACAAAATATGTAAGAACTGGAAGTTCAAAAGAGCTTTATGCTTTGACATGATAATTTTGGACATCTGCAAGCAACTATGATGCGCAACATAATTGAAAATTCATATGGCGCTGCAGAGAGATCCTGAAGAATCTCTTAATTTCAATGAATGCTCGATTTCTATAAGAAATGTAGCACTTGGTAGAACTACAATTTCAAAAATAAAGAGCTCAATTCCATCAAGAAGATTAGTCTTTATAAAGCGAGTGAGTTTATTAAACTCCAAGTTCCTCCTGAAGAGGATTTAATATTATATTGCTTTGAGATTGAGATTCAACACCTAGTTGCTCATGTCCATAATCAAAATGGTTTTGTACGTATAAAAATGATCTCACATTAAAATTATTATTATGATAAAATAACGTTCCCAACATTAGGTGAAACATAGTCAGATTCCTGAAGTAATCAATGTGAAATCTACATCCAAAAAAAAACCACAAGGAAAAACTAATCACATTTGAATTCCCGAAGTAATCAATGTGAACAAGAAGTCAAAATGTTCACTTGTAAAAGATTGCAAACCAACTTCTTCATGCTTTTATATATATATAAGAAGTGACAATGTCATACATTTGCTGCAAATACCCTCAACAAGAATTCATGTCCCTGAAGGACAAGCATAAATGACAGCAAATGCATTTAAACTTCGTCAAAAATATGGTCAACCAATTGGTTTCAAAAGAAATTTTGTGTCTAAGAAAAGGGGAACAACATATGAACCAAACAATGACGATAATGATTAATCAATCAAATGAAGTTCCTAAAGGACTACAAGCGTCTGAAAGTACTGAGATCTCAAAATATTGGAGAGATCAAATATCGTCGTGGACGCACGACGGTATTTTTGCCTTTTAATATGACTCTTGAAATAATAAAAGAGGATCCTCAAAGACGATCTATAAGAGATTGTCAAGATAGAAATAATTGGCCAAAGAGGAAAAAATAATACAAGGTGAATTAATATTCCCTAAAAAGTTGGAAAATATTTGGACATGTAGTTCAAATCCGGAAAAATATCCCCGAAGGATATAAATGTGTCTTTGTTAGAAAGAGAAATAAAAATTGCGAGATATAGGGCAATACTTGTAACACAAGTCTCTCTCAAAGACCGGGAATCAATTATGAAAACTCTCTCATAATAGACATTATTATATTTTAGAGTTTGATTAATCTACTTATGTCACAAAGGCTTGATATGCGCCTTATGGATGCGGTAAATATATATCTATTTGATTCACTTGATAGTTATATATACTTGAAAATCTCTTAGGGATTTAACTTGCTTAAATTGCATAAGTCAAAAATATATATTCAAGTAAACTGCAAAATCGTTGTAAGAACAACTTGTATCCCAAGAATGAAGATATTTGCTCATATGTTTTCAAGAAGAAAACTGATAGCAAAGTTGTTTAAATTGTTATTTGAATAAGACTCCTGAAGAGTTTAATACTTAAAAATTATGTATATAATCCGTCAACATAACATATATTTGGCCAATACTTGTGGACTATTTTATTGATTGACACGTGATTCTATAATCCAACTTAACTATTGTTGGCATTAGGGGGAGATTAAAATATGAATGCCGCAAATACCTCCTTAGATTAATTATTAGATTCACGCACTATGAACTAAAAGTTCATCAAGTTATTAGTGCAAAAGGAGTGACTAAAATCTCATATACCGTTGTATATGCACCATGAAAGAACTAATGTTCCTCATAGACAAAATAAATGAATTAATTCTCATTGACGCCAGAAGTGTGAGAGATTTATTGGTGCTAAGAGATAAGAAGTCTGCGGAATACAAAATTAGAACACATCACTCTGAATTCCTCTTGAAAAGGATATGTGAATCATTATGTACAAAAGTACTTGATGAAATCAACCCATGCCTGAAGACGGAGTTAGAATCAAAAGACTTGGGTTGAACTAATAATTGTCTTGACCTGTAGATCGAGCATCTCCCTGATGGAGTTACGCTAGTCCACCTACCTGAAAGGTTTTTAAAGAGATTTATTGTATTTCATCCACATAGCTACCTAATGGTTTCTTCAATCACTTGAAGTGGATGGAGACTCATTTAGACCTATAAAAGATAACAAAGATGTTTTAGGACCAGATGGTCCTTACTTATGTGCAATTTGAGGACTTGAAATAGTATTGATCATCATTTGTTATCTTCGAGACAAACATGTTATTCTCTATGAAGATAGTTAACCTTGTGTTACACATATTAGTTTAGACCTTGAAGATAACCTTGAAGATTTTTATCTTGAGGGGGAGTAACAAATTGTAAATAATCCTGAAGAGACTGACTCCTAAAGGTCAAATGACCCTGAAGGTCAAATGGTTGTACTCTTTTTTCCTTTCTAAGTTTTTCCCAAAGGGTTTTCTTAGTTAAGATTTTTAACGAGGCATCCAATGCAACACACGACTAAATGATTCATTGAGATTGATTCATAAAGAGCCAATGCAACACATGATCTCCAAAAGAGTAACGACATCAACATCCAGCAAATTCGCTCAAGGGACAATCTAGCGGATTCTTTTACAAAGGCATTACCAACGTCAACATTCAAGAAGTTGGTACACAAGATCGATATGCGCGGACTCAAGGATCAAGAATGACTAATATTGAGGTGGAGCAGCTGTATTCTTTTTCCTTCAACTAGTTTTTATCCCAATGGGTTTTTCTGGCAAGGTTTTAACGAGGCAGCAGTTTCTTTTAGAGATGGTCAATCAAGGGGGAGTGTTGTAAATATGTTTTATATAGTGGTATTATTATCTTTTACCCATTTTCGTATAACAAAAATCAAATTTACCCAATCCTTATATTTGCTACACAAAATACCCAACTTTACTTACACTACCCTTACTTTTTGAAAAAGTTGACTGACACTAATCATTTTCAGGTATTTTTCTGAATTCGAGATGAATTAATTGAAGAAACAAACAAAAAAAACACACGAATTCGAGACGAATTAATTCGAGACATAAATCCCGCTCAAGTCCCGCTCAGTCTCGCTCACTTAAAATCAAATCCCGCTCGAAAATCAGGCTACCAACACCCGAATCTCACTCTATCGAGAGCCGATTCCCGCTCGACCACACCCAGAATCCCGCTCGGAGACACTCAATCCCGCTCGGCAGACAGTCCCGCTCGGCCAGGTTTTGAAATCCCACTCGGAGACAGTGAATCCCGCTCGGCAGTCAGTCCCGCTCTGCCAGCTACGAAATCCCACTCGGCCGACACCAAATCCCGCTCGGCGAGCGGGATTATGTGAGCGGGATTTGACTCCAGATCTAGATCTCAATCCCAATCCCGCTCGGCTCCCTCTCGTATTTAGTTTCTCATCTTTCTCTCCTTCTCTCCATCGCCGAATCCCGCTCAATACCGCTCGATAACACGATTTTGGAGTTGAATTCGACACCAAAACACAAGAATGGCCAACCAGGTTAGTCCAGCTTGAATTCTATAGTCTCGCTCGAATTTTATCCGTTCATTTGGCGCGAATCTTAATTATTTTATGAGAATATTTTTTGAGAATTATTCGAATTTGAGCATGAATATTATTTAATTAGTTAAATCTTTGAGAACTATTCGAATTTGGGCATGAATAATATTATTTAATTCGTTAAATTTTCTGAGAATTATTCGAATTTGAGCATGGGTTTTGTTTAATTGGAGCATGATTTTATGATTTTCGGAGCATGAATTAACTTGAATTTTTGGAGCATGATTTAATGATTTTCGGAGCATGAATTTTCTGAATTTTTGGAGCATGAATAGGTAATTTCCGATCGGATACTGTATGAAATCTCGCTCGTTGAGCGCGATTTCGGTTCGACCGAGCGGGATTCCAGTTGGCCGGATACCGTCTGAAATCCCGCTCGCCGAGCGGGATTTCGGTTCGGCCGAGCGAGATTCCAGTCGACGGAGCGGGATTTGGAATTTTTTTTAACTGTTATATTGTTTTGGTGCAGCCCATTTTTAAGAGAATATGTCTTCTCGATGCGAATCCGAGGATAGAAATAGAATTCTACCCGAAGATTTTTGATATAATTAAAAAAAAATTGGAGTTATCGGGCAAGGTGAGTTAGTGAACGAATTTAGGAATGGTGTTTTTGGTAGCTTTATGGATTGGAGGGTGGGTAGGAATGCGGTCAGGGCTCTCCATATGTTGATGTGTCATGAAGTTGAAGCGAGACGGAGATGATTCAGTTATTTGGTTTTCTGTGTTCGGTACGACTACCCGATTTTCTTGTTTCAATTATGCCCTTGTCACGGGTTTAAAGTTTGGATCCTGCAATTTTGATCCGCATGCTGAGTATGATCCCCGTTCCTCAACTGTGTGCAACATGTTAAATGGTTGTACACCAATAACGGGCAGAGATTTGTTGACAAAGTTCGAGAATAGAGATTTGGGATTGGACGAGTTGGGGTATTTGAAGGTGGCTCATGTTCTAGCCTTAATTTTCTTTTTTCTCGGTTACAACGACACGAAATTGGTGGACACGTGGATTTGGGTATTAGTGGATGATCTACGTGCATTTGACCAATTCCCGTGGGGCTCGTACACTTACGGTGCGCTGAAGCACTATTGTAGTTTTGTTCCGAGAACGGCGGAACAGATTTTGAAGAAATATCATTTCTATGGACCCTTTTGGGCACTCCAGATGTGTATAATGATTTTATTAATTTAATTATTTGAATTATTGATATATATCATATACTAATCAATATTGATTTTCATGCATTGTAGATTTGGTCCTACGAGGCTATTCCAGATTTTAGAGCGATATGTGCAGAGAGGTTGTCTACAACTGAATTTCCTCGTTGGAAGAATTGGTTCTTTGATGGAGGCCAACCCCGTAAGCTTAACAATTTCTGGCATCGTTAGATAAAAATATTTAATTAAGAGTTGATGGTGTTTATATTATATATATTTTTTTAATTTAATGTTGTCTAATAATAATTTATTTAATTTAATTGCAGTTTGTTGTCCGAGATGGTCTCACATCATCAAATGCGGAGACACAAACTCTGTATTGGCATAGTGTCATTAGGGACGATCGACTTCATGTGTCCTATTTGCGGCTAAGAATCCGTTACAGCCCACGATCATAGGGGACCATGGGGTACAAGAGCTATACTGATTCGGACATTGCAAACACAGCGTCCAACCAGTTCTAGAGGAACCGGACAGAGGCAACGCCGTCCCACTGAAGGTGGCAAGCGGTTCTGAATGGAGACTGACCGAGGGAGCCCGATCAACACCAGATCTTGACCATCGAAGACGTCCATAAAGTGGTAAGGGAAGAACACCGGACCTTGCGGCAAGATATAGTTCACGACGTGAAAAGCTATTTCGGTCGATGTTTGGTCGATCTAGGAGCCGAGGCTTGGCTTCTACGTCCTCTCATGCGGGCGGTAACCGTACACCACACGACCTTCTAAGGAGTGAATCGGTGTCAATGGGATACCGTCGTGACCGAGATGAGGAGATGGGATATCACTCTCCTCGGGTTGAGGAGGACAGAGCCGCCTCGGTATACCGCCCCGAGATTGAGGAAAGAGTCGCCTCGGTGTACCGCCCCGAGATTATGCAGAGGGGGGATAACTCCCCCCAGGTTGACGAGAGAGCCGCCACAGTGTACCGCCCCGAGGTGTTATGGAGGTGGATGACGAATCGGATAATGAGGAGGAGCAGTCGAGCAGTCGGTCATTCCACCGATGCAAGGTCGACACAGCATCAACGAGCGTGGGTGTTATGCTCCGGGGTCGATCCGGAGCATGTTTGATTATTACGACCCGGTTTACAGAGATTGTCCGCCTCGTCAGAGCTGGTCCTACGGTGCACAACTCATGCACCCACTTCCTTTCAACGGTGACAATTGGCGTCAGTATTATGCTCCTGATCAGGAACAACCTTTAGCACACCGCCCCGAGGTTGGTACATCGTCTGCGAACCCGGTACGGGTCGAGCCGACCCTGTCGTCCGATCACAATTGGCTCGATGGTTTTTTTTGTTGATTCAGTTTATCAAGTACCGTATAGTTTTTAATTTTTATTTAATTTAGTTTATTAATTATAGTTTGTTTTTTTAATTGATATCATTTAATTTTAGGCATTGACGACTCCCCGTGATAACCCTTGGGGAGCCCCAATGATGACCGCTCCCATATTAATTGAAAATTATCGATAACACCAGGCATCTAGACTATGGTGTTTCACGTATGCTTCTATACATCAGACCGTGATAGTCGATTCGGTTTTCTTCGTAAATAATAATTCATTATTTCAATTCCTTAATTTAAATAATTACTGACATTTTTTCATTTATTTAACAGAACGTTCTCTGCTCGAATTGGAAGAAATGCATTCCGGATCCGGATTCTGGAAGCCGAACGAAAGCCTCAAGACGTACATTTCTGGTAAAAACTTGACGGAACATGCGCAAAAGTGGTATAGTGCCAAATACGTAAGTATTTATATGAATTTTGCTTAGATGTTTATTTATATATTATAAAGTATTCATATTAATTATTTCTATTTTTTTGAAGCTGTTACTGCCATGTCTCTGCTTCGATCACTGGGTCATTGTTCGGATTGACCTTTGTCATTGGAGGATGGAGGTTTATGATTCGCTTGACCACAAAGACGATGACTATACCCGAGCACGTAGGATTCGGCAGTTGAGACCTCTGGCGAAGCTGATTGGTCCTTATTTGCAGTACGGCTCGTACTGGGTCCATAATGCCTGGTGAGCAACAGTTGGAACAAAACGACTCGAAGAACTGTGGACCGATGGTCTGCATGGTAGTTGAGCGATTCATTGCCACTTACCCGACAGTCAAGTGGGGAGCAGCCCCGACAATGTAGCTTTGTATCATCGATTGATGGTTCATAGGATCTTTGACATGTGCTACACGAAGCCGGGTTTATGATGACTTATTTGAATTATATATTTGCATTTCATTGACATATTTGATTTGAATTTTTGATTTTTGATTTTAATTTATTATTTTTTATTTTGTTTGAATTCATTGTTTATGACATAATTATAAATTAACATAATTACGAATTATGACATAACTACAAATTAACATATTACAAATTCATTGATTACTTTGACAATTATGAATTCATTGATTACTAAAATGTTTCTGACTTCGGTGAGTCCGACACATCCGTTCTCGGACACTTCCTTCTAGGTCGACCAGCCTAAGCCTAACGATCAATCACTAGGGCATGAACAATGAAGGCGAAAACACTGGACACTACAATCTAATGATCTGGATGTGACATTAGCATGATGCGAGATGAATATGTCCACAACAATGTATTTTGTCTGTAGTAATGAGTTACAAACTCAATTACGGGTTGTACTACAAAGGTGTTGAGAAAAAGCATTAATATTCATTATCATATCAATTAATGTCACAAATAGATTAGAATATACAAAGTAACAGTTGCAGTGTGACGACATAGAACCATGTCACAAATAGATCAGAATATACCAAGTAACAGTTGCAGCGTGACGACATAGAACCATATCGAAATTAGACTCCCGACAGTCACATCTACGCTATTGGAGGTCAACTATATAAGACTTTTCATCCTCTTCGACCTTGTATACATGTGTAGTAGTTTCACTTACAATGATATGACATCCAAGCAACATAGACTTAGCAAATTTGTGCGTGACAACGTCAGTTACTCCATGTTGTCTATAACTTGCAGCTGCCTTCGCTCATTGAACCATTTTTCAACTATATACATATACGCATCAAGTAATGAGCATGCAGGTAGTCGTCGTGCCCACAAAAAACGACATTTGAAGTCTCTACCACATTTGATGTCATAAAACCGAAATGACGAGTAGGCCCGATCTCGACTAATTTATAGAAATTACGTCACCTAAACCAGTCTGATTCAAGAAGTTACAACTGTGAGCAGGATCATGGGCCCATGCATTAAATTCAGAGACTCAACAAGTTCATCATAATAAGTCTCATCCCCCTCCTCATCATTCGAAGAAAATGCCTCATCTTCATCATCTAGAAAATCGTCATGATCATCATCATCTACATTGGTCGAGCTCGGACCAGATACATTATTGTGGAGGTTAGTTCTCGTCCAATTCGAATTGAGCGCATTTATAATACGAGATTCAAGAATTTTCTTCATAGTATAGACAACTAGATAATTTCAATCCTCGCAAAGCATCAACATCAAATCTTTGTTGCAATTCAAAGCAACCTTGATTCTGCTACAGTCAACTAGAATAATGAATAATCCAGAGTAGATGGATTGGTCTTCTTCGCCTGATGAATATCTTGTAGCAATTGATGAAGACTTAACTTCGCCAACGTATTGAATAATTCTTCATCACAACATATATACTCAGATGTATCACATTGACCACTGTGTCAAAGAATAATACGTTGATGTCTCATCTATAATATAAAAATGATTGAAACGTATGAATACTTATATATTTTAAAATTAAAGAAATAAAAAATAAATTAAAGAAATCCAAAGGAATTGTCAAAAGAAATAAAAAATAGTTTCTGACATAAATTAAATGTGAAGAAAATTAATTTAATTTTATAATTAAACTAAAGAGACTCATTATCTGTTTTCATTGAATTACTTTTATTTTATTTATGTAGGAAATTAAATCAAATGAAAATTTATTCTGAAGTTCACTCTAAAAGGGTGATTGGTTATTGTATTAATTGTATTATGTTGTTAATAGGATTTACCATATATGATGTCCATGTGTAAACTCTAGCGGCCCGTAAGCCCAACTTGTCTAGGCCCCAAAGCCCAGGTTGTACTCTATAAATAGAGGTCTTTACCTTCATAATAATACACTTTAAATTCTTCTCTTCTCTAATTCTCTGTAGTTTAGTTTATAACACGTTATCAACACGAAAACTATTTTTTCGAAAAGAAGCTATACGCGGCTGAAGATAAAACATTTTCTTCAACATCTATTTATTCTCTTAATGCACGTTTTTCAAAAATCTTTAAAGATTTGATACAATATTGATTGTGTCATGATTTGTTAATTAATAAACAAAAAATATTTTTGCAAGCATGATTAAAATAGACATTAACGTTTTCAGAGGAGGAAGTGATGAGACTTGTAAAACAATTACAAAGTCTTGAATCTTCCACATCATTCAAAGAAGGAAAAAGACAACAAATGTTATAGTCTTCGTTTATTGATTTGTTATTAGAATCTTATACTTCTTTATATAGTGTCCACTTGAGTATTGATTTGTTAATGTTGAGGGATACCAATAAATCTCTTTGTTTATTGATTTGTTAATGTCGATGGATAACGATAAATGTTATTGTCTTCGCTTAGTGATTTGTAATTCTAAGAGATAACAATAAATGTTATTGCCTTCGCTTATGTTCATAACAAGTTATTAAATAATATGTTTGAGTTTTAGATAGTTGTTATCATTAGATACATTGAAAGTGTTTCTCCCGAAGTAGCAAAATTAAAATTCCTGACGAATATCATATCCTCTGGAAGAGCAATTTCAAAATATATTTTCAACTTAAATTGTTGCTCCAGAATTAGCATAATGAATTTTTTTAAACAATATTACATTCTCTTGAAGAGCATTTACTCTACATACGCTTTTATTTATTTGTTTGTTTGTTTGTTTATTTAATGTTAAATCACAATTATTTCTCCTGAAATAGCACAACTCATATTCCTGAAAAAATATTACATGCTCTTAACGAGCTATTCAAATTTAATTATTGAAATGATTTAACTATTGCTCCATAAGTAGCACAATTTAATCATTTTGAAGAATATTTTACGCTCTTGATGAGTTATTAGTATTATTTATGTATTTACTAAATCCCTCATTTTTTTCTTCATATTATATATCGATAGATAGATAGATAATCTTAATTTATTGCTCCCAAAGTAGCACATAATAAGGGTTTGAACTCAAGCGCCTGCCACTACACCAAAAACATTGCTGGTGGTGATGGCGCAACTTTTATACCTCATTGCATAGCAGTCAGCGCCATGAATCGAATGCTGCTCCGCAACGCATGGATAGGGTGTCGGGCATCGCCCATTATCCTAACACCGCAGATCGAATGCTGCTCCGCCACCTAGGGACGGGGTGCCAAGAATCGTCCATTATCCTAACACCGCGCAGCTGGAAGATGTTGGCATCGCTCAATATCCACCCCCCCACAACTGTCAGTTGCAACGTGCTTGCGGGGATTCGAACTGGTGACTTGCTCTAATATCAAGTGTTGGACCTCAAGCGCTTACCACTGCGCCAAAAGCAATTGTTGGTGGTGAGGGCGCAACTTTTATTCCTCATTGCATAGAAGTCAGCGCCACGGATCGAATGTTGCTCCGCCACGCAAGGACGCGGTGTCGGGCATCTCCCATTATTCTGACACCGCGCAGTTGGAGGATGTTAGGCATCACTCAGTATCCCAACAATTAGTATTCTTGAAGAATATTAAATGTTCTTGTGGAGCACTTTATGATTTATGTGATATATATTTATCCTAGAAGGAAAAACATAAGTCTTTATAGATATTAATAAAACTTTGTTTTACTTGTGCAGAGTTACACAAATGGTAAATATCACCAAACTTGAGTTCATTGCACTTGACATATCTGGCAAGAACTACATGTCATAGATTGTTGATGAGGAGATCCATCTGATCTCAAGGAGCCTAGGATAGACTATAAGAGAAGGAAACACCGCATTCCCATATGATTGCGCAAATTCACTGATTTTCGTTCGTCACCATCTTCATGGTGATTTAAAATATGAGTTTCTCCTCGTCAAAGATCCATGTGAATTGTGGAACAACCTCAAAGAGGGATTTGATCACCAAAGGACTATTATCTTTCCTAGAGCTTGATACGACCTTAGACTACAAGACTTCAAATATGTGAGTATATGTAATTCTGAACTGTTCAGAAATAGCTCCACAAATGAAACTATGGGGAGAAACAATCTCCTAGAGCTGATGAAATGATGCTTGAGAAAAAATTCTCCAGATTTCATGCTTCTAATGTGCTCCTACAACGATGTTGGGCCAGAGACGAATCTTCAGGTGTAGGGGGGGGTGGAGTGAATACATTTAAGCCCAAGTTTTTAACTCAAATGCGAAAGTAAATATTACTAAGTATGCTCGCCGAATAGTTTAGCTCGTTAGATAAGCTTTCTAATCGCATGGGCAGAGTGATTTAGTAAAACAAACATTGTCTACTGACTGCAATCAGTCTATAGTAAATTTAGTATATGAATAAGTACGGAAAGTGTAGGCCCGATTTTATCGTGTCTTTGATTGAAAAATATTTTTACAGAAAATGATTCTGATTATGCTTATGGAGGGATTCGGCTTCACTTAAAAATTTGACTTATGAATTTTAGCAAATCAATTGTATGTAGAGTGAACAGTAAATCAATGAAATAGTAAATGCACAGTCAGTTTTTAAAGTGGTTCGGATACACAGGATCCTACGTCCACTGTCCTAAACAAATGAGAAGGTCTTGTATATATTATACTAAGCAAGTCTCAGTCGATTTGTTCACCGGACAGATCCCTAATTATAGTCTTAGTAACTTTACAAGGTTTCAAATATAGTGACGAAATAGGTGGATTTCTTGATTTTGTTTGCTGTTTTGTCAGATGACTTCATCTACGCGAGCAAGCAAGCATTAGGTTCAGCAGTATTCCAATCTAGAAAATAGATATTCTTTCTCCACGATTTCTGATAACGTTGATTTGTCAAGAACATCACAAAACTCCCGTAAAAAATGACTCTATTAGAATTATGACAAAATTGACTGATTGAAGTGAGATTATGTTGAAGTCCTTCAAAATAAGTTACTCTAAGAACTGTGGCAGTTCCAATTTTTAATGTTCCGTATCCCCTTGTGTATCATTTGGAGTTGTCACCAAATTCAATTCTAGATCCTTCTTGTTGTACGTAGTTGGTCAGAAGATTCTTCTAGTATGTCATATGTCTCGAGCATCCACTGTCCACTATCCAAGGGTCCTTATGCACCTTAGCCTCTTCTCCGGCCATCAGACACAGTTCAGTTTCTTCATCTTCAATTGTCATGAACGTGGCTTCATCTTCCAATGAGTTCATGAACATTTCTTCTTCACTGGTACAATCGGAAAGTTCTCCTACAATATAGGTCTGCCTCTTTCTGGCAAATTTGTCTCTTCTAGCATGTCGTTCAGCTCGTTCAGCGGCTGAAAGTTTCGGACTTTCATACTGATAATCTTTTGTCTTTTTGCAGTTATAACATGATGAGGTTATGCCATCTTTTCGTGGTGTTTTTTTCTTGCATTGGTAGCAGTCTCAGTCTTCCTACATTCAGAATTAGAGTTAGACTATTCTTTCTTGTTATAATCATTCTTCTTACTATGAGAGTTTCTGAAAACTCTCTTCATCTTCCTCAGCCTATCCTTCTCCTTTTGATACTTTACGGCTAGAAGGGCATTTTTTTGGCGAGATTATCAGCAGTAGGGATTGACATCGTGCTTGCTGCTGATTGACTAGTTTTTGAAGGAGTGACTCCTGGGTTACTGACTGTAGCTTTGTAGGTGTGTTCCATTGAGATGTCAGCAGGAGCACTAAAGTTGTGTTGAGGAAGACTCTACTCGAGTTCTTCAGCTTTGAATTCTGAGAATATGAAATCAGGAGTAACAGAGTTAAGGTCTGAACGTCTCAAGTAAGTAGCAAATGAATACCACTTGGACCTAGTTAGAGCCCGTACTATCTTAGTGTTCATTTCTTTTTGGTGAACATCCTTCCTAGTCCGTTGATGATGATAATCTGGTTTGTGAATCTGGCACTAAAGTCATCGATTGACTCTCCGGGAAACGCAGAATGCTTCGAACTTCTGTAGCTCCAGTTGTAGCTTATTTTCCTTGATATGTGGAGTCCCCTGACTCAACAAGGCTAGAGCATCCTAGAGTTCCTTAGCAGTTTTGTAGTCGTGCACCCTTCCAAGGTGTGAGTCACTCAGTGTTGTCTGTATGGCATTTCTTTCAACTCGGTCAGGGTTGTGCAACTTTCTTTCTTTAGACGTTAAAGCGTTTTTGTCCTTGGGAACCTTCTCTTTGGTTCTGGTACCTATTCCTCCCACAGCTGCATATTCCATGTTGACGATCATGGGGATAATGGGGCCTTTCTCAAGGACTTCCATCGTAATGTGGTGTAGTGACGTCAGGTGTGCTTCTATTCTGACACGCCAAGCCGCATAGTTCTCGACTGAGAACATGGGCAACATCCTTATATCTAACATATCAGACATTGTGGAGATATAGTATAGGATGCAATGAAAGAAATGCAGATGCATTGAAAAGCGTTTTTCAGGATCTGTTCAAGTAGACCATTGTAATTCAAAAACTATTTCTGATGGTGGTGGCATTTAGTAAGCTACTTCCATCCTCCCCAAGGTCGTACAACCGCCGCTTCTTAACTTGAGTGCCTTCCAACTGCAAATAAATCATTTTTTATTCGCATTTGGGCCTTCTTCAGTTACAGTCTGCTCAACCTCCGCCTAACATATAACATAAAATTAAAACAAGCTCAAACTAACGAATATTGTATAATATCCTATATATTGTAATTGAGTACTTACATAAAGTCTCGTCGCCTTCATGTTGGAGAAGTCACCATTTTTGTAATGTAGACTCTTTAAAGTCTCAAACGCGGTAGAATCTGTCGAGCATCCCCTCTCAGAAGTCTATTCATCACATGCATAAACAAAATTGTGTCAAAACAAACACTTTATGACTAAACAAGCACTTTGTGACTATACACTTATTAAAAATAAGAGTTATCGTAGTCTGAGAGTATTGTTGGCCTAAACAGGACCCTCCTTTGTGCTTGTTGATCCCGGCGCTCGGTTCCGGCTCTAAAATCTGACAAAGAAAAGTAGTCTCTGACTTGCTCACAACCTTTGGCCGCCTCTAATATTCATTTAGGGTTTCACATCTCTCTGTATTAATGTAGTTTGGCTTTTGAGGGCGTCCCTTCTTCATCTCCCAGTGCCAATCACAGAACCTTTTTGCTGCCTTCTTGTGCCAATCTCCTATTTGAAGAAAATGGTTTAGTCAAATTACAGGTGATATATTTAAAAAAAAAATCAGTTACTACATACCCCTCAATTGAAATCTCAAAAGAGCAGCGGTTATCAACTGCGCAGGAGTCGGAAGAAGCAATAGGTGTCTTGGACCCAGTAGGTGGAGGACTGACCCCACGCCCAAAAGATGAAGGAGTAGTTCCACGCCCAGCTGGAGTTGATATAGTCATACTGCCAGGACCTCTTGGAGGCGCCATGTATTTGAAAACAACAATAAGCAATTATACAACGATAATAAGATCATAATGAAATGGACTTATAAATATTTCTTTTCAATATATATTTTTAAACCTGTAACTATTATTAGTCATCACTAAAATCCTCCTCTTATGAGATCAAAACACGTTCCTCTTCTTTATCATCCTCTCGTTCATCATCTTCGTCATCGAGTTCTATTGTTTCACGTGGATGAACTAATGTCATATCAGCTTCTATTGTCGCGTCACTCCGTACAGATGGGTTAACTATGTCACTCCATGATACAACCTTATTTTTCAAGAATATTTTTCAAGAATGTCTTCTTATTTCATCTGAAATGATGATTTAGTGGTAGAAACTTCCCATGATTGCCAAACCACGACACCTTACCACTCTTTTCAAGGTAAAAGGCATTTGAAAGTTCCATGCAATGTGGGCATGCAACTTTCCAGTCTCTACTCCATCAAGACAATATTGAGAAGGCCAGAAAGTCACTTATGGTCTAAAGCAAAGCAACTCGCATTTGGAAATTTTGCTTCTTTGAAACAGCATACGTAGACACACCATCTTCCCACAACTGCAGTAACTCGGCTATCAACAACTGTAGAAAGACATTCAACTTCTCTTTTGGATTTCGAGGTTCAGTCACCAACACCGTTAGAAACATAAATTGATTCTTCATGCACATGTCAGGCGGTAGATTGTAAGGTGTTACAATAACAGGCCACAAAGAGTATTGTTTCCCAAATTGAGTAAAGTTTGAAAAAGTCTGTAGAAAGACCTAATCTAACATTCATAATATCCTAGGCAAAATCAGGAAAAATTGAGTCCAAGTGCTTCCATGCTGGAGAGTTTGCAGGATGACGCATCACTCCATCATCCACTGATGAAGCATGTCAACGCACATAAGGAGCAGTTGCATTAGATGCATACATCCGTCGGAGTCTAAGAGCTAGAGGAAAGTAGTATATTTTTTACTCATCATGTCATAGCCCCTCTACAACATATGATTCTCTGTCTTCAAGTTCATCATCTGAACCGCTATAAACAATTGTGAGTAGGTCTCATAACCACGCCACAACTCAGCGTCGACTTCCTGCAACATTTCATATATCGTACTTGCTTCATCATTTGGCGGTTCCTCAATGTCCTCATCATAATTCGACACAACATGATCCATTATCATCTTATGATAGGAGGTCGACGTATCATTGTGCACATTCTCAGCTACTTGCATGGGGAACAACATACGGGTATGTGTTGTTCCCCATGAGAAGACCAAACCTTATAGTTTCTTACGAAACCCCGCCATGTTTACGTGCTCTCTTACATCTTTTGTAGTCCTAAAAATCTTATTCTTAAAATTTTACATGAACATCTGATTTTATCCTCGTCCATAAAAATTATCTGACTATTTGCTCAATCAATGACATCCTTACCATTTACAAATTCAGGATTCGATGAATCATCTTGTGCCTACCGCGTATACATCCATGAACGATTTATTGTTTAAAATCCTATTTGAACATTCAAAAATAGTAAGTCATCAAGTCAATGCATCTGCCTTGTTAAACGGAAACAATGAATTGTCATTGGGCTTAATTTTAGACAGTAGCTTTAAGCTTAACTTATAAACGGACAACGTCTTAAACAATGTCTTTAGTTTTTGAAAAAGTAAGATAGGAGCATAACTTAAAAATATCCATCATTAGTAATAAAGATAAGATAGGCTTAGTTTCAAAAACATCTTCCAATGTTTTTTAAATAAGTCTTATTTCATACGTCACTAGAGGAAATAAACTCAAAAGTAAAACTGAAGGCAACTATTCAAGAAATATAATTCCAAAAATGTATGAGACAAGCATTCTTCATGTATTCAAGAAACTATATTTTTTTGTTCAAAGAAATCACGAGCCTTTAGCAAATTCTAGTACTTCCAACCTAGCTTGTAAGCTTACTTAGATTTGAATTTACTTCTTCCGAAATGTAAAATAGAGAAAGGGAGAGAGACGTACCTTGAGAAGAGGCTCTTGACCTTCGCCGGATTCTGCTCCGATAGCGAAAGGCACAGAGGACTTTGTTTCCTAAAAAGTCAAGCTGGAACTCCTTTTTTGCCCCCTAAGAAGATTATGTTATAATCCTCCCTTAATTATGATGTTGCACCACAACTTCACAAGCTATCATACAAACTACTTCGAAGATTTTATTGTTGTCATAAAGATAGATAGCTTCCAAGTTTGAGTTGATGGAAGTAAAATTGCCAAGTTTTCATAATGCAACAAACTTATTATGAGTGAGAACATAATTTACTTTACAATGTTTACTATATATACATACATACTTTCATTTATATCTTTGAAACACCTTCAATGGTGACAAAATACATAGAAGCTTGTTCTTGTTAGCACATATCTTCGTCTAAATCTAAATATTCGGAAACTTATGAAGATCAAGCAATAAGACAACTTAAACCTTTAAAGAATTCATATGAACACTCCGCGAACATATAATTTTATCAGATGCATAATTACAAACACCTTGGCTTCTAGTCTTCAAATTAACTATCTAAGAGGAAATAAGACGAACACATTTGAGTTTTCAACAACATTATGGAAAAAGAAGCCAAATTCGCCCAAGCACACAACATCCTGACGCATCATAATTCAAGTAACATTCACATGGTGCATTAAAGCTTCCAAGTTTTTGTTTGAAAAAGAGACTTACTTCAATCGACTTCTACTCTACGCCGCCCCTCTTTCGAGTTCTATTATTTCAATTCGCCAGATTCTGCTTCGATGGCGGAAGGCGCATAGGGCTAAGACAGGGAGAGGGCCAGCGGAAACGGGGTGAGGGGGGAGATGGCATGACGCCGGAAACGGTGTGACTGCGGGCACGAGGTGGCGGCAGGGACGGCGTGGTGGCGGAGACGGTCAACTCGGCAGCAATTTCGTCAGGGTCCAAATCAATTTAACCGTAAATGGTTATGCCCGTAACTCTGCGTATAAACTCGATTTAGGGCGTTATCGACGGATTCCTGACCGAAATTTCTGTAGGTGAACTTAAAACAATATAATGATGGAAATTTGTCGGTGATAAATAAATAAATTCAATTTTTAATTAAAAATATAGACAATAAATTCTCGGACGGAAATTTCTATCGCCAAAAATAATAAAAAATCAATAAATGAAAAATTATGAATAAATAATTTCAATTTTTAATTTAAAAAATGCAAAATAAATTCCGTCGGCAAAATTAATAAAAAAATAAAAGTTATTTCGGAATTTACAGACGGAATAATTCCGCCAGAAAAATATCAACTACATAATTATGTCGGTATTCCATCGGGAACTGTATAAACGAAATTCTATCCGGATTTTGTCAGTAAGTCGATCCGTGTTTTTTTCCGTCTGTAAAAACTATTTTTTTTTTGTAGTGAATAGAATAATATACTGGATCCATAATTTTTCTTTTTTACCAGGAAGCTCTACTTCAGTGCTCTAACGGTGAAACATACGATAACTCTATTGAATAATAGGGCTGTTATCGAACCGGGTCGAGCCGAGCTTTGTAGAGGCTCGGCTCGATTAGCCCATTATTGCTCGGGCTCGAGTTTGGGTTCGAGCTCGGTACAAGCTTTAAATTCGGGTTCGAGCTCGACTCGATAAAAATTTATGATATTCGAGCTCGATTCGAAAGCTCGATAAAATGTAAGAAAATAATATTTTTTAATTTTTTAATTCAGGCTCGAAAGCTCGAATTCGGTACGGAGGCTCGAATTCGGTATCAAAGCTCGAGTTTCAGTTCACCTATTTCTTACCAGAAAAACAATCCTTCCGAAGTTGATGCCGAGTAATCCGTTCATATAAAGGATTGTTAATACTGAGCATAAAATTGAAGCCTTCTTCTTCCACAATGTTGAAAGGCTTCTCATGCATAAGTACCCAATGGGCAGTTGCTTCCCTTTGTTTAGCATGATCATACTTTCCAGATGACATAATAGGTAGCTCAACCTTACATTCTGCTGGCTGAAAATTAAGCCTTTTTTGTCTTTTTTCAGCTAGCTTCTTCTTGGGACAGCCAGTGAGATGTCTCTTATAATGACTTGTTGATTTTGATGCTTGAATAGAAAGTTTACTCTTGCAATGTATGCATTCAGCTTTTTTAGTTCCATCTTTCAATGTAACTATTTCAAAATCATCCCACACAGTTGATATCTTTGTTCTCACTTTTTTCTCAAAAGGATTCTTCTCTTCATTGTCTTCTTTTTTCTCATCAGTAATTACATCATCTAGAACTATAGTATTTTTCTCTGACTCACTAAATTCCTCTTCAGCATTATCAATTAAGTCAATAGTAGACTCAACAAGATTAGATTCATCCATTGTCCACTGAATTACTACATTTAAAACATAGGCATCACCAAATGTAAAATTAGAGAGGGACTATGTTATTCCAACATTTCATCATATCAAGGTAGTCAAAATTTAGCCAATTGGAATTGAAGAGTTTGTTCTACAGGTTACTTAATGGAGAATTCGAATAAAAATTGCTCAAACAGAAGGTAGACAATATCACATTTTCATCGTCAAAGAACTTCAAAAAAAAACGTAAACGGTGAAATACTTTTCTCAACAGAATTCACAGGTTACTTAATGGATTATATGTATTAATTTATTTCAACTCATATGTTATTAAATAAATTAATTTAATCGAGTCGGCTCGCGAGCTTTCGAACCAAATAGTGCAATATTCGAATTCGGCTCGAATAATTATCGAATATCAATATGAGATTCAAGCTCGAGCTCAATATGATCGAATTCGAGCCGAGCCTTATCGAGCTCGAGCCCGAGCTATTCGATAAAAGCCCGATTCAGTAACAGCCCTATTGAATAATGCAACTTGTTGGTTTGAAAAAGAAAAATGTATTTAGTTGTGAACATAAAAGGAAATGTTGAATATAAATAGAAGAAATTGATTCTTGGTGCTTCTGAATAAAATTAATTACAGTAAATTTTTGAAGAATTTTGATTGCACATTTAATTTAATAGTAGTTGACTATTATTATTATTAATTAATATTTTGTTATATAATTACTTTAATCTGAGGTACCCACTACTCGGAGTACCCTCCAAAAAGGAAAAAGATGTCTGTCAGGTTCGGTTCTTCTTAGTTCGGTTTGGCAGAAATTTTTTATTAGTATAATGCGGGCCCGCTTAGCTCAAAGGTTATCCAGGGAAAAGAAAGCAAAAGCGATTCCCGTAGTTCAAATAAAATTTTGAAATAAATTGGATCCCAAATTGACATGCACTCTTCGAATAGGAATACGTTTTTTGAAAGATCCTGGCTTAGATTGTTTGCATATTCTTTAGTAAAAACTTGAGTTAAAATATTCAAAATTTTCCACCTATTTTCTCTCTTTTATAGTCAATGTGAATCCACTTTTTTGCATAAAAAGTTGAACATGCAGATAGTAAGTATATTCTCAAAAGTGTAAAAAATGGTTATTATGTTTTTAAAAATTTGGTTATTCACATTATTTTTTTATTTGCTTTGGTTATATTTATGTATTCCCCCAAAATTTGATATGTAGGGATGGGATACGGTTCTACTAAGAATCGTCCCTTAGATAAAAACTAAGAACTATTGTAGGTCATAGATCTTCATTCGATTTATGGTGTAGTTTAATTTATTTTTCTGATTTAATTAATTCATAAAATTAAGAAAATGTTAAAATGGTAAACAACAATATTAATAATTAAATTGTGGAAATACAAAAAATGAGAAAACCCCTATTAACCTACCACCTCCCGCCGCCGCCGACCGCCGCCACCGCCGTCTCGCCGCCACCGCCGTCTCGCCGCTAGCGATAGAGAAAAGGAGAGTTAGGTTATATACTATATGTATGATGATCATATTTGTAAAATTACAATGTGCACAAACACAGACAATGTTATGCATAAAAATGCACCGAATTATGCATAAATTAATATTGTAATATGTCGTTCTTCCACCGAGCCCAAATTCTACTGCTAAATAGGATTGCGTTCCCGTTGGAGATGGTCTTATATGTGTCATATATTCTATTTTCTGAATGACTAAAGTTTTATGCCTCTAATGTATTAATTTGTTCGTTTTTTTTTTCGGATTAGGCTTACTTTAAAAAAGAGTTTCATAAATTTATGTCATTAGTCCATTAACCACCAATTCATTTTTTTGGTTACAAACAATAGATAGTGAAATAATTGTAACTCCGTTTCTTCATTTAGATTAGGCTAATATTCCAAGTAGAAGTCTCAACCTGAAAACAAATATGAAAACAAGAACAGATTCAAGTGAAGATGATTTCTTTGCATTTGATGTGACTTTTGATAATAATACAAGTTTACTTCATCCAAAACATAAATATTAAATAAAAACTAGGCTAATAAGATGATGGAATTTGAAATTGTAGCATGTTTTACCACTAGCCCACAAGCTTTTTTTTTTTTTTATAATTCTAACTAGTTACAATAATATTAAATCGAAAAACGCTCCTAAATCCGTCTATGAATCTAGGTCAGTATGCGAATTTTGGACAATACAATTGCATGTGCAACGGGTTGCACAAAAGATTTTATGAAGAATTAATACCTCACAAGTGTTTTGAATTCAAGACCTCTTTTAGAAGGGGCAAAAGCGCTAACAAACTAAACTATAAAAACTTATTAATTCTACTTACCACTAAAATTATATTTTCAGAGGACGAACTATGTATCCTACTAAGACAAAATTCCGGCTGTTGATTGCCCCTCTGCTGCCCTCGATTCTACAAGAACATGAGGATTTAGGACTTTTGATTGCCCCCCTGCTGCCCTCGATTCAACAAGAACATGAGGATTTAGGACTGTTGATCGCCACCTATTCATGATTTCCCGTTTGAAATTTTGAAGTAAATAATTCCATTCTTTTATTTAATCTATAATTTCCAATTTTAAAAACAAAAATAAAGTAAGAACAATTTTAATTTTATGCCACTTTTCCACGTTAATAAAAATCTAAAATGTTTCGACACTTAATTAGTTTATGTTTAAAATTCATTACATTATTCAGCAAATAGCGATGGTAAATTTGGCATATGATAAATAAAGCGGGCGTGATCAGTTAAAAAGGGGTTAAAAAAGTAGAGAGAAGACTGCTGGAGCTCAAACAAGTCGATTATTCAGTGAGAGGGAGAGATGATAGGTACTGGGAAAATCAAGCAATATGCAAACGTGCTTGATAGACCCATCGGGAAAGGAAAGCAAGAGGTAATTATTCTAAATTTCAGATCTTCAATTTTTCTGCAACTATCTTTTGCCGGTAAGATTCATTTCATACGATCCATTATTTTTCGAATTAGAGGTTAATGGTCGAATTCCTCAACTGTATCTCAAAAAAAAAATCACAGAACATTTCTGTATTTCCTTTGGTTCTGTTACGAATGCCTGAAAAAGTTTTTTTTTTTTTTTTTTAAATTATAATTTCAAAAATTCAGCCTCATTGATCGTATTGGAGATCAGAATTGGAATTGCCGGAGCATTTCCGAAAATAACTTATTTTAGTGTGAATGAGATTTTTAAAGTACGGGTACTCTTGCAGGTTAGTTTGAGTGCATTTGCATTCTTGTTTTCTGAGCTTGTTCAGTACAATCAGACCCAAGTAGACAACATAGCAGAATTGGAGCGAAGGTGATTGTCGTTCACTAGTCTTTTATTGGTGCAAGTTGCTATGACTTTTATATTGTAATATGTGATAATAAATCCATTGATTTTTACTAATTTCATTGGAATTCTAGATTATTTGTTTGTGCAATGTCATGCATAGTACTATTAAGTGGTTGCTTATATTTGATTAGTCAGTTCATTGAGTCTTACTGATACTATGTTACTCATGTACTAATTTTTTTGGACCAAAAGAGTCTCAAGGATATCTAAAGATAGAAAAGAAAGAATTATGGATCAACTAAGCACTCTCAGGGACTTTCTTAAAGAGGAACCTCATGTATATACCACTATACCAGTAAATTTGTTTAACAAGTTCATAACATCCCACCCCTTTTCTGTTTTAACATAATCTGTCTCCTCTCCTTGATTAATTACCCTAAAGCTTATGAGGTTATCTGGCAAGCCTTTTCTAGTAAAGGAATATTAACTTCTTATCAAACACCCTAGTGTTTGAGTTTTGTATTATAATCAACCTTATTGATGCATTGTGCTTCAATTAACTCCTACCAGACAGGCTAATTGTATAAAAATCCTGTTATATACTTTTCAGGAGAGAATGGTATGTATATTAAACATGAGTTACCCCAAATAGAGATATTATAGCGATAAAAGTGGAAGTTCTTTTTAGCAACAATTGCATGTGAGGATGGTTGGTAGGTTTATCAATGAGAAATCTCTTAACTGCAGTATGTGCTGAATATATTGTCATTAATATTTATTTTAAAATATTATTTTTGGACCTTTTTTGACGAATAATCTGTGTATGCTTGAGGTATTTGCCTAAATGGACAATTGATAACTTCATTCTGTCTCAGGTTAGAAGATGCTGGTATTGCTGTGGGATCCAGGGTTCTGGAACTTCTCTGCCACAGGGAGAAGGTGGGGACTTTTTCTTGTAAACCTGCATGATTTCTCAATTAGTATCTTTGGTATAGAATGTTTGTGCATTTGCATGTTTGGTTTGCAGAATCATGCATTAGTACTTTGTTTCCTTTGTTACTATGCTGGTAGTTCTTAAAATGATAATACTTTCTTCTATGTGGTTATGAGGTATCTGTAAATGAACAGATATGAGGTTTCTTCTATATACTTTTGTTAAGACTAAACACGATTTGGCTTGTGGAAAAGGGTGAATGATCCTAATATGGCTACTGAGAATTTCTTTTGGATAAGATATATCAGTTTTGGCTTTACAAGTATAAAGTTTTCCAACCTTACTATTGTTACCTGCTATGGTAATTCTTTGGTCATTAAACTGCCTTTTAAAACTTCAAAGTGAAATACTGCAACTGTTTTTGGGCCTGCACATTGTCATGCATATTGAAATATTGTTGCAGCATATTGATACTGCAACTTTTTGTTCGCAAATATTAATTTCTTTTTTAATATGGCTTTATTACATTTTGATGCTGTAGGGTAGCAGAAGAGAGACACGACTATTGGGTATTCTGTCCTTCATACACAGTACAGTTTGGAAGGTCTTGTTTGGAAAGGTTTGGTTACACTTTTATTCCTTCAGTGCTCTTAATTTTAGATTTTTCCTTGCTCTGTGAAGTTCGCTTGGTGACCAGTAGAAATCTCTGCTTTAGCAGGCTTGGGTTGTTGCCAATCATCATAAGACTTGTATCTTCTCCAACGATAAATCTTAACCATCATAAAGAAATTTGTAGGAACAGAAACGGTACTTTCATACATATGTTATTCTAAAGATAAACCATCTGGTTTATGTCCTACCTACATGGGTACAACAAGTTGCAGCTAGATAGAACCAAGACTTACCTTAATCTCAAATTATTGTGGCAAAGATAGTGGATCCAAGTTCCTATCTTGAGTATGAACTTTGTGAAGGAGTGTTGAGGTACTGGGTCAGATTGGTGATAGGAGGAGCGAACTGACTTAGGGAGACTATCATGAAGGAAGTTTGTGATTCAGCTGTAGGATGGGAATTTCCACTGGCCTAACATGAAAAAGAAACTTTCGAATGGGGGCTCTTGTGATGTGTACAGAAGTAAAAAGTAGAGAAAGGAGGATACCATGATCTTCTAGAACCATTAGATTTTCCAGAACATGATTCATGGACTTTATTAGGTTACCTAGATCTTATGACAAAGAAGTAGTTCCGATGGTGGTGGATAAGTTCTCCAAGTATGGACAAATCATGGTTAACTGGTTGAGTGGCGCAAGCATTCCTACATCATGTGTATATGCTGCATGGACATCCACCAATTCATTTTGGAAAGAGCGTGTCAAGTTAAGACAGATGTAGCTGTATATTACTTCAGATTATCATCCTCAATCTGATGGGCAGACTCATGTCTAAGAGATCCAACTTATGCTTATAAGCATATTTGAGTTGTATGGTCCACCAAAATACCAGACGATGGTTGAGATGACTATTGTCACCAGAGTACCATTATAAATAGACTACTATACCAGCTTAAAGACGCCTAATTTTGAGATGTTTTATGGATATCCACCTGCTATGCTCTCTATGGACCCCCTACCTTACTACTACACAGCCTGAAGCTAAGGATCTTAAGATGCAAAGACAACAAATCAAAAGGATTGTTGTCGCTACTGGATGGCGAAATGGATTTTGGAATTTATTAACATTCTCTAAAAAGGGTATTGTTAATGATCCCGCAGGTACTGAAACCATTAAAAGAACACCCAATAATTTATTGGGCACTGTACGGAGTATTTGAAATACAGGAAAGAAATACCATTCAGGTAATATTTCCAAAGGAGTGCAAACGGATCTGCCAGTAATAAAACAGTTACTCAAGCAAAACTTCCACTGTGATCAGAACAGGATGAAGCTAAATTCTTATTTCTAAGTGGTCTCCACACCTCAGAACTGGTTATGTTACTAGTATTGGTACTGTCATGAAAGTCATTGAGCTATTGATATAGTTGGCCATACAGGACACAGGTGGTATAACATTTTTTTCTTACCTTTATGTGAAGTCTTGAAGGCCACACAACGGTTTCTTTATTGGTATATATAATCCGGTTTCTGTTCATGGTAATTGTGGATGCTTGAAAGCATTGTGATTCTTCTGTCAACATCAAGTATAACTAAACATGAGAATACTAACTATAATGATCCAGATTGGAGGACTGCCTTTTATAGCCTCAATGGTTATGATTGTATGAACAAAAATTGTGAAGATCTAGTTCATGGACAGGTTTAATATTATTTTAATGAAATTACTATCAGGTGGCTGACTCTCTTGAAAAAGGCACTGAACATGAAGATGAGTACATGATTAGTGAGAAAGAACTTTTGGTCAACAGGTATAGTTTGACTGGATTAAGTTACATTAAGTTTCTGGTTTTTATTTGCTAGATTTATTGCAATTCCTGACTTGTGATTTAACATTTTAGATTTATTTCTGTACCCAAAGATATGGGTGCCTTTAATTGTGGAGCTTTTGTTGCTGGAATAGTGAAGGTATAAACTACATTCAACAGTGTTTTTCATTGATATTTTGGCTAGTAAATCTCTGATATCTGTTTTTCCCGTCTTGAAGGGAATCTTGGATAATTCAGGTTTTCTGGCAGTTGTAACGGCTCATTTTGTACCTGTTGATGGACAACAGCGACCTAAGACAACCATTTTGATTAAATTTTCTGAAGAGGTATTTCCTAAACTATGTGCAGAATATAGCATGCATTTGCCTTGATGTGCTAGTTTTGTGAACATTATTTGATTGATGCTTCTTCATTGTTAGTACAAGTATCAGCCTCTACTTGTAGTAAGTTCTAGCTTGCATGATCCTCATTCTAACTATCAAATAGTAAATTCTATAATGCAATGCATGTACAAGGGGACCTTAATAATGAATTTGACCTTATCCCAAAAACTATTTATTACTCTCTGCACTTTGATTGCACAACCAGCTATTTAATCAATTTGCACTTGAAGTAAGTAAGAAGCTTTCTGTTACCCCTAGAAGAGCTTCTTAGAAACATTTTTCTTGTTCCTGTCAAAGATTTAACTCAATTTATAGCAAGCTAGAAACTACCTTCATCTAGTCATGGACTCCACTCACTGTGTTTAAGACGAGTTGCCACTCCTACTAAAATCAAACTTCAACCTCAGAATGTTCATAGATCTAATCAAAGGAAAGTGTAGAATATCATTCTAAACAATGAATGCTTCACTTGACGCATGAGTAGTACAAGGTAAAGATCTCTTAATTACAGTTTGTGGGAAAACTCTGATGCTAGTTAAAGCCATCTGCTCATCTCTTTATAGTTTGAACTTCAAACTTTAATCATTATACAATGGACTAAAATATGTTTTTCAGCTGATTGCAATTATTTTTCTAACTACAAACGTTTGATCTAAAGACTATAAAGATCTATAGAACTTGGAATTCATCTCATTGTTCTATGAAGTATCGAGTTTCCTCAAACAAGGCAGTCTTCTAGGTCTCTGGAAGTCTATGGCTGACAATCTGATTTAGATTCTTCCAGTCAAGCAATGATAATTATGTTACAGGTTATAAGGATTATATTAATGCTAACATGGTCTGTTTAAGTGTAGCTTATTCCTTTCTGACATTGTCCATATATTCTTGATAGCTTCTAGTTATAACCCGAGATAATACTTTCGTAAAATTGAAATCTTAATGTGTATTTGCAGGGCTCTTACTCTAGCTTATCCCTCAAGGGTCATTGAATCTTTATCTTGCAGTTGATGCACATCCATTTTACTTCTATCTCTGTTTAAAAGACTTCTTTGTTGATGTCTTTGAAGGTACTACGAAGGGAAGCGAGATTAGGCTGACGCCAAGCTGTGATTTGTGGTTACAATTTGCGCTGCAGCACATTCGATATTCGACACACTGTCCTTGGTGCAATGTGATAGAGTAACTCGAATGTTTTTTGTCTTATAACTATGTGATTCGCACATTTCTACTCTACTTCAGGCATTACTGGCTTTGAATTTGTTCAGTAAATTTTCAATTTTATTGATTGAAAAAGATTATTCTGCATTATTTGGATAATCTACGAAAAAGGTAACACAATGCCCAATTTGGAGGACTACTTGAACTTGACAAGCTCGCCGACGATAAGGTGTCGTGGTATTTGCGTGGGCTTGGATCGGAGTTCACGACTTTCTCCCACACTCGACTCAGTCTTTATGAAATCTCGCCAAAGGGCCTCCTCAGCTAAATATATATATATATCAACGAAATGGGCGGACGAGATCGGTTCTCGTATTTCTTTTCAAATTAGGATCTCATTTGATCCATTTCATATATATATTCTTCACAAGAATCTCAACTTAATATGTAAGTATCTATATTATAATTTATAATAGTAGTAATCATCTAAATTTAGTTGGACAAAAAGTTATGGCCAAAAATGAATAACCCCAAACTACATTGACAGAACAACCATTATTTGAAGAAAAACATCGCCAAAATAAAAAATCTGGACCATCTCTAAATTTAAGCGTGTCATTCTAGATTAACAGACCTTTGGGCTGGGGTGATTACTTCATGGCCTAATCTCGAATAACTTCGATAACACACCATAAGAGCAAAAGGAGTTAATTATGCATTATAACGTAATTTTAGTCTGAAGGTTTTTAATTTCTTTTGCCAAAATATTAATAGTATAATTCAATAAGCATAACAATTCTTGTGCTATGAAGTAAAACATTTATTTTGCAGTTATGCATAAATCGTCACTCTTTATGCATATTGTTGTAACTATATAAGCTCAATGTGAGAACAATAATAGTATAGGTTAGAGATAAACAAAAACAGGGTTCATCTGAGCCGATATATCGAAGCGAAACCTATCAACAAGCCAAATGTACTCTCCTGAATAAGATAATACAGAGTTTGTGCACCATAGGATAACATGTGTTAAGGTTGAGGAGGGATGGTCGTTCGAAGCACCGAAGAATAGTAGTGGTGCTCGAGGTCCTTGAGGCTCGCAGCTGTCTCTTCTCCAACTCTAGCCAATATGCTGTTTGTGTCTTCCTCCAGTTTATTGAACTCCTCTGTTCTTTGGTCTACATGATCGTGAAGAGATGCAAACCCCGAGAAGATGGTCGTCTGTTTCAGTTCCGACACCAGCTTCAGCAGTGAGTCCGCAGCTTGAACCTGATTGTGTTTGTGCATTTAAATAGTCAAACATACAACACACATTGGATAGAAAAAAATTAAGGGCAAGGAAATGCATTTCATATATCATGTACTTGTGCATCATGGACTTTGGGTATCACTGTACAATTCACAAACTATCATAACGCTCCGTATATAGACAGAAAAGATTTACCACAAAAAGGATATTATAAAGAAGATTAAAAAATATCCCTCACCATTCTGGCAGCACGCATCTCCATCATGAAAGATTCTTGGGAATTTCGCACCGGTGGATCATTAACCTGAAATGTAAATGCATGTATCCTCATCACATGTACATTCAACCCCAAAATTAATTATGTAGCCAAAGAATATGCTTAAACTTTAAATATACGTAAGCAAGAGTGAAGCCTGATACATCAAAAGGTCATAAATGGTGGAAACTGAAATGTAATCTGCATAAATCTCCTCTTTTTGAAGTAAAAGTAAACAAATTCCTAACAATTACAATAATATTTTCATTTTCCTCTAACAGAATATAAGTTCCTAAAACTTTGAAAAAAGTTCCAGACATAAGTCGGTAATGTCCATGTATTTCTTAATCACAACACATTAATTTTTTTCTGATGAGATAAATAAAGTGCATCAAGGATCTAATACATGAACCAATTTACTGGTCGCTCAATAGGAACTTCGTTATCTGCGTGGATCAAAGGTAATAGTTTCATGCTCTGTTATAAATAATTTTGCATTCACATCGAGATGAAAGTGTGACAAACAAATCCATAAAAAACTAACAGGTATAAGGAACCTGAACTCTCAAGAAACTACAACACCATGAACTGTAGGCACCTAGTAGATCAGCAAAAATGGACAATGATGTACCAGTCAATTACCAAACTATTTGTCCAAATGTCTTTTAAGGCCAGCTAATAAATTTCCTTTTGCAAGACAAAAGGTCTGCAACATCAGTATAATGATGACCATCCAGAGTAACCAAGCACTCATCTCTGCAATGTAAATAAATATTTCTTAAGATAGTAGGATACAAGAATAGTCTGGTATTCACAACCTTTAGAGATCATTGCCATTTTGGGGAAGAATAAATTAATGTACATTACAATTATAGTCCAAAGTCTGCTCCTCTATTCTTATTTACCTAAGCCTGGATCTACAAATTCAAACGAGGGAAATATAGGATTACACTAAGATGCAAAAGCTTGTTAAGACAAAATCTACCAAAAGACAAACCACACATGGTGCTGATATATTTGGTCCTTTTTCTGTCAAAAAATTTAAAGTACACATAAATATCCTTCTTAAGGAAAAGAGGGGAGACTAAACGTAACCGAGCTACATTAACTAGGAATCCGAAATTATCAACAAGATTCCCAACGTCTGTATCCAGCCTTTGCAAAAGGGTTTTCTGTTTCTGTGCCGCTGCTGCTGCAGCAGCCGCAGTCGGGCCACCACCACCACCAGCTCCACCACCCATGCTCATTCCTCCTTTGTTCATTGCTAAGGACACTAATATACCAATTAATCTGTACACTTTGACTGGGAAAGAATTTCGGTTAATCACAAAATCAGATAATTGCCTGTCCAAAATTCAGTACCAATCGAAAATACAACACCAAGACCTCATAAAAGAGCAAAATACAAAAACTCAAAGTTCTTTAGATAATGAGGTATTCTACAATCTTCAGTTCTTGACTGCGTGTTACGACACTCACTAATTCTCAATTGATCTGAAGACTGAAGTGCTATTGACTTGGGAGTCTGACAAGGCTATTCGGAGAGAGAATGGGGTTTAAAACTGGCGAGTTTTCTAGTTTAGCTGGAGAGTTTGGCTATGAGTGTGGAGGTAATTGATGAAGGAGATGCAGGACCTACGAAGAGGAGATACATGATTTACCAGGAATTGGTAAAGTGAAGTCTGCTTCAGCTTTAAGGGGGTGTTTGGTTCATGGTATCCTACCCTACTATGGGTATCACTCGGGTTTGATACCCATATATCGTGTTTGGTACGTGGGTATCGATCCCCTACTATGTGTATCAAACCCATATGGGAATGATTTTTTTGAAACCCAAGTGATAGGTGGGTATGAGTTTTGATACCCATATGGTATCAAAATTATATTTTATGTATTATTTTTTAAAATTGAAATTTATTTTTATAATATTATTTAAAAATAATAATGATATAAATATATATTTTCAATTTTATAAATAACAAGTATCATTAGTTAGAAATATTTTAGCATTAATATAAAAATATTTATATAAAAATATATACACTTATGTTTGAAATAAATAACTTTATAAAAATATATACACTTATGTTTATCAAATAATAAAAATTATTATTTAAAAATATTTAAACATAATTTATCAAAATGTTTTTAATTTAATAAAAAGTAAATACACCGTTTACAATTATTTTTTAAAATATTAGATTATTTTTTTGTAAATAATCAAATAAAAGATAATGTATTTTTTATTAAAATATTCCTATATTAAATTTCACAAAATAAAAAAAAATGACCATGTTATTATTATTTATCACGTTAGAATATTCACAAAATTATCATAATTTTTTTATATAAAATTATTCATTCCCATTAAAGTCTAAGTACAACCAAACATCATATTTGATTATCATACCCATTCACTAGCAAATATCAAACACCATTAAAGAAATTACTCATACCCATATCCAATCACCCTACTATCATACCCATTACCATTGTCATTCCCGAATTCTTACCAAACGGTCCTAAATCTACTGACGAGAATTAGTTGGGGAAACTAATCCCGTTGAAATTCAAGAAACAAATTGCCCACTCTCTCTCTCTCTCTAATTCTTTCTATCTTTCTGGTTCTCTCCTCTCAATCTGTTTCTTCCTCCCCAATTTTACAGTTTACATTCAGCAATTATTTTACAAAGAAATCCAAAAAAATACTTTTAACAATCAAAATCCGACACTGTGCAGCAAAGTCCTAAAGCTTCATGAATCTAAAAATTCGACAGCGCTTATACAATGATCACAGAATTGCAAGAAAATCGAAAATCAAAATAAGCAAAATAAATTAGGGTGCGGAATTACCGTATGGCAAGAAAATTTGGGGCAAATTGAACAACTAAATACTGTACGATTTAGAGCGTAGAAAGATGAATCTGATTTGGTCCATCCATTCCTCCACACTCATTGCATCGCGAAGAAAAAAGCTGGAGACTGGGAAATTTTTGCAAAAAAAAAATTTGGACAAGTGCCGGGCTGAGACATATAAAGCGTTTTATAAATCACTATGTTTACGATGTGGGAGTATTAAGCGGTTTCGCAAATAGTAATTAGGTACGGGTTGGGCTCAAGCAATTACCTCTCGGCCCAATACCCGACTAGCTTATTTGAAATCCAATAACAGTGGAGCAGGATTCCTTACAAGTTAGACCAAAAAGTTTACTCTTAATTACTTAATTTGAGTCAAGGTTTTTAGTTTATTTATATTATTTCTTATAAGTTCTTTAACTGTAGGAATTGTGGCATAACAAAAACGTTCTATTAAAATTGTTTAAAAATCGTCACTATATAATGATTGTCTTACATTTCATCAGTGTCACTAATATCCGAACGCTACTTGTATTTTATTCGAGTTACTATGTGTGCAACTAATATGATGGCCTTGAGAACTCAATATAAACGTCCATCTCCAACACACACTATAATAGTGTGGACTAGAAAATTCATACCAACTCAATTCTATTTTCAATACTAAAATGACAATTTATCATTTCTCTCTCTTCTTGTACTACATAAATGGTGACTACTATTCAACACACCATTTTACAATTTTTCAAGTTTAATCATGATTTTTGTGTAATACAATTATATCAACAATAATAGAAAAAAATGAAATATGAAATACAATAATACATTAAACACAATAACAGTAACGGAGAAATACAGGACATGCACAAATGATTTATTTATTTTTATTTATTTATTTTTCATTTATATAATAAAAAAAATTCATATATAATTGTTAATTGAAATTGTTGTGAGCCTAATGTGTAATATTGAAAAATATATATGCATTGTTGTAAAAGTATAAATGGAATATATAAAGAATATTTTTTTTATGGTGAATTAAGATTGTAAGTTGCAGTGAGATTATTGTAGTAAAATAATATTAAAAATAAGCATCTCGACTGGAGATTAGCATCTCTTTTAAGCAGTTTTGTGACTTTTGTCAATAGACCTTCCGGTTACGGGATGCTCAAGCAATTACCTCCGGCCCAATAAGTTTTTTGAAAATCAACAACTCTTCGTTCACTATATGTTGGACCTCTATGTTATCAAAATCGGCCCGGCCGGGCCGATTGAACCAGTTCAACGCGCCCCGTGATAAATCCGAGTCGAGCCAGTCAAAAATTCATTTTTTCATTGATTCGGTGCATCTTGGTAGACCCGCCGACTGAACCGATAACCAGGACCGTTACTTCGTTTGAGACCGGTCATAATTAAAAAAATTAATAAATATCAATTTTTGAGATAAAATTATCTTAATATAGTTTTCTATGTTATAACATTATTTTTAATGTTTATTAGCATTATTAAAATACTATTTTATATAATTTATTTATTTGTATCATTATGACATTATACCAGGTTGACTCACCGATTCGATGGGTTCCGATCGGGTCGATGACCGGACCGATTATGATAACATAGCTGGACCTAGACTAGACCAGGATTCATTGCCACTGTTGGACACAAAAAGTTTCTCTTTACCAATTTATTTTGCATTACTACTAAATTTGAATCTGATAAATTTTTAGTGGTCTAATATTATGTCTGCTACTAATATGAACGCTTAGTGGTCTAATTCAATCACAACATCTTTTTTAAATACGCTTTATGCATTTTGTTCCTCTTCATGCGTCGCTGGGGAAGTGGTACTCGGATTACTTATTCACTTAGTGGGCCTTTATTTGGGCTTGTAAATACAGAGCCCGCCATCAAGATTTTGGCCCTTTGACTCCTGAGCAAAAGTTTACACTTCACAGACACTACTGCAATTGAAAAGAAGATGAAAATCGTCCCCTTGGATGACATAGCGGTGAAGATGGATGGCCCGAGACCGATAGGTCATGGGTTCAATTCCCACTGGACACGCTATGTGTGAGTCTGTCACATTAAGGGTGGTTTAACTCTTCTGTGTGGTTTGCAGGCTATTACACAGGAGCGTTTGCCCTGTGCGCACCAAAGGTAGCGGCTGCGGGTTCCTCGTCAAAAAAAAAAAAAAAAAAAGATAAAAATCGTAGCAAGACTTCTAATTCAGGGACTTCGGACACAATTAATTATAAATTTCTTTGGAATGAGAAATTTGTAATAACTATCTAAGATGTATACTGGTTAAAACCCGTTTCTATATAATTGCAGGCATATCAATATTTTTTATGATGATAAAAACTTGTAGTTGCTTCTATGTTTTAATTCTCACGCATATATATATAATACATATATAAACTTTGCTTTTATAACGAGAAAAACTTGTACCGGTTGTTTCTTTTACGTTTTAACCCACTCCTTTAGAGCCCTATACGTAAGAAAATTAGTTCAGGCGGAGCAATTAATACACATCTGTAAATTAATTATACCGTGTGCGATTTTTGTTAACAATGAATATCTTAAACTTAATTCTTAAGAGATTCACAAGCATCAATCTTAAATAAATACTGAATAGTAAACATAATGTTTGAATCTTATTACACCAATGCTAGCAATAAAATTCAAACTTGAAAACCACATTTGATACGATCTGAATCAAATTAGATGATCAGATGTAACGCCCAATTTTTAAAACTTAACTAGCGACGTTACCATATTTCAATTATTTCAAAATATTTTCATTCAATAGAACCGTTGCAAAATTTAGGTTATTTTCATACTCAGCGGAAGTCTTAAATAAAAATTTACTTCAAAAAGAAACAACGAAAAGTTCATAAACTAAAAGCAATAATTTTAATATAATAAATTATCCTCGTGACCATCACCACCATCTATCTGTACGCATCGGCCGAGCCATTTCCTGAAAAAATGTTATAATGATAGGGATGAGTACGGCTACTCAGTGGGAAAATGCATTTATCCAGATGATATACGATATCGAATTTAAACATGATAACATATACATGGTAACATAGCATGGTTTTTTGGTCTGAAGACCCATAGACATAGCAGTCCGTAGGCTTGACCTGAAGGTCCCTCGTTGATATAGGTCCGTCGACCTTATATCCCTCGTTCATAGTTTCATTGATCTTGTACCATAGTCACATGAAAAACTCAAGTAAATAATATAATAAGGATAAACATAAAAAGATTCCCCACCTTAACCTTGACTTGAAGAAAAATAATGGATATCAATGTTTAAGTCCAGCGCGCCGATCCTATACATTGAAATTTATCTTAATGACTCTACATGGAATGTCATGCATGCATCAACAATTTTCAGTAATTCAATAGACATAGATCAAAATAATCAAACAAATGTATATTATACATAATCCACTTATTAACATGAAATTTTAATGGTTTCATATACTATAAACTTAAGTATATTAAACAAAATCTTACTTTTATTGACAATTCATTCATGCATTGAGTAATTCGGCAATTAATGAAATAAATTACTGAAATCTTAAAGCTTTGTCCTAAAAATTATAGATGTCTAACATAAACAACATAATACATATTTCATCACAGTAAAACTTATCATAATCAAGAATTAGACTTTTATTTTTTAATCTACATGCATGTTGATAAAAGAATCTGGCACATCAAGAAACAAATTAACAAATAAATAGTAAACGTATCCTAAAAATTCTATATTTTTAACATGAATGACCTAACATGTATTATATCCCATTAAAATTCAGCATGGTCTAAAGCAATATAAAGAAAACATGAAAAACAATTTTTCTATCAAGCTCATGAACATGGTGTCAAAAATTGGCAGGTTACGAATAATAATTTTAAACAAATAGTTATCATGCTTGTAAAATTCTACAAAAGTAATAGAGTATACTAGACATACCTAGGAAGACGATCCTAGATTTTCACGACGAGATGATGACGGAAAGATGTGTAACTTGAAATAGTTCGCTTGGCAGATTTTCGAAAATTTTAGGGATAATATATTATGAGCGAATGATCCATAATCATAAAAGGTATCAAATATATTTTATCCATAATTATTTCTGTACTTGTATAATTTATATAATTTAGTGTATCACTTACCATATAAGAGATTCAATCATAGATAAATTAAGATATGAATAAAAACAACTAGCTAGATTTTATCCTAAAACATGTATATCACAAATATAATATCTATTTTACTCACAAAACATAATTTCAAATTATTTCCTAATAACTTAATACAATATAAAATATTATATCATTTCATGAATCCTAGTAGGTTTAGGAAATACAAAATAAATAAATATTATTCTTGCCTCATAATTCTATCATGATTTATACCTCAACAATAACAATGTAATCATAATATGATGTAAATAAACAAATTCAAAGTTCAAAATAAATTTACCTAACAAAAAAATAATTTAATGACAAATAAGATAAATGGTTTAATTTTCATTTAAATTTCTAGGACGCGACTTACAAAACTAAAACACTTGATAACAAGCATGAATAGATATGCAATGCATTTTATATCGAAAATTTCGGGACGTTACATCAGATATGCCAAGGAGACCGGCATATACAGTTCTAATCAACTCGACCCCACCCGATCATTTCCCTTTCTAGTCGAACACGAGTTGGTGCTAATTATCACTTCCTCCGTCCCACCAAATTTGTCTTGTATTTCTTTTTGGACTGTACCAATGAACTTGTCTTGTTTTGAATAAGGAAGTAGGTCTCATACATTTAGCAACACAAATCAACTCAAAAATATTAATTAAATAAATGACTCTTACACCTTTACCTTACAAATCAATTCTAAATAATTAATTAATTGTACAGATCTCACACATTTACCAACTTATACCAACTTTCCTAAATAATCGAAAAAAAGGCCACGATATATTGCAATAATCAAATGTTAGTAAATTTAGCAAACGAGTTGGTTTTCGACAAATTTGATTATATTTAACTTAGCTTTTATATATATAGACTAGTAAATATTTATGCACTAGTAAAATATTAATAAATTTAACATTACACATTCACACGTAGTAGTATTGATAAGTTTCGAATTTGTATATTTTAAATAAACACCTCAATAGTTATGTCATATCCAAAGTATAAATCTATCGCACATTATTTGTTATTTGAGCTCTTTTAGTATGATTTTAAGTTTGTACATGTTTTGCCCAAACATATGTTATTGCGAGTTTGTTATTATAAGAAAATATATATATATATATATATATATATATATATATATATATAGAAGAGGGATAAAAAGAGAACACCCTCTTATTGAGAGAAAGGAGAACAAGATCCATCCATCTATTTTCGTGATGTGTGGCTCGGATTGAAGGAGAAAAAAAATGAATTTTTAACTTAAAAAACTTTCATTAAGGGTATGAAAGTAATTTGTTTGTGTTATGTTTTGCATTCTCCTTTCTCATCCGAAAATTTCAACCGAGAGATAGGCCTCCCATGAATCTTTCTGATTTCATCCGAAAAAACTTTCCCATGAATGATTCCTTCTGATTTCTGCAAATTACTGAATCCAGAGAGGAGAATCTCGAATTCGACAAGTAATCGACTTGAAGTTCCTCTAAACCGATTCCCAGCCATTTCGTATCTTTAATTTCTGGGAACTCTTCTGCGCCAATAATCATGGGTAAGTTCAGTAATCGATTTCCCCTTCTTATTTCGTGAATTTCTGTATTATGATAGCGTGGATTCTTTATTTTTGATGTCGAAAATTCGTGATATCCCCTCATTATACCTTAATTTTGATAATGATGTTTTTTAGGGTTTTTTGATTTTGTTGTTATATTTGTCTTTTGATTCTATTTATGGTTTCTGAAAAATAATTTATTGATATCTCAGTCTAATTTGTATTATTTGAAGCATAATTTGATTCAATTTTCCTTTCTTTGGAAGATGGCGATATTGAGGTCGAAAGAAGTTTTGACGATTGTTTTTTTCAAAAAAACGTCTATGTTGTATAGCCCCGTTTGTCCTATAGAGTTAACACCGTTTGTTGGCCAAAAGTTTTTGAATTTGGAGGATGATGTTCTTTTTTACAAAATATACGCTGGGATTTGTGGTTTTGATGTCCGTTTGAGTACCGTTCGTGTTACCGATCTCATTATCAAGCATAGGTACATTCTATGCAATCGGGAGGGTCAGGGAATTGGTCAATTCTCTAATGTAGTTGAATCGAGTGAGGCTTCTAGTAGTAAGAAAAAGAGAAAGACTCGGTCATCGAAAGCTGGATGTAAAGCACGAGTCATTTTTAAATTGTGTGGGTTGGAAGGTTACGAAATAACTAATTTCATTGAAGCACATTCACATCCTCTTTTGCAAGATGGTCAGAAACAATTTATGAAGCTTAATAGGAAAATGGATTATATCCACTAAAGTTTTGTTATGAATTGTAAGAGAGAAAACATTGGTCCGGTTAGATCTTTTAAATTATTTAAGGAGTTAGTAGGTAGTTTTGATAAGATTGGTTGTAGTAGTGTGGATTTTAAGAATTTCTCCCAAAAAGTGCGTTCTTCTGTCGTTGGGTTGGACACCCAAGCTGTGTTGGATAATTTGGAAAGTCGAAAGGATTCAAGCCCAGGATTCACCTTTTCTTACGAGGTGAATGATGAGAAAAAATTGGCGCGCCTATTTTGGGCTGATATTATATCAATCAACAACTACAAGCGATTTGGTGAGGCTGTTTCGTTTGATGCCACATATTCGACCAACAAGTAAGATTCCTTCATATATTGTTCTATTACTAAGTTATAGTTTATATGCATACTATCTATTCTGTATGTGCATACTCATCATACTGAATTTGCATACTTATATTGCTTTTATTGACTCAGTAAGCACTATTATAGTAAAATGTGCTTACTATATTATGAAGATGTGCATAATCTGTACGTTAAATGTGCATAATCAGGTATAACCTCATTTTTGCTCCTTTCACGGGTAAGGATACGCAGTGGTAGGTCTGGTTGAGTAGTTGTATCCTTGTCCCGGTGAGTTTCCTCATCAGGCTTCTCAGGGCCTGAATCATGGGGTGGGTCCTGACCGTCGTGGTCAGACCCATCTGAGGGGCAGAGCGGCCGGTTACTGCTTGTCTATCATTCGGCCAGGGGCTAATATTGCGGCCCTCAGATCGTCGAAGGTTCCAAGGTCAGCAGGCTGGGAGTAGCCTATTTGCTGCCTTAAGAACTGCTCCTCCTTATGTAGTTGGTCGTAGGAGTAGTGTAGGATGAGGCGGAGCTGAGGATGCCACTCCTGAAACCTTAGGAGCATGTGGAGCTTGGCCTGCTTGGCAAGAGATACCAGATCAGGATGGCCAGTAATCTCCGGTATGAGTTCAGTAATCTCTCGGAATTCTTGAGATCGGAGAGCTGAAGCTTCCATTCCGATCGATTCTTGTTCAGACGCTATTTCTGAATCTTCAATGTCTATGGCGGACGTCTGTTTCTCAGCAGATGGCAAACTACTGAGTGGAGGGATGTCAAGGGGACTGTCCAGAGTCTCCAAATCACCACTCTGAACCTCTTCAGTCTGAACTCCTTGGTCCACTTCTTGTGCTTGTTCAGTGGAGACGGCCTTCTCCACTGAGTGAGTCTTTTTAGAGGACTCAGATTCATCAACCAGCTGCAGTGGTTGTGTCTGTTCAGTAGGGATCTCAGGAACTTCAGCAGTCGCCTCTGATTTAGTAGGCACGTCAGTGAATGTTTTCTTCAGACGTTTGGTCGGTGCCTTAGGAGATTTTGCTTGAGGAGACCGCTTCTTCATGGGCGCGGTCTTCTGAGGCGGTGTCTGCTGAGCTGAGGGTCCTGACCCTATTTTGTCGAAGTCTTTGCGGTGCGGTTCTGGAACCTGACCTTTTTCACATTGAAATAAGTCTTGTCGTGGAAGGTGATCTGGTCATCGCCGCAGAAATCTTCAATTATTACTGAGAGCTTGAGCCCATACAGTAATTTTCCTTTAGTGCTCAGTATGAATGAGGCTTTGTCAAACTTGGCAGCCTGGACCATGAATTCTCGGAGGAAGAATTCAGTCCAGTTAATCTGGGCACGATCATATATCGCCATCATCAGCTGAATCTTTGGCCTAGATACCTGATCGAAAGAGCCGGCTTGGCTCGTCAGCAGTTGAGTCACTATGTAAGCCAATGCCATGTACTGAGGCAGCATGGCGTTCTTTGGGAAGGCCGCTCTGAAGGCCGTAGGCTTCCCGCAGAAGACTGAAAGGTAGTCATCCACCCGATGGTCCAGATACCCGACGGTGCTGACTCCTTTCGAAGGTAGGTTGAAGCTCCTCTTCAGTGCTTCCCTCACTGACATTTTCTTTATCCTTATGGCAGCCTCACCGATTGTGTGAACGGTGAATGTTCCGATGATATCGCCCGCTACTGAGTCAGAGTTGAGGTAAAGTTCAGCGACTTGCCTTGGGAGGAAAAAGGTGGGCTTCTTGGAGAGAAACACCTCCAATCCAGATTCGCGAAGGGCCGCGAATATCTCTTCCATATACTCCAGCTCGCATGCATCAAATTCCATGACTGGTTTGCACCAGACACGGTCTTTGTCAAGGATCTCTTGCATGTCTTTAGGGACGATTACAGAGAGGCCTGTATCCGCCATTATATCTGCTACAAGATACATTGTCAGTATCGAGTTTGATAAAGTAGTTATTACGACGATGCTGAACAAATAATAGAATAAAACTATAACAGATATACAATCATACCAATGAAAAATCTGAGTGTTTATAAAAGGATTTGCAAGTAGGGTTGCTAGAGAGATCTCGGATTTTTCGAAGTTGAAAAGATTTAAGTATGCTAATGGCGGTTTCAAAGATACGATCGAATATTTATATCTAGGAAGAAGATGGACAGTTATCGATCTATGGTTGAATTTAAACTTGCTTTATGAGATGTGCGGTTAGGATAGGATGACATATATAGGTAATGATCAAATAGCCGCCTAAGTCAAAAGCCAGTTGTAATATGCCTAAGTAGTAACAATGATACGACATGCATTAAATGCGTGGCAGAGTTCAGCAAACTTATGTATGGAATGTCGTGCATTAAATGTAAGCCGTTAATATTAAATGACAATTCATAAGATATTTAATACGATGTTGAATCTGAACAATAAATGCATATTATTGTTTTATTGGTTACTACTGAGTAGAGATACGCAAACCTCGTCACCGAACATTGTAGTCACCGATACCTCGTGTAGATGGTTGCTTTGAGTCTCTATGTATCGAAACTATTCAAGATCGAGAGCGAACATTCCCCCTTACTGAATGATCCTCTCCTGAAACCTCTTACTGACTGGGGTCAGTAGGGTCCAGCAGACCTAGCTCTACTGAAAGTTCTCTGAATCTTGCTTCAGCTAGAGGCTTGGTCAGTATGTCAGCCCTTTGTCGATCAGTATGGATCTTTTCCATCCTGATGTCCTTTTCGACATGGTCCCGAATGAAGTGATGTCTGATGTCCACGTGCTTACATCTTGTGTGAAGTACAAGGTTCTGAGTGATTGCAATGGCACTGGTACTGTCGCAGAAAATCGGCACTTCATTCTGAATGACGTCAGAGTCGCGTAGTGCTGTGTCTCGACCAAAGGATTTGGGCGCAAAGCAACTTCCAAGCAGCCCATGTATTCAGCTTCAGTAGTTGACGTGGCTACTGAGTGCTGTTTCTTTGAGAACCATGAAATTAGCTTGCTGCCAAGGAACTGACACGTTCTTGAAGTTGACTTTCGGTCAATTCTACATCCTGCATAGTCAGCATCAGAATAACCAGTTAGTTCTATATTATCATCAGCTGGATACCATAAACCTATGTCAGGTGTTCCTCTGAGATAGCGGAGAATCTTCTTTGCTGAGTCCATATGACTCTGCTTGGGATTCGCCTAAAATCGAGAGCAGACACCTACAGCATAAGTTATGTCAGGGCGAGTAGTTGTTAGATATAATAAAGAACCAATTATAGCGCGAAATTCAGTTTGGTCTACTGATACTCCCTCCTTATCAAGATCGATTTTCATGTTCGTGTTCATTGGGATCTTGATAGGTTTGCCGGATGTGCAACCGAATCTTTTGATGAGGTCTCGAGTGTATCTGCCTTGGTTGATGACCGTTCCCTTTTCAGATTGCTTAACTTGAAAACCGAGGAAATAGTTCATTTCTCCCATCATTGACATCTCGAACTTGTCCTTCAACATTTTCTCAAATTTTTGGCACATGATGACATTCTTTGATCTAAAGATGATGTCATCCACATAGATCTGCACAAGTAGTAGATCGTCTTCCAGTCGTATGCTGAACAGAGTGCGGTCTACTGTGCCTTCTGAAAACCTTTCTAAAGAAGAAACTCAGATAGGGTATCGTACAAAGCCCTGGGTGCTTGTTTTAACCCATACAGAGCCTTTCTGAGTCTATAAACCTGATGTCCCTGCTGAAAGCCGTGCGGTTGTTCCACATAGACTTCTTCTTTCAGCACGCCGTTCAGGAACGCAGACTTCACATCCATTTGATAGACTCTGAATCTTTGATGTGTTGCGTAGGCTAGGAATAGTCTAATTGCCTCCAATCTTGCAACTGGAGCGAAAGTCTCATCGAAGTCTATTCCCTCAGCTTGACAGTAGCCTTTTGCCACGAGTCTTGGTTTGTTCCTTACTATGACGTTGTTTTCATCTCGCTTGTTCTTGAAGACCCATTTAGTTCCAATAACATATTGATGCCGGGGTCTATCAACAAGCTCCCAAACTTCATTTCTCATGAACTGATTTAGCTTCTCCTGCATGGCTATGATCCAGTCAGCATCTTTTAGTGCATCCTCAATCGTCTGAGGTTCGTCAGTAGACAAGAAGCAAGAAAATAATGCGCTTTCTCCTTGACAGAATCTGGATCTTGTCTTTACACTTGCTGAGGGATCTCCAATAATTAGATCAGCAGTGTGAGTGTCTAGCCACGATCTACGATGTTTCAGCTCTTCATCTGAAATTTGTTCAACACAGATAGTAGGTGAGTTAGGCATTTCAGTTGTACTATTCTGAAATTGAAGCAATTCAGTAGTGAGAGCATGATCTACTGAGTCACCAGGTTCAGGGGCATTCAGCTCAGGAACATTACTAGATGTTCCCCCTGAGTCGTTATTCTCAGTAGTGGTCTCAGTTACCTTTAGGGTTTCTTCATCGACCTGAGTTACCTGGGATTGACTCTGTTTAGGAGAGTCAATCTGTTCAGCTACGTTTTCTGCTGGTTGAGATTCAGTAAACTTGTCTTCAGTTTCCTCATCTGAATCATCATCCCAACAAAGCTGGATCTTTTCGACTTTATTTTTTAGGCTTAGATCCTGTAGCTGTCTACTGATGTCCTCAGATCCAGAATTAGAGTTATTGCTCCTGTCTTCAGTAGCAAACTCATTAAAAACAACATGAGGGCTTTCCTCCACACAAAGGGTTCGATAGTTGAATACCCTGAAAGCTTTGCTGACCCGGGAGTATCCTAAGAACACTCCCTGATCTGACTTGCCATCAAAGGTTTTCAGCTGATCTTTCCCATTATTGTGGATAAAGCACGAACAACCAAAAATATGGAAATAGGATAGAGAAGGTTTCCTGCCGTTCCATAGTTCATATGGTGTCGTCTTCTGTTTGTTTGTCAGTAGAGATCGGTTCTGAGTGTAACATGCAGTGTCAGTAGCTTCTGCCCAGAATTTGGTTGGGAGTCCTGAGTCTGCGAGTAGAGTTCTGGCTGCCTCTTTTAGAGTTCTGTTCTTTCGTTCAACAACTCCATTTTGCTGAGGTATGCGTGCAGCTGAAGTCTCATGCTTTATTCCTTCAGTTTTGCAGAACTCCTCCACCATAAAATTGAGGAACTCAGTTCCTTTGTCAGAACGGATTTTGATAATCTTGGTGTTCTTCTCGACACTGAGCCTTTTCAGAAGCCTTGGTAACTCTGTTTTGACGTCAGACTTGTTGGCAATGAATATGACCCAAGTATAGCGCGAGTAGTCATCGATGACCACTAAAGCATATTTCTTACCTCTGATCGTCACTGGAGAGACTGGACCGAACAAATCCATATGTAGCAGCTGAAGGATTCCATCAGTGGAAGGAGATGGAACAGGAGGATTTTGATTCCTTGTTTGCTTTCCCTTCAAGCATGCTTCACACTGAGTGTCTTTGGTGAATACTTCATTCGGCAGTCCTCTTGCTAGAGTGTCTCTTGCAAGTTTGTTGAGCATCTTAAAGTTGAGATGACTGAGTCTCCTGTGCCATAGCCACCCCGTTCAGTTGTCGTTTTTTGCCAACAGACAAGCTTCAGGTTCAGCTGAGTTCCAATTAGCTACATATATGTTCTTCTTGCGCGAACCTGATAACACTGTTTTCCTGTGGATTTATCAATAACATCACAGAAACCAGCGTCAAATATCACTCTATTCGAGTTATCACAAAATTGACTAACAGAGAGAAGATTATGCTGAAGTCCTTCAACATATGATACTCTAGGGACTGTGGCAGTTCTAATACTGAGTGTTCCAAATCCTCTTGTGTAGCCTTTAGCGTTGTCTCCAAACTCGATTCTGGGTCTTTCTTTAGGGATATAATTCTTCAGTAGACTCTTTTGGTACGTCATGTGTCTTGAACATCCGCTATCCACGTACCATGGGTCTTTGTGCACCTGCAAAACAGAATTATATTCAGGTACCCTTTATTTTTGATTTTGGGTCCTTAGATGTTAGTTTTGGTAACCCAAATTTGTCTTACGACCCTGGTGGTCTCAGACATCTTCTTTCCACTTGAGTCAATGTACTTGACCACTGGACTGGTCGAAGCTGACTTCTTAGGCTTTTCGGGTTCAGGAGTCCGGATCTTCTGAGCTGGTGGACTGCTGACCTTTGCCTTTTGTGCGATTTTCTTCTTTTTCTTCTGACTCTTGGAAATAGCTTAGTAGCAACATTAGCAGCGCTTGGGATGATTTTAGGCGCGGCCTATTCCCTTTGGCTATATAATCGTGCGGTTTCTGGGAATTTAAAACCCGATTTCCTCCATAAATTCTCCGATCCAAATGGCAGAGAAGTTTCCATATTTGTCCTCTTCTGACTATAGGATCATAATAATATGACCCATACTGAGCAGGATGTGTCAGCTGAGGTGGTCCATACTGATCAGCCCATTTGGATTTGCTAGTTCCCCCTTGACTGAACAGGGGTATTTTGGTACTGATCTTCTTGTCAGAATGCTGATGTGTAGGATGAGGTGCCTTCATCTTTTGTTTGTTTTTGGCTAGGGGATTCAGTATTTCAGCATTGATTGTTTCCCCTCGAACAAACCTATCAGCAAGTCGCACTTCTGAGTGTACGGGGGTAGATGAGGAAGCACCCTGGCTAAAACCAAGACCTTCCTTGCAGTGCTTGGGCTTGTTACTTGCTAGCATAGCCTCCAGCTTCTTTTCAGCGCCCATGTACCTCTCAGTCATCAGGTTCCTCCAGATATTATCACTTTTCTTCAGTATGTCGTGCTCGGTCTGAAGTCCTGATAGTTGTTGCTTCAGTAGACTCAGTTCAGTATCTTTCTGAGTTAAGTCCTTGGTCAGAACTGAGATATGATCTTCTTGATGCTGAGACTTAGCCAACAGAGAGTTTATCTCCTCCCTGAGTCTCAACACAAGTCCTTCAGACTCAGTAGAGACCTGACTCTCCTGAGAAAGTCTCTGATTCTCCACTTTCAGGGTATCCATCTCCGAAGAGTCTTACTCGAGCCGTTGCACTCATCTGAATCTGTTCGTCTAATAGTTCTTCATACGCTGAGCTGACGTCCAGATTCTCATCTGCACCTGAAATAGTGTCGTGTGTGCAGTGTGAAGGAGAGTTAAAAGATGCATGAGAGTTTACCTCATCTTCTTCTCCAGCCATCAGACACTTTTCAGCATCTTCCTTCACTTCAAGCTCCAAAGCCATGAAAGCAGCTTTCATCATCTGATGAATCCATGAAGGAGTCGACTTCTTCCGAGTCGTCCGAGAGTTCGCCAAAGAATGTAAGCTTGTCTCTTCTTGGGAAACTTCTCTCTCCTTGCTTTGTGTTACGCCCGTTCAAGACATACCGAGCTCGGGACAATCATACTGATAGTGTCCTGGCTTCTTGCAGTTGTAGCAAGCGATGACTCTTTCTTCTTTGTTTTCGCTTTCTTTTGAAGGTGCTAAGTCATCTCTTTTCCTGTATTCAGAAGTGTTCGAGTCAGGAGCACGTTTTAGTGTATATTCGGACTTACCTTTTGTTTCTCGATAGGCTTTAGTCACTTTTCTGCGCCTCTCCTTCTCCTTCTGATATTTTACAGTGAGCAGCGCGTACTTCTGAGCTAAACTTCCTTCTTGTATGTCAGTTAGTGAAGGTTCAGTTTTGCTTGACGCGGGAGATGCTGTGCTGACTGATGCTTTGAAAGCATGGTCAATTTTGGTGTCAGCTTCAGCTCGCTGCTTTCGTTGAGGTCTGTCGAACTCGAATTCCTCTGCCTGAAGTTCTGAAAAGATATGGTCAGGAGTAGCAATATCTAGATCAGAATGGCGTAATAAGGTGGCAAAAGGAGTCCAATGTCCATCTGGCAGTGCCCTCTGTATCTTGAGATTCATTTCTCGATTGGAGAATGTCTTTCCCAGCCCGTTGATGGAGTTCATCAGATTCGTAAATCTGATATTTAGATCTTCTATTTTGTCACCAGGCATGAGAGACAAACTCTCCAGTTTTTGAAGTTCCAGCGCAAGTTTGTTAGCTTTGATCTTCTGAGTCTCCCGACTCAGTAGCGCTAGAGCATCCCAGAGCTCTTTTGCTGTCTTGCATTCCTGAACCCTGCCGAGATAAGAATCACTAAGAGTGGTTAGTATGGCATTCCTGGCAACTCGGGCTAAATTGTGAAGTTTCTTCTCCTCAGGAGTGAAGAGACTTCTGTCCTTGGGAATCTTCTTCCCGGTCACCATTCCTCCTCCAGCTACTAGATCCTGAGTCACGACACTATCGATCATAGGAACGATAGGTCCTTCCTCAAGTACTTCGGTCATGCTGTCGTGGAGGGAAGTCAGATGAGCCTCCATTCTGACTTGCCATACACCATAGTTCTCTACTAAGAACATAGGTACCATTCTTATTCCTGACATATCAGACATGTTAAATATTGATATGAATGAAGAGTGATATGCAGTGAAAACGATTTTTCGGATCCGTTCAAGTAGACCAGTTTCAAGATAACAAGAGTCTTATAGAACTCCTGCTCTGATACCAATTGTTGGTCCCGAGAGCACGTTTAGGTGTAGAGGGGGGGTGAATACACCTAAAACTTATTTCTCAACTTGTAACACGAACAGTCCTGTTCAGGAGTGAGCCGTACTGAAAGAGTTCAGCAGACCAAATAGCTGTTCTGAATCGTGTTAAGGCAAAGAAGTACTGACTCTTTTGAGATCTGCTAGTTGACTAAGTCAGAATTCAGTATCTTCAGATGGAGTTCAATGGTGCGGAAATGTGTAGGCCCAAATCAGTTGAGTGGAAAAACGTTTTCTTAAAAACAGTTTCAGTTCAGAAGAGTGAATGAGATAAGTATGCTGAAGCTTAGTTGAATGATTTTAAAGATATGATATTCAGTATGAACAGTTAAAATCAATGCAACAGTAAATAAGAGACACAGAGATTTTTAAAGTGGTTCGATGCACAGGATCCTACGTCCACTGTCCCGAAAGGTCAGGAGGCTATTTATTATCCTGAGTTAGTCTCAGTCAGCTTGTACACAGGACAAAGCCGCGTCTTGGAATTTATACTGAGCAAGTCTCAATTTACAACGGGTATCAAACTAAAGTGTTTGACAAACTTCTCCAACTATGAAGGGGTCCTTTTACAATAATGATAAGGTTCAAAGGTGAAGCCCTTCGTCTAAGCTATGGATAAATTCAGTTGAGCTTAGGGTTAGAGGGATAGGGAACGAGAAAGTGGCTTCTAGATCGACGAACAGCTGAGTTGTAGCTTTGAGTTCGTATATCGTCGATTTGGATACTAGAGGCTTTTATATCTGTTTAGCTTGGTTCCCTAAGAGCTAGAAGGTAGTCTTTCGCCGGAGAATATTCTTTAAGTTCTTGCGGAAGACTTATGCGATATTCTGTTTTTGCTCATTTTTCCGTTTTCTTGCTCGAGAGTGTGTTGGCTCGTTCGTTGCTTTTTGGCTCTCTGCGTGCATATATGAAAAAACTTGAATCATCCCTCTATTTATAGAGAATAGATTAGGAAAGATCTGTTGGAGATGATGATCCCTTTATCTCTCTCTTTTGGTAGCTAACGACTCTTTTGAAAAAGGTGACAGTGTCCTTTCCCTCCTTTTCCGGAAAGTTGTTGACTTGCAGCTTTAGCAGGTAAGGACAGGTGTTGGCTTGTCATTTGTCGAGGTTTTGCAGAGTAGTTGAGACAGAACAGACTTCGAGGCATAATGAAGCTGACTTCTCTCTTCCTCGTATTTGAATATGCTAATTGTTGTTCAAAAGATCTGACAGTTCAGAAGACTGTCTGCCGTTACTGAGTCTGATCCTGTAGAGAGTACTGAATTTACTCTACCGAAGGTCAGCTCTTAGTTTAGTGAACTACTCTCGCCGAGTTCGGTTCCACCGAGTCTTTCGAATATACTTGCTCTCGCCGAGTCCAAGACATACCGAGTCTTCTACATCCGTCTTGAGGCCGATAATCTACCGACCGCCTGAACCAGTGCAGAGTGTCTACTGAGTCTGAATCCTTAGAGACAAAAACAATTACAAAGGAATGGTTCACCAATCAGATAGGGTTTTGGGATCTTCAAATCTTCATGGGATCACTCAGGGTATTAGCCTACTGAGTGCATTTCAGTACGGATGATAGAATCATTTCCCACTATGTAAAACCGTGCTGAGGACTGAATCATCACCCAACAACTTGGTAGGGCACAAATAATGGTTTGATACCATGTTTTATATAAGGGAAAGGTGGATTCCGGCGTATTTCAGAAATGTGCCTATGAGTGGTTTATTCAAGACTACATCTATGTTAGAATCCGAGAATAATTTTTACCAAAGATTTCTGAACCGTCATGCTAATCTGATTGAGTTTTTCATGCACTTTGGGAGTGCAATTGATGCTCAAAGACAAATACATAAATTGGAGAGCTGCAATGATATCAAAAGTTCTTCAATTTATTGTCAAACCTCGCAATTGAGAAGCACGCTGCATCATTCTATACATTTGCCAAATTCAAACAAGTGCAAGAAGAAATTGTTGCAGCAATACATTCATGTTGTATGTTGAAGATGACTAAAATTGCTAACACTACCGTTTACGAGGTAGATGATTCCGGAGATGGTGCCTTCACTCTTGTTTTTTATAGCAAGGACAATAGCATTGTATGCGGATGCAACTTATTTTTCAGAAAGGGTATTTTGTGTAGGCATATATTCTTTGTTCTTAAGAATAAGAGATTAGAACGTATTTCGGATAAATATCTTCTATCTCGTTGGTCCAAGAGTGTTTGTATTGAGGACCATTACGCGAGCTTTGGTGATGGATCAACTCCAAAGGATAATAGGGAACTTCTATACGAGAGCTATAGATGTATTGGATTGGTTGATTCTAGTGATGATTTGCGAGCTGACTTGTTGGTTGATTTGAAGCTTCTGACTGAAAAATATTCGAATCTTACCTTAGGTTCGAAGATAATTAAGTAAGTGTCTATTATGAAATTATGTATTCTACATGGGCGAATTAAAATTATAGATATGATATTGATGCATCTCTCTATTTTTTGCAGCGATGGTAGCAGCAAGAAGAAACTGGCTGAAGACTTCTATCGATGTTCTGTTCCGGATTCAGTGTCCGTCTTATCACCCAGCCCAGTTAAGACCAAAGGTAGTGGAAGTCGAATACAGAGTAGAAAGGAAGCAGCCGTTCGTAAAGCTAATAAACCCAAAAGGAGATGCAGCAAATGCAAGCAATTGACCAACCATGATGCTCGTAATTGCGACCAACCAGACCTTGAAGATGACTGAACGCATATCTTTTATCCCCTAATCTTCAGTTGAAATGTGGATTCATTGTATGGATTGAAATGATTCACTGTATGGATTTATTAAGTTAATGTTATAATTTGGATTTCACTGTTATTATTTGCAGAAGATTTATGTCCATACGTTTTCAGTGACATGTGCGCGTCATAGTAAACATTGAGATGATCGACAATCAATCAAATGTGCATACATTTTTAAGCAAATGTGCATATACATATTTCTAAATGTGTACAATAAAGCTTCATGTTCAACTTTATTCAAAACACTGAATATATATGCACATTAAGTGATCATTATATGCACATTAAGTGATCATTATATTTTAGCTAAGTGTTATAAATTAATTTTATTTTTTAAAAATAATGCATAAGAAATTAATTTTGATACCTATATGGGTTTGGAAACTCAAACCCAAGTAATACATGTGTATGAGAAAACCCATACCTATTCGGGTATGAAACCCATAGTAGGACTTCGAAACCCATATTCCAAACGCATTATATGGGTATCATTCCTCCCCCATTCCCATAGTAGGGCTGTAAACCCGCGTACCAAACGCCCCCTTAGTTTTAGGAGAATATGGGGTATATCAGCAAAATGATACTTACGGTGTGCCCTTTTTGTAGAAATGATACATCCCTACAACCTTCTCACATCTTATCAACCTTTTTGTCAAGTCCACGCTCCTTTTCACATATGGTGACAAGAGAGTTGTTGTTTTCTTTTTGTTTGTTCGTTGATTTCGATGGGCACCAGCTCGAGAAGTTTCCTGTTAAACAAATACCCATTATAGATGTTATACTTTTAATTACTCTTTTTATGTCAAATACTCTATGTACTTAACTGGGATGTCCTCAATAATATCATCTTTCGTATTTCCTTCATGCTCTACCTCCATGTCATCTGCACCCACACCCCTTTCAACAGAATCCTCCTCATTTGCATCAGTCTATAAAATGTGCGTATAAAAAATATTAAATGTGCAGATAAATTGCAATAAATGTGCAAGCACTATTCAGTACAATTACTTTCTGGTACTTACTGGGATGTCTTCATTAATATCACCTTCTTTAGCAACACTCTGAACTACCAAGTCTTCTGTACAAACACCCCCCTCCACTTGATCCACACCATGTTCTTCATTTGCACCAGTCTACAGGATGTGCGTACATGATTACATCAATATGCATATAAAAACTATTAAATGTGCATGTAACAGAATAAGTTAGTCCAGATCAAAGCTCATGAGTGTGCATAATAAAGAACTTACTATATTCCCTTCATTAACACCACCCTGGGAAGCTACATTGTCCACCACCACGTTTTCTGTTACAACACCCACCTCATTCTCAACCACCAAGTTTTCAGCTTCATTTGTCCCAGACTACATGTTGTGCGTATAAAAGAACATTAATGTGCATATAAAAAGTACTAGTTATGCTTATTAAATGAAGGAAATACCATAGCCGAAAAAGATAACAGAAATAACAGAACATGTATTTACCTCATAAAATAACAGAACATGTATGATGAAAGAACAGATAGTGCATACATACCTCGAAATTGTCAATTAAATCATTATATAGCTCATCATCACTGCCATTTGTCCACTCCGTGTTGCCCTAATAACAAATTCATGTTAAAATCTTATGAATCATTTAAAAACTATTTCCTAATCTTTCAAATATTTACCTCGGTATCTTTTTCTGCATTATGTTGACGATTTCCTTCTTCACCACAATTTGTGTTGCCTGAAGTCCCAACCTAGATAAAATACATAAGCAAAATATCCATAAAGTATAGCATCAACAAAATCACCAATCCATTAAAGTTTGTGAATAAATTACCTCTTTATTCTTCGTTGTTGGCTGACTCATTTGTGATAGGCCAAGACTAAACGACGGCATATCCAACATGCTCTTCACTAATTCAGCTCTCTTGATACTTGCTTCCTCTATTACTGAGATTGCATTAATAAATGATTCGTTTGCCCACAACCTTTCATTTTCAAAATCATTCACATTCTTGGGCCTTTCTTCTGAACTTTCATCACTTTCAACATCACAACCAATAAGTCTGCTTTTTGCTTTTATTGCCCTCTGAAATCCAGGGACTGTACTACTCTCCACAGTCATGTTCTCAATTTCCTCAAACAAATCAAGCATGTGTTTTGCAACCAAGTTTGCTTTTGCTATGAGTTTGCCCATTATCATGTTATTATCTTCACTGCTTTTCTCTTCTGTTACTTCAATTGGATCTAATATATACCCACCACCAAAGCCTCCTCCCTTTATTTCCTTTTTCTGCCTCTTCTTCAATACTTCATCATCCCAATTTAGCATTACTGGGAAGCCTCTAGGATGTGACTCATTAAACACCTTTAACCTATCAACATAGACCAGCTGCAAATAAAACGTACTTATCAACATATATTAGATAATACATTACATATTGAAACTAATGTTTTACCAAAATACTTACTGTTAGAAACAACGATGGTCCCCCGAACGGCTTCTCTGCTTCCCATTTTTGCCTTGTCCTAACTAGGCATGTCATCACATATTCACACCAGTTCCATTCTCTAACATCATCTAGATCTTTTAAACAACCCATTATAGATGGATACACATATCCATTTTGTGTATTCTGAATAAGGCAAGCTTCTACCAATGTTAGGAAGTGCCTCTTAAACCAACTACCCCCTTCACTTTGATCCAACATCACCTCCATCAATGTGGCTGGTAAAATCTTCTTGTAATTAACAAAGAATCATCTCCATTCATCCAACAAATCTTTACCTTCTGATCTCGGTAATGAAACTATACTCCTTCGACCCATGGGGAAACCAAACACCTTACGCACATCCTCACCAACTACATATAGTTGTCCACTGTCTAATATGTCCACCGTCTAATAATCTTATTACACATTTTCTTGCATCAAACATCCTTACCAACCAATGTGCCATCTTCAAAGGCACTTCAGTAATGTTTAATCTCAACAAGAAACCAAAACCTAATTCTTTCACAGCACGTATCTGATTTGTGTTCATTCTTGCAACAGATCTGTAAAGACACATCGGGCTTGCACGACACACTAAATAAGGGTACTCTTCAACTATACCTGTAGATTGTTCTACTTCCGGCGGTGTGCTATGTAACTTGCCCTTCATTTTCCTATCCACATTCCCCCCTTTTAAATCTATCTTTCCGCGTTTTCTGTTCTTTGAACTGATTTCACCCTTCGAACCACCGACTGAACACACTTCCTTTCTCTTCCCTGTAATCTGTTCAGAAGATGTGCATAAAACTATTAATGAATGTGCATATGAAATACGCATGGTGTGCATGTACACTTACGGGGCATAGGAATTACATGTTGTCCTAACAAAATGATAATGTGCATATAACAACACACGATTCTGCATACGAATTACATGTAATGTGCAGAATAAATAAAAATTATGTGCATATGAATTAACTACTGTATAGATATACAATGTTTAAAATACAAGTTTGTGTGCATATGCAAAATAGATAATGTGCATATAACAACACACGATTCCGAATACGAAATACCCATGAAAAAATTAGAGTCATCAACCACCAATTCGAAACCCTAATTTCCTATGAACCCTAGTTTTTCACACATACATTCAATTACTTACTATCATTTCGAATCAACCCACTAATTCCAAACCCTAATTTCGTATGAACCCTATTTTTTATCACATAAATTGAATTGCTTACAAATTTTTACCAGACAACCACATTACCCAATCCATTGCTCCAAATAGGGATGGCAAAAGGACCCGGACCCGACCTGGACCCGCACGCAATGGGGCGGGTAATACCCGCCCCGTAGGAGTGTGGGGCGGTTTCGGACCCAACCCGTACCGGGTCCGGGGCGGTTCCGGTTCCAGCCGTGGACCCGCCCCGCCCCGCCCCGTTTAGACCCGCCCGTATAGATCCGTATAGACCCGCCCCGCCCGGACCCGTCCCGGACCCACCCCGTAACAAATTAGAATTTAGAAGTGTAAAAGTGTTACTTGTGAGATTCGAACCCGTATCAATAATTTCTTTATATGCACTTATGTCATTTGAGCTAATGTTCACATTTGTTAATATTTTACATGTATAGTTATATATAAGAATATTACATACTAAAATTAAAAAAAATTGATACATCTAACAAAAAATTAGCTTATAAAATATAAATATTAATTTTCTAGAATTCAATATACTATATTTAAATTGTAATTATCAATGAGGATATGAACATCTTTATGACTTTATGATTTGGACATCTTTATGACTTTATAATTTGTATTTTGTTTATTTGGTAATATCCGAACATATGAAATTGTGTTTGTTTTATGTTTGTTGTAGTAGTATTGACGATAACAGGTTTTGCAACTTGATTAGTTCGTAGTGAATAGTGTTTTTGTAGTAATGAGAAGCAAAAAAAAAAAAAAAAAAAAAAAACTACGGGGCGGGGCGGGTAGGACCCGCCCCGTGCGGGTCCGGTTCCGGGGCCAAAGGTGCAGACCCGTACGGGTCCACGGGGCGGGGCGGGTCCGTGGGTCCGTTGCGCGGGGCGGGTCCGGGTAGTATGATACCCGGACCCGACCTGCCATTTTGCCATCCCTAGCTCCAAACCAAAAAACAACTAAATACTGTATAAACCATATAAACAACTAAGACCAAATATAGCAAAATACCTTTGGGCAAATTTCCTGATTCAAGGTGGATTTTCCTCGAAAAATCGGCCAAATTGTAAGTCCTCGAATAATCGCCCAAATTTCCTGATTCAAGGTGGGTTTTCTGGAAGGGAGTCGCCCAAATTTATATCGGGATAGGTTTTCTCGCAGTCCGTCGCGCCGATTACGAAGTGTAGGAGGAAGTACCCATGAAGCTAATATTCACGTCGATTAATTGGGGAAGGGAGAGAAGAATTTCTATTTAACATTGATTCATGCTTCGATTTGGGGACAAATTAATTGAGGAAGGGAGAGAGAATCGAAGAAAGGAGAGTAGAATTCCTATTATGCGTCGAATGGAGGGAACGTATGAAATGAGGGGGTGTTTCCAAATTTTTGAATGAAAGAATGCTAACAAAATGACCACTTTACCCTTTTTGCCTATTTTGTTATTAAAGAAATTATTAGAATGGAATAAATTTCCTTCAATCCTACCCATCCATTTCACTAGATCAATGGTTATAAGATATTCTCTATTCTCTCACTAAGGGGGTGTTCTTAATATAAGGCCCCTATATATATATATATATATATATATATATATATATATATATATATATATATATATATATATATATATATAAGGAGTGGTTCTCGTGTGAACAACCCTTATCGTGTGAACAGTGCACTTTAAAGACAAACTTATTGCACTTTCAAGATAAATATACTGCACTTTATGTACTGCACTTAAAGACAAATGTACTGCACTTTAAGAATTGCACTTTAAAATGTAGTATATTTGTCTTTAAAGTGAAATACATTTGTTTTTAAAGTGCAGTGTTCACACATTCACACGATAACATGCTGTTCACATTTGAACCTCCTCACACACACACACACACACACACACACACACACACATATATATATATATATATATATATATGTGTGTGTGTGTGTGTGTGTGGATCATGTGAGAACCTGCATGTAACGTGAGAACTGCGAACCATGCATAATCCGTATATAATTTATGCAAATCGTTACATATTTTATGCAAAAATATACTCCCTCCGTCCCGCTAATAACGTCCCAGTTGACTTTGGCACGGAGATTAAGAAATTTTAGTTTAGTGTGTATTTTATGAGTTTTAATTGTATAAAGAAAATGACACAGTTTTCGAGGAGTGGTTGGTGGAATGAAATGAGAATTATCCAAATTTTTGCAAGGCTAGTAAAAGGCAATCGATTTTTATTTTTTATATTTTTTTTATATTGTATTTGAAGAAATAATCTAAAGTTTTCAAAAAGATAAAAATCATAATTTCTAAGTTCGGAGCGGAACATAATCGAGTGAGAGATAGATTTTTGAAGAGAGAGAGTATAAGAATGTGGGGGTTGAGTAGTGAGTAAGGGGGACCCACTTCATTTTATGTTTAAAAGTAATTTTTACTATTTTAGGAAATATGACAGTAATAGCGAGACAGCCCGATTAGGCAAGTAGGACAGTAATAGCGGGACAGAGGGAGCATAATTTTACATTATAAATATTTTTATGTAGAAGGGAAAACGTGTAAAATTATAGATTTTTTACATAAAATATATAACGATTATGCATAAATTATATAAGAATTATGTATGATTCGCAGTTCTCACGTTATGTGTGGGTTTCACCAGATCCACATCCTATATATATGTATGTATGTATATATATATATATATATATATATATATATATATATATATATATATATGGGAGGGTTCTATAGAGAACACCCCTTACATAGAGAAATAAGAACAAATCCTCACCCTTGATCTAGACTAATAGATGGTGTAGATTGAATTGAGAATGTATTTCATTTGTTATTTTTTTTAAACCAAAAACTCTCATTAAGGGTAAAATGGGTAGAAATTATGCATATTATTCATTTTGTAAACAATGAAAAGGGGCTAGGGTTTTTTACCATCCATTCTCGTTCCTAAATTCAAACAATTACCATTCCTTCTCTACCCGCTCAAAAATGGCGATTTGGAACTGAAACCGAAGATAGGAGGTTTTGGATGCACCGCGTGAAGCAGGTTTTGGAGGCGACGCGTGAACAACGTTTCGGAGTCGACGCATGTCGAAGCTTTCGGAGGCGACGCTTGAAGATGTTTTCGGAGGCGACGGTTGAAGAAGGTTAGTTCCGAAGTAGTTCTTATGTTGTCCATTCAATACGAAAGCGCAGCGTTTTTCTGTCCATCTAAGGTATGTGCCGCGACTTTCATCTTCGAAATTAATAGACCTTGAAATCGAATTGAAACATTGCGTAATCGAATTGATAAATTATCAGAAAACGTTAGCTAGGGCTTTTTGCTAGATTGTGAATTGATAAACTGTGAAATCGAATTGGGGGGTTTTTTGGATTAGTGTTTTATTAGTTCATTTTCACGTGCTTATGCACATTTCAAGTAGAAATTATGCATATTTTCTAAACTGATAAACTGCGAAATCGAATTGGGGTTTTTTTTGGAATAGGGCTTTCACAGTTCAGTTTGACAGATTATGCACATTACAGTATAAATTATGCACATTTTGTACTTCAACTTCAGCTACTTTGGTGGTTGACAGATTATGCACATGCCCTTTGAACTATTATTCACATTTCATCTAAAATATATGCAAATTATAAATAATTTATCTGCACAGGCTGGCTACGTAATATAATTTCGCAGTGTATTGATTTTGTGTATAGGATTACAATGGGTGGGAAGAGAAAGGGAGGAGCATTGATAAGAGGGGGTAAAGGCAGTGGTAGATTGCACTGTTGACATGGACGCATAACCGGATAAGTGAGCAGACTGTTCAAGCCGCAGAAGAACACTATGAGAAGATGATATAGACGTGCTGAAAAAATTACTTGGTTGATGTTTTAGAATTTCATATTATTTTGTTGTGATGGTGGTTGCGGATGTTATTTTAAAATTCAGTTGAATTCATAGTAGAAGTACAAGTTAGGACATATTCAGATGTTTCCAGACTTGAACAACGAATGCATTTGTTATGCACATTTTATGAATTTGTTATGCACATTTACTGAATTTGTTATGCACATTTACTGAATTTGTTATGCACAATTACTGAATTTGTTTTGCACATATAAGTATTTCTTATGCATATTTGGGGAATTTGTTATGCACATTCAGCCAAAGAACAATATTATCTGTATGTTTTGCAACAACAAATTCTAAACAAGGATCCAACTCGAATAATTTCAAATGCGATACATCATGAAACAAAAACATTTAAAGATGTCATAGTGCAGATTTAGAATTGTTCATTCATCTTCAATGGTCGTTTGATCACAGTTACGAGCGTCGTGATTGGTCAATTGTTTGCATTTACTGCATTTCCTCTTTGGTTTGTTTGCTTTACGAATAGCAGCTTCTTTCCTCGATTGAATACGACTTCCACTACCCTTTGTCTTAACTGGACTAGGAGACAACACTGATACACTCTCCGGAGCCGAACAACCATAGAAATCTTCAATGACCTTCTTCTTGGCATTACCATCACTTTAACAAAATTAGAATGTTAGTTCTTCGTTGGAAAAGTACAGGGTAAATTAATGAAATAAATCAAATAAAATTATATAGAGCACGTACTTCTTTGTCTTCGTTCCGGCTGTAAGATTTGAATACTTCTTCGTCCATTGTTTTAGATCCAACAACAATCCCGCCCGAAGCTCTTCACTACACTCAACAAGTCCAATACATCTATAACTCTCATATAACAACTTCCGATTGTCCTTTCGATTTGATCCTTCGCCAAACCTCAAATAAGGATCTTCGAAAGATATACTTTTAGACCAACGAGGTAGAAGATACTGATTTGGGATACAATCCACACTCTTATTCTTTAGAACAAAGAAAACGTGCTTGCACAACAAACCCTTTCTCAAGAATAGGTTGCAACCACATACTATGTTATTATCCTTGCTATCAAACACCAAGGTGAAGGTACCATCTCCAGAGTCTTCAACCTCATATACATTAGTCGTACCAACATCAGTCATCTTCAAAACACAACACGAATGTATGGCTGCTACAATTTCAGCTTGGACTTCCTTAAACTTTGAAAATGTATAGAATGAAGCGGCATGCTTCTCAATCTGGAGGTTGGTAACTAGTTCAGGAAAACTCTTCAAATCATTGCAGGTCTCTAGGTTGTGTGTGTGTCTCTAAGCATCAATTGCACTCCCAAAATGCATGAAAAACTCAATAAGATTATCATGGCGGTTTAGAAATCTTTGGAAGAAATTGTTCTCCGATTCTGACATTGAGGTGGTCTTGAATAAGCCACTCATTGATAAATGTTTGAAATATGCTGGAATCCAACGTTGTCTTAGTTCGAACATAGTCTCGAACCACTTGTGGCCATTCAAATCATATTCAGACATGATGGCAAACCACATTTGATCAAATTCATTCGGGTCAATCGATTCAGACCATACCAATTCATTGAATTTGTGCTTGAAATCTTCATCACCCCTCAAAGACACGGAAAGCTTATCGGCAACTTTGCACATGATATGCCACATGCAAAACCTATGACGTGTGTGAGGTAATACGGCTGAAACCACCTTTATCAAAGCTGGATCTTGGTCAGTTATCAACAACTTGGGATTCTGATCATCCATACAAAAGAGAAACTTTTGAAGAAGCCAACCATATGCTTCTTCACACTCACCAGATAACAAACCAGCACCAAAAGTAATGCATTTCCCATGATTATCCTTTCCCGTAAAAGGGGCAAATATCATATTATACCTTGTAACAAATCAAAATAAAAATAAAAAGTTAATACAAAAAACACAAATATCCTCTGCACATCGTTGAAATTTACTATGCACAATCATTGATAAACTTATGCACATTAGTGTATTGAGATGAAATAGATTAAGAAAAACATTAGGTAATACTCCCTCCGTCCCATTATTAATGTCCCACTTGCCTTTTTTGGTTGTCCCATTATTTATGTCCCATACCAAATAAGAAAATAAATGAGTGGACCACAATCAATCTAAGCAAGTGGAGCCCACCCCTTTATACTTTTACACCACAACTATACACCTTTACCTCCACTATCTTAATTACCCTGCCCAGTCCCAATGAGACATAAATAATGGGACGGAGGGAGTATAAAACAAGACAACAAAACTTACTTGTTAGTTGTGTAAGTATCATCAAATGATACGGCTTCACCAAAACGCTTGTAGTTATTAATGGAAACTACATCAGCCCAAAATAACCGAGTCAATTTTTTTTCATCGTTTATAGCGTAATAAAAGGTGAATCCAGGTGATAATTCTTGCCGGCTAAGCAACTCATCCAAAACAACTTGAGTATCCAATCCGACTACAGATTCCCGCACATCACGTGAGAAATTCTTGAAATCATTGCCACTGCAATCAATCTTGTCAAAACTACCGACTAACTCCTTAAATAATTTGAAAGATCGGATTGGTCCAATATTAGCTCGACGACAATTCAAAACAAAACTCTGGTGGGTGTAATCCATTTGTCTATTCAGTTTCAAAAACTGTTTTTGGCCTTCTTGGAGCAGAGGGTGAGAGTGTTGCTCAATAAAGGTTGTTATTTCATAACCTTCGGATCCACAAAATTTAAAAACAACGCGTGCTTTACATCCAGCTTTACAACTCCTTGTCTTTCTTTTTTTCTTACTACTTGAAGCATCAGTTACTTCAACGTTATTGGAGAAATGGGAAGTTCCATGACCCTCATGGTTACATAACACATACCTATGCTTGATAATCAAATCGGTAACACGAGATGTGCTCAAGCGCACATCAAATCCGCACAAACCAACATATACTTTGTAAAAATGAACACCATCATCCAAATGGCTGAATTTTTGACCAACATAAGGTTTAAGCTCAACGGGACACAGAGGACTATAACACATTTCGGTGCTATCCATAATAGACTCTTCAAAATCAGTTGAATCAGCTGGTAAATAATGAAACAACAATACATTAATACAATCCGCAATTATTTTACGAAACACAATCACAATGTGCGTAAATACAGGTCATAAATGTGCATAAACATAATAGGTGCAGAAAAAATCATAAATCCAACTTAAATCTACACACAATTGATGAAGCTCAAGGACAAATTCTGGGATACAAATAGCATTAAATCCATGAAACAAACAACATCTTATCAAACCCATGAAATGATTGTTCTAACGAACAGGCAAATTTATTCATAGAGCACAATCAGTACAAATTAATAAAACACCCAATTCAATTTTCGAATTAGAATAGGATTATTGAAAGTATAAATTACCCATATCCTTCGGAAATGATAGTGGGGAATTCCAAACGGGATGCAAACTTAAGATGTCCACAGCGAAACGAATGAAGAAACAATGGCAATCGAATGCGAGGATTTTCTCTTGAATTCTTATTGAACAATTCTGTCGAAAATGCATCTTGAGGAAGAGAGAGAGAAAATGTTCTTACATCTTAGAACATAAGAGGAGAAAATACGAATATACCCTTAATGAGTATTTTTTTCCCTTCAAATTTGATTAGTCAACACTCAATCTGAACCACATATCATGAAAATGAATGACACGGATTTGTTCTTATTTCTCTCATTAAGAGTGTGTTCTCAAAAGATCCTCACTCTCTCTCTCTCTCTCTCTCTCTCTCTCTCTCTATATATATATATATATATATATATATATATATATATATATATAGGGGGGGCTTATGTCAAGAACACCACCTTAATGAGAGAATAAAGAACACTTAATAACCATTGATCTAGTGAAATGGATGGGTAGGATTGAAGGAAATTTATTCCATTTTCACATTTTTTTTAGTAACAAAATAGGCAAAAAGGTTAAAGTGGTAATTTTGTTACCATTATTTCATTCAAAATTTTGGAAATACCCCCTCTTTCAGACGTTCCCTCCCTCCATTTGGAAACAACCCCTCATTTCAAAATAGGAATTCGAATCCCCTTTCTTCGATTCTCTCTCAAATCGACGCATGAATACAAGTTTGAAGCAATATCTTATCTCCCTTCCTCAATGAATCGACGTGAATGTTAGGTTCGTGGGTAGTTCCTCCAACAATTCGTAATCGATGCGAATCATCAAATCTCCATTCCGATATATATTTGGGCGACGGACTGCCAGAAAAGCCATCTTGAATCAGGTAATTTGGGCGATTCTAGTAGGAATTATAACTTGTGCGATTCTTCGAGGAAAATCCATCTTCAATTAGGAAATTTGCCCAAAGGTATTTTGCTATATTTGGTCTTAAAATACTGTATTCGAACATCATAGGGTTTATTTAGTATTTTGTTGTTTTTTCGTTTGGAGCGATGGAATGGGTAATGTGGTTGTCTGGTAAAAATTTGTAAGCAATTCAATGTATGTGGTAAAAATAAGGGTTCATACGAAATTAGGGTTTGGAATTAGTGGGTCATTTCGAAATGATAGTAAGCAATTGAATGTATGTGTGAAAAACTAGAGTTCATAGGAAATTAGGGTTTCGAATTGGGGGGTTGATTACTCTAATTTTTCTATGGGTACTTCGTATGCAGAATCGTGTGTTGTTATATGCACATTATCTATTTATCATATGCACACAAACTTGTGATTAAAAAATTTTATATCTGGACAGTTGTTAATTCATATGCACATATTTTTTATTTCTTCTTCACATTACATGTAATTCGTATGCACACTAAGGGGGATTTGGAAAGCCTGTAATTCGTATGCACCATAAGTGTACATGCACACCATGCGTATTTCATATGCACATTTATGCACTTCAACACCATAAGTGTACTTCTAGAGCTGGTGCCCATCGAAATCAACGAACAAACAAAAAGAAAACAACTGCTCTCTTGTCACCATATGTGAAAAGGAGTGTGGACTTGACAAAAAGGTTGATAAGATGTGAGAAGGTGGTAGGGATGTATCATTTCTACAAAAAGGGCACACCGTAAGTATCATTTTGCTGATACACCACATATTCAGCTAAAACTAAGTAAATTTGTGCAGGAATGAAATTGTTGCCTATTTGTGCAGGAATGAAATTGTATTCTATGATGGTGTTGAAGTGGAGGTATGTAAAGACACCTTTCTAAGTTTAAAACCAGGAAGACATGTAAGGCCAAAAGTGGTGGATATGTGGTCTCGATGGTTAAATGGGAAGGAAGGTCTGAAATCAACTTCCACACAGAGGCGTTTCTTTGCAAGCACAAACATCACGGTTTGTTTTTTATGCACATTTTCCATACAGTTTATGCACATTATTCAAAAACTTCATGCACACAAACTGTATTTTAATAATGAATTCATTATTATGTAGAGTTTAGCAATGCAAAAAAGCCCATCAAATTTGCAGAACAGTTGCTAGGTGAGATAATTTGTTATCAAGAAGCAGGAATGGAGTGCCTTGATCAGGTAAACATACAATTTACTACCATAACTACATACAACTAGCTTTATTCACTACAACGTTTATTTCGGTCTTGGTAGTTTGTGTTCCCCTTTATGCTTGGAGACCGGTACTACATGATGATGGTGGAAATGCATAGGGCCACAATCCATGTCATAGATAGCTTAAATGATGAAGAATCGAGATGTTCAGAAGAGAAATACTGGAATTCAGCATCTAAACTGGTAACTTATGACTCTTCTGTCTGTTGCTTGAATCGAAGTTTAGAATCTGCCCCTAACATCATCCTAAAAATGTGTGTCAGCAAAAATTTTTGGCTGATTTTCTGGATACTCATGAGTTAGAAGAAAATGCAGCAAATGTTAGGGCCTCAAAGCTTCGTGTCATGCATGTTAAATGGGAGCAACATAAAAACGTGATGGATAGCGCAATATTCACAATGCGACATATGGAAACATTCCTGGGAGAAGACAACGGGTCATGGAAATGTGGATTGACTACAAAATCAAAGAAGCAACTAAGTGTACTAAGGGTAAGATACCTCACAGCTCTTATCACATGGAGTGTGAACCAAATGAATGAGGAAACATTACAAAAGGCCGAGGAATACTATCAAAAGACTGTCCTTGGGAAATATTTGAATGTGGAAAAGACTTTGTTAGATTGAGTTGTATTGATGAATTTGGATTTCTGGTTTTTGACAACAACTGATGAATGTTCATTGTGTTGTTTTGGATTGTAGCCTAGAACCATACATTAAGTGTTTCGATGAAAGTAGCACATCAGGCTTTATTCTATATGTATGCACATTGGATACTCTGTATATGCATATTACATAAAAAATGTCTGCACACATTAGGTTGTTACAAGAAACGCTAGTATGAAAAATTTATATCATACGCACATATCATTCAACTCTTATGCACATAGTGCATAAATGTTCTGCACATATACAGATGGTAATCCAAAGTCTTCTGTACAAATATAGAATCTTCGAATTACTTAATGTGCATATAATGATCACATAATGTGCATATACTGATCACTTAATGTGCATATATATTCAGTGTTTTGAATAAAGTTGAACATGAAGCTTTATTGTATGCACATTTAGAAATATGTATATGCACATTAGGAGAAAAATGTATGCTCATTTGATTGAGTGTCGATCCTCTCAGTGTTTACTATGATGCGCACATGTCACTGAAAACGTATGGACATAAATCTTCTGCAAATAATAACAGTGAAATCCAAATTATAACATTAACTTAATAAATCCGTCCAGTGAATCATTTCAATCCATACAATGAATCCACATTTCAACTGAAGATTAGGGGATAAAAGATATGCGTTCAATCATCTTCAAGGTCTGGTTGGTCGTAATTACGAGCATCATGGTTGGTCAACTACTTGCATTTGCTGCATCTCCGTTTGGGTTTATTAGCTTTATGAACAACTGGTTCCTTTCTACTCTGTATTCGACTTCCACTACCTTTGGTCTTAACTGGGCTGGGTGATAAGACGGACACTGAATCCGGAACAGAACATCGATAGAAGTCTTCAGCCATTTTCTTCTTGCTGCTACCATCGCTACAAAAAATAGAGAGATGCATCAATATCATATCTATACTTTTAATTCGCCCGTGTAGAATACATAATTTCATAATAGACACTTACTTAATTATCTTCGAACCTAAGGTAAGATTCAAATATTTTTCAGTCAGAAGCTTCAAATCAACCAACAAGTCAGCTCGCAAATCATCACTAGAATCAACCAATCCAATACATCTATAGCTCTCGTACAAAAGTTCCCTATTATCCTTTGCAGTTGATCCATCACCAAAGCTCGCGTAATGGTCCTCAATACAAACACTCTTGGACCAACGAGATAGAAGATATTTATCCGGAATACGTTCTAATCACTTATTCTTAAGAACAAAGAATATATGCCTACACAAAATACCCTTTCTGAAAAATAAGTTGCATCCGCATACAATGCTATTGTCCTTGCTATCAAAAACAAGAGTGAAGGCACCATCTCCGGAATCATCTACCTCGTATACGGTAGTGTTAGCAATTTAAGTCATCTTCAACATACAACATGAATGTATTGCTGCAACAATTTCTTCTTGCACTTGTTTAAATTTGGCAAATGTATAGAATGAGGCAGCGTGCTTCTCAATTGCGAGGTTTGACAATAAATTTGGAGAACTTTTGATATCATTGCAGCTCTCCAATTTATGTATTTGTCTTTGAGCATCAATTGCACTCCCAAAGTGCATGAAAAACTCAATTAGATTAGCATGCGGTTCATAAATCTTTGGTAAAAATTATTCTCGGATTCTGACATAGATGTAGTTTTGAATAAACCACTCATCGACACAATTCTGAAATACGCCAGAATCCACATTTCCCTTATATCAAACATGGTACCAAACCATTTGTGCCCTACCAAGTTATATTCAATCATCAATTCATTCCACCGCCGATCATATTAAGCTGGTTCTATTAATTCTGACCAAACCAATGCATTGAATTTATGCCTAAAACCCTCATCAGATCTTAAAGAAACTGATATCTTATCAGCAACTTTACACATGATGTGCCACATACAAAATCTTTGGCGTGTGTCCGGTAATATAGCTCCAACCGCCTTTATCAAAGCCGGATCTTGGTCAGTTATCAACATCTTGGGGTGAACATTATCCATGGCATTGACAAAGCTTTGGAGAAGCCAACTATAAGAATACTCATCCTCTCCAGACAACAAACCGGCACCGAAAGTAACACACTTACATTGGTTATCCTTACCCGTGAAAGGAGCAAAAATGAGGTTATACCTGATTATGCACATTTAACGTACAGATTATGCATATCTTCATAATATAGTATGCACATTTTACTATAATAGTGCTTACTGAGTCAATAAAAGCAATATAAGTATGCAGATTCAGTATGATGAGTATGCACATACAGAATAGATAGTATGCATATAAACTATAACTTAGTAATAGAACAATATATGAAGGAATCTTACTTGTTGGTCGAATATGTGGCATCGAACGAAACAGCCTCACCAAATCGCTTGTAGTTGTTGATTGATATAATATCAGCCCAAAATAGGCGCGCCAATTTTTTCTCATCATTCACCTCGTAAGAAAAGGTGAATCCTGGGCTTGAATCCTTTCGACTTTCCAAATTATCCAACACAGCTTGGGTGTCCAACCCAACGACAGAAGAACCCACTTTTTGGGAGAAATTCTTAAAATCCACACTACTACAACCAATCTTATCAAAACTACCTACTAACTCCTTAAATAATTTAAAAGATCTAACCGGACCAATGTTTTCTCTCTTACAATTCATAACAAAACTTTAGTGGGTATAATCCATTTTCCTATTAAGCTTCATAAATTGTTTCTGACCATCTTGCAAAAGAGGATGTGAATGTGCTTCAATGAAATTAGTTATTTCGTAACCTTCCAACCCACACAATTTAAAAATGACTCGTGCTTTACATCCAACTTTTGATGACCGAGTCTTTCTCTTTTTCTTACTACTAGAAGTCTCACTCGATTCAACTACATTAGAGAATTGACCAATTCTCTGACCCTCCCGATTGCATAGAACGTACCTATGCTTGATAATGAGATCGGTAACACGAACGGTACTCAAACGGACATCAAAACCACAAATCCAAGCATATATTTTGTAAAAACGAACACCATCCTCCAAATTCAAAAACTTTTGGCCAACAAATGGTGTTAACTCTACAGGACAAACGGGGCTATACAACATAGAAGTTTTTTCGAAAAAACAATCGTCTAAACTTCTTTCGACCTCAATATCGCCATCTTCCAAAGAAAGGAAAACCAAATCAAATTATGCTTCAAATAATACAAATTGGAATGAGATATCAATAAATTATTATTCAGAAACCCTAAATCGAATCAAAACACAAATATAACAACAAAATCAAAAAACCCTAAAAAACATCATTATCAAAATTAAGGTATAATGAGGGGATATAACGATTTTCCGACATCAAAAATAAAGAACCCACGCTATCATACTACAGGAATTCACGAAATAAGAAGGGGAAATCGATTACTAAACTTACCCATGATTATTGGCGCAGAAGAGTTTCCAGAAATTAAAGAAGTGGAAGTCGATTAATTGTGGAATTCACGAAATAAGAAGGGGCAGTCGATTACTTGTCAAATTCGAGATTCTCGACTCTAGATTCACTAATATGCAGAAATCAGAATGAATCATTCATGATTCAAGGGCGTCCTCTCTCTCTCTCGGTTGAAATTTTCGGCTGAGAAAAGAGAATGCAAACCATAACAGAAGAAAATTACTTTGATACCCTTACTGAAAGTTTTTTAAGTTAAAAAATCATTTTTTCCTCCTTCAATCCGAGCCACTCATCACGAAAATAGATGGATGGATTTTGTTCTCCTTTCTCTCAATAAGAGGGTGTTCTCTTTTTATCCCTCCTCTATATATATATATATATATATATATATATATATATATATATATAAAAGAGAAAAAGAATAAAGTGAGTGTAGAGAGAGAGAGAGAGTTCCTATTAGTTGTTGGTGATGGTACTCTGTAAAGACCTCATTTTTGGACATTCCGAAATTCCGAAACCCCAAACATGATTCTCCTGCTCCCTTGTCTTCTCCCTCGCTGACCACCATTCCTACTCTACTTACTCCCCCTCCATAGCCGATTTTCTTCCAATCGAACGAAGGTCATAGCCATGAACAATCTAAACTCACTTCTGAACCACCACAATCATCCCCAATTCGACGAAGACTTCCTTCACCAAATGTTGTCCTCCGTCACCTCAAATCAACTCAAAAATATTAATTAAATAAATGAGTCTCACACATTTACCTTACAAATCAATTCTAAATAATTAATTAATTGTACAGATCTCACACATTTACCAACTTATACCAACTTTCCTAAATAATCGAAAAAAAGCCCACGATATATTGCAATAATCAAATGTTAGTAAATTTAGCAAACGAGTTGGTTTTCGACAAATTTGATTATATTTAACTTAGCTTTTATATATATAGACTAGTAAATATTTATGCACTAGTAAAATATTAATAAATTTAGCATTACACATTCACACGTAGTAGTATCGATAAGTTTCGAATTTGTATATTTCAAATAAACATCTCAATAATTATGTGATATCCAAAGTATAAATCTATCCCACATTATTTGTTATTTGAACTCTTTTAGTATGATTTTAAGTTTGTACATATTTTGCCCAAACATATATTATTGCGAGTTTGTTATTATAAGAAATATATATGTATATATATATATATATATATATATATATATATATATATAGTCGTTCCCGTGTGAATAACCCTTATCGTGTGAACGTGTGAACAATGCACTTTAAAGACAAACGTATTGCACTTTCAAGATAAATATACTGCACTTTAATACTGCACTTTATGTACTGCACTTAAAGACAAATGTACTGCACTTTAAGAATTGCACTTTAAAATGCAGTATATTTGTCTTTAAAGTGCAATACATTTATTTTTAAAGTACAGTGTTCACACATTCACACGATAACATGCTGTTCACATTTGAACCTCCTCACACACACACACACACACACACACACACACACACACACACATATATATATATATATATATATATATATATATATATATGTGTGTGTGTGTGTGTGTGGATCATGTGAGAACCTGCATTTAACGTGAGAACTGCGAACCATGCATAATCCGTATATAATTTATGCATAATCGTTACATATTTTATGCAAAAAATATATAATTTTACATTATACATATTTTTATGTAGAAGGGAAAAAGTGTAAAATTATAAAATTTTTCCATAAAATATATGACGATTATGCATAAATTATATAAGAATTATGTATGATTAGCAGTTCTTACATTATGTGTGGTTTCACCAAATCCACATCCTATGTATATATTAATATATATATATATATATATATATATATAGGGGAGGGTTCTATTGAGAACACCTCCTATATAGAGAAATAAGAACACTTAAGGACCATAGATGAAGAGTGATGGATGGTGTAGATTAGAGGGAAGTTTATTTTATTTACCATTTTTTTTAATAGATAGGTGTCACAATAAGGGTATTTTGGGTAGAAAATCTTCAAAAATATGTACCAGGTATTGCAGAAATTTACGCCCATTTCAAATTTAGGCTTTCGCTCCCATTCCTCCCTTCCAATTACGCAAAAACCGGGAACTCTTTCTCTTTCGAACACCTCCTCGAACCGACGCTACGACTGATTTCTTGTATCATCGCGTCCGATTGCATTGGTCTCCCTTCAGATTCAATGATACGACGCCATTTTTAAGGTATGAATGCAATTTATTCGAAGGCATTTCTTATTAAAGAAACGATTGCTAGGGTGTGAATTTCTGCGGTTTCAATTAGTGACTGGATCTTGAAGAGTTTATTGTTCGTTGTCCACGAAGTGTCGAAGGTCTTGAAGGTGTTTTAAGTTTGAAGAAATACTGCGTAAAGGTATGTTTTCACGAACTGGGTGTTGGGTTTTTTGTTCAATAGGTTTATGAATTAGGGTTTGCTAGGCTTGTCTTATCCTCGTGTGTTCGATTAGTTTATGAATTAGGAAATTTGGGTTTTTTGTTCGATTTATGCACATTTGCATGTTTGATTATGCACATTTCATGAGTTTGATAGATTGTCTTCTTCTGTGTGTTCCTGGGTTTTATTTGTTAGATTAGTTTATGAATGAGGGTTTAAAAGAGAAGCACATGTAGTACTAGTTATATGAACCTGCACATTACCTAGAAAATTATGCACATGTAATACTATATATATGCACATTGCGTGTATAACATGTGCACATACAGTAATAATCTCTGCACATTTCCTATATTATATATGCACATGCACTAATACTATCTGCACATTTCATGCATTTATGAATGGGTTGCTGCATTGTATATAGGCTTACAATGGGTGGGAAGAGAAAAGGAGGAGCACTGATAGATGGGGGTAGACTAAAAAAAAGTAAGGTTGAAGCGGTAGAAGTTGAAGATTACTGCACTGCGCTGTTGACATGGCCCCATAACAGGATAAGTGAGCAGACTGTTAAAGCAGCAGAAGAACACTTTGAGAAGATGATTGCAGGAAGAAGTATAGACGTTCTCAAAAAGTTACTCGGTTGATGTTTGTGATGGTTGTTGCAGATGTTTGGAATTCAGTTGATAGTAGTACAAGTTAGGACATTTTCATGTGATTTGAAAGACTTGGACAAAACGACTGTTTTTGTTATGCACATTTCGCTAAATTGTTATGCACATTTCATGTTTTTAATTCTGCAATACTGTATTTATTATGCACATAAACGGTATTTCTTATGCAAATTTAACGACATTTTTATGCACATTAACCAGAAAAACTAATATTATCAATATGTTTTCAAACAACAAATTTTGTAAAAGTCAGAAACCAACGCGATTAATTTAAATGAGCTACAAATTCGCCACAAATACATTTAAAATGTCATATTGCAGAATTACAATTGTTCATTCATCTTCAATTGTCGTTTGATCACAGTTACGAGCGTCGTGATTCATTCATCTTCAATTGTTCATTCATCTTCAATTGTCGTTTAATATCCATAATGGAATCTTCAAAATCAGTTGAATCAGCTGGTAAATAATGAAACAAAACTAAATTAATGCAGGTAATATATGAGCACATTTAATATAAATTATATGCACATTGCCTATATTTTATATGCACATGCACTTATAATATCTGCACATTTACGAAATTATATATTCACATGCAGGAATAATATCTGCACATTTCCTGTATTTTTTGAATGGGTGGTTGCTTAATATACTATCTTTGTGTATTGATTTTGTAAATAGGCTTACAATGCGCAAAAACACTACAATTTCAGCAAAAAAAATTCAATAAGCGAATTAAAAGATTGAAAGATGACAATGGCGATTTCCGAAAATTAAAGCTTACCCATATTTCGACAATGGCGAATCAAAATGTCTGTATGTGCACAACGAAAACAATGGTGAAAACAAGGGAAAACAATGCTGAAACAAGTGTCGAAGTTGCGCAAGCTGAAGAAAAGAGAGGGCACTCGAAATGGGTATACTGGAGGAAGAGAGAGACAAAAGGTTTTTACATTTCAAAACACATGAAAGAAAAATGACAATATTATCCTTAATGACCTCTTTTTCTATTAAAAAATTGATTAATCAACACTCAATCTCAACCAAATATCACGAAAATGAATGACCCGAATTTGTTCTTATTTCTCCCATTAAGGGGTGTTCTCAAAAGATCCATACTATATATATATATATATATATATATATATATATATAAAAGAGAAAAAGAATAAAGTGAGTGTAGAGAGAGAGAGAGTTCCTATTAGTTGTTGGTGATGGTACTCTGTAAAGACCTCATTTTTGGACATTCCGAAATTCCGAAACCCCGAACATGATTCTCCTGCTCCCTTGTCTTCTCCCTCGCTGACCACCATTCCTACTCTACTTACTCCCCCTCCATAGCCGATTTTCTTCCAATCGAACGAAGGTCATAGCCATGAACAATCTAAACTCACTTCTGAACCACCACAATCATCCCCAATTCGACGAAGACTTCCTCCACCAAATGTTGTCCTCCGTCACCTCCCCTGCCTCCTCCTTCCCTTGGCCTGACGACCAGATCACCGCTAGAGCCATGATGCTTCAGCACCACTTACTTCGAAGCCATGATGCAGGCGATCGCAACGACTCCTCCTTTGAGCCTGATGCAATTCCGGTCGCTTTTTTCCCCCCTAGATTTTTAACTGATACACTCGTAACTGATGCGAATGATGAAATTGAAGTCGTGTACGAATTAATTTTGAAGTAAATGCAGGAAAATGATGACTCGATTAAAGCTCTGTTCGATGGCTTCCCCGGATCACTAGGTCAAAATCCAAATCAACCTCAGCATTTCGATCACCCTCAGGTTTAAGCCTATATATATCTCTTATGCAAAAATTGACTGTGACCGTAATTTGCTAACGGCGGATCACTGCAAGTGCAGGCTGATAATTTTGGAGTCTCAGCTGTTGCTCCGGCCGCAAGTCAGCCGTCGGCGGCTGGACAGCCTAGACAGCGCGTGAGGGCCCGGCGAGGGCAGGCCACCGACCCTCACAGTATTGCTGAAAGGGTGAGTCCATGTCTAACAATTTTGTTTTTTGCTTATTACTATTATTTTATTAAAATGATGATGGTATGATTATTGTTATTAGTTGAGCGAATGTTAGGTTTTGATTTTTTCTTTGGGGGTGACAATGAAATGTGGGCAGTTACGGAGGGAGCGAATTGCGGAGAGAATGAAGGCTTTACAGGAGCTTGTACCCAACGCTGTTCGGGTAATACTTTCAACACTACTGTTTATTCATAAAGTATATCGTGAATCATTATTTCTAAATTATAATAAATGATCCAATTACGGACTTAGCTCGAGTGCAACCCATAATTATTATTATTATCATATTCATTTATCTGCTTAAGAATCTGTAGAAGAAACTTCCTTGTGGGGCTGGTATGGCGAGAAGTCTTTTATATTCACATAAGTCTCTGTTTTAACCGAATTATTACACTTACTTATTTACTTTTAATCAAGGGTTGCTGCTTAAATCCAGCATCACGTGCTGTTTTGTGGATCATTAGTATAGAAATGGAAGGGGTGTCACATGTGGCACGTGTCGATGAGGGAAAGTGTTTGGCATAGAGTAAAAAAAGAGGAAAACTAATCACTATAGTTATGGGAGTTGGACTTTAATAAGCCTAGGGATATGGGGCGACAGAATTATTAATTTGGATAATAATTCTTGGAATATAGAAAGATTGTGTAGTTAATGAGATGATAATCCTTGGTAAATTGAAGAGTTAGATTTATTAATTTGAATTGTTATTATTGGTTGACAGACAGACAAAGCCTCAATGTTGGATGAGATCATCGACTATGTCAAATTCTTGCAGCTCCAAGTCAAAGTACTCTCTCTCACTCATTCACTCTCTCTCATGAGTAACAGTAATTTGTTACTAGTATGTGATTAGGTGATTTGAGTCGATGTAGTGATGTTGATGGGCAAAATAATTAAGTAATGTAGTAAATTAATTGGAAAAGTGTTTATAAGATTCTTGGACCAATTGTTGTTTGTGTGCAGGTCCTCAGCACAAGCAGATTAGGCGGTGCTGCTGCTGTCGCCCCACTACTCGGTGATCTATCCGATCAGGTAATATAAGAAAATCACGAATTTGTTTCTAATTTTCTATATGGATATTTAGTACTCCTATTAATTAACTTAGGGTTCGGCAGGCGAAAAGCTGATCATTAATTAGAAATATTTGGAAGAAGGTGAACAAGAGTCTGACAAAATCAAATGAATAATTACGACAACATAAGTAAAGTCAAGTTACGTGACTTAGGCTAGAAGTTGTGGTATTTTGGTAAACCAATGGAAGAAACCAAATACTATTAGCAACCCCACGAGCGGCTCTTAGTATAAATTTCATTTTTATGAAATGTCAGCCCAAAACAACAAAACCTTAAAGGTAGCACGCGTGCTACTTTTTAAGTCACCGCCTCAACCCCCTTTCACCCCACTAGGATGCCGGATTGCCAAACTATTCTTTACGAGGAAAACGAGCACTATTATCCCAAGTGCGGATCAAACTATGCTTTTGATCAATTGTTTATTTGAACTTCATAGTTCTATCAAATTGTCTTGAAAAATATTTGTTTCATCCTATTATTATCGACTTGTTTTCCTTTTCGGAGTGTTCCGGTCTTGTTGTCTTATTTGAAAAATAATTTGTGGAGCACAGTCACTTTAAATAAGTGGATCCCATTTACCCAATTTTTTAATCTCCCTGAAGAAAAAAATTAGTCTAACAATAATGGAACGGATGAGTATATGTTTACATAAGCATTTATGTATCACGAGTATAATTCTAAATGTTTGTACGTGAATTAAATGTTTGTGCCAATTACTAATTTCTTACCTTAAAAGTTTAGGAGGATAACAAATCTTGCATGAATATGATAGCAAGGAACCAATATACTAATTAATAATCCATGTTTCGGTGTGGATTCATAGTTTGATTATCTGAAGAGTCGAATTCAAGTTAGATGTAAACGTTGGCGATGATGACGACAGGGAAATAATGGTAATGGAGAGACGGCAGAGGGAATAACGGCGGCGGAGAAGCAGGTGGCGAAGCTTTTGGAGGAGGACATGGGGTCAGCCATGCAATATCTTCAGGGCAAGGGACTCTGCCTCATGCCCATTTCTCTCGGCACCTCCACCAAGTCCTCCACTTAACCTACCTACTGTCTCCGCCGTCATATGTGGTGGTGACGGCGGCTGCAGTTGATTTTCATGGTCATTTCTCTCGCTACCACTGTATTTTAATTTTCCTTTTCACTTTGATTGGTGGACGCTTAGTAGTTCGTGACGATCTAAGATCCTTCGTTAACCTTTCCCAGCTCCACTTTGACTTCGTGTTTCACCATCAAATCTTTTATTTAAAAATGGCGCCACTCCCCACCACTTGCGCAACTTTCGCAACTCAATTAATCAATTGCTATCATCAACACATTGTCGGACTGTGACTACAGTATATTAAGACTAAGACTGCTTCTTTTTCATCCGTCGCCGTTGGATGGATTTGTTATATAATTAGTAGGTGATTTACGTCCTTTTGATTAGAAACTTAGGGAGTACCATCAACTTTTGCGATTAATTTCTCCGGGAAGTTGTATTGTACTACGGATAAACTTTTGTCTAATTCTCGATTCTCTCTCTTCCAATCAAGTATACGCAGAAAAGAAATATAATATTGTGGTCTTTGGGATGGCCCAACGTGGTTGTTTTGTAGCCGGTCACATGTTTATTACAACGTATACTGGGGTATGAATTCCTATCTTCTCTATCTATCGTTGAAGTTTTACTAGGAGTAAACAAAACATGTTTCAGTTAATTACCCATTTAACATTTAAAAAAGCCAGCTATACTATTGTTAATTAGTTTGGTAAATCGTAAAAATATAAAAAGTAGTAATAATCAATAACCGTTGGTATAGTTAACCAAAACATTTTTTTGTCGGTTAACCGTGATAAAATAAAGTACAGCATAATGCTATTATTAAATAAGAAAATATGTTACATACGAATTTGTGAAGTTGGAATAATTTGTTGTGATACTTGTATTAATGAATTTGTACATTGTAATTCTAATTATCTCTTAATTATGTAAAGATCGCTAATCTAAATTTATTTTCATCTTTTCGTGTGGATGTTTATAGAAAAGTGTGAATATGATTAATCTCTAATTCCTACTCATTTATTCGAGTTTGAGTCTCATTCCCTTTCAATCCTAAGTTATTCTAATGTATTTAAATAATAATACATATGTTTTATAATTAATAGCAAAAATAATAATACATATATCAGAATATAGACTTATAACACAACATAGAAAAATATAAATAATTACAAAGTTCAGTTTTTAATCAGTTCGATTAACCATCGGTCCAAGAGATATAAATTTTTCGATCTTTTTTGCTTCTTTTATATACCTAGTCAAACTTCTACCCTGACAATATGGCAGAGTTTATAAAATTTTTAATTAAAAAAAACTTCAAAATAAAAATGATGGAAATTACAAATGCATAACAAAGTAATAAAACAAACTCTAGTAAAACTAGTGACATAAATTAAGACCTATTGCCTGTTTGAAAAGAGTTTGAAAAAAAAAATAAAAAAATCCGCCACTATATCCGTCGTCCACATCGCCGACACTGCCGCTGCCTCCACAGCTCCACTAAAATCCGCCGCCCCTCCACTACCTCAGTCCCGCGATGTTGGGTTAGGCTTGTGAGGAGGTGGTTGCATGCTGCAGACCTTTGAAGCTTCGGTTCTGATGTTGAAATAGTTGAGCAAGAGGTTTCAGAGACGATGATTTGTCTGAGAGAAGTGATAATTTGAGAAGAGATTCTATGATTTCTTGGCTCGGGTTGAGGAGGGTTTCTGAGAGGGCAGGATGGCAAGGAGTTGGAGTCGAAGATGAAGGCTCGTTTACGATCAATTGAGCTTTTACGAAGAAAACTACAAAGGATTTTGTTATTGAGAAACAATCTTCTCTTGGAAAATGAAGTGAGATTGTTTTGAATTATTAATAATGTAAATTGGTGGATTTAGAACTAATGGATAAATAGTTCCGTGATATAATTGATGGTATGAATTATGTCCGACAATTTTTTATTATAAGAGTTCGAGCACAGGTGGGTGGTTAATTTTTTTATGGAGATGCTAACCAACTATGCTACCAACACTACCTCTTTATTTAATTGAGTACGATATTGTAAAAACTTTTGTGTGAAATTTCACTATCTAATACAATGTGTGTGCATTCATATATATTAGATATTAGATACTCCTTCCGTCCCATATAAAGTGTCTCCTTTCTATGGGGCACGGAGTTTTAGGAATGTTATTTTAGTTGGTAAAGATGTGAGACCCATACAATTAATAAATTATTTAGAATTGGTTTGTGAGGTAGAAATGTGAGACCCATACAATTAATTAATTGTTTTGAATTGATTTGAGTTGATAAAGCTGTAGGGTCCACTTTCTTTTTAGGAAAGGAGATACTTTCTATGGACACCCCGAAAAGGAAAGGGAGACATTTTCTATGGGACGGAGGGAGTATTAGTTACTTATATAACTTGTTAAGGTCATTAGGAGTATACTAGATATTTCATAGAAAAAATAAATGGCGGTAGTTGCTCCGATAAAGTAATTTGATGAACTAAAAATAATTTCCCATTAAGTAATCTTCTCAAATGGTTAACTTTTGATTTGGTAGAATTAGAAAAAGAACTTGATTTCAAACATTTAAATTTAGAAATTCGATATCTTTGATATGATGATTTTAATATATTATAGGCATAAAATAAAAAATCTTTGTTACACGTATAATAAATTGTTCTCTTCAATATAAACTCTCTGCAAACAACGTTGTGCAAGTCTCTTCCTTCAAGATATATATCAGCATTCTCTCTCACGCTAGTTATATTTTTTTGTTGATAATTTCATATGACTTTTACACAATTGCTCTTACATATTGTTCCTATGTTCTATCCAATTTGTGTGCAAGTTTGTAAAAAAAGGTGAAGTCAAGATAACAAGATGGTCACATGAAATTTTTATATTTGCTACAACGCTTATTTCTCGTACAATCATTATTCCACGTTTCATTTAGTTATTATATACTACTATAGTATATTTTTTTGGTGTTGGACTTCGGTATGCCTGTTGCACCTATAATCGAGTCGCATGAATTCAGTTTCTAACCTAACTTGTCTGTTTTGACACAATTTTGATTTGTTTAAAAAGTAAAGAAAAAAAAAATCTATCTCTTGACTTAACCTAACCCTATAAACATTTTTCCACCCCTCTCTTCCACCTCTCTTCACCTTCTCTTGCGCTCCATTTTTCTCTCTCATCACTAACATGAAACTCCATGACTCCTCCTCCTCCACTCAACCTCTCGGCGACTTCTCATGCCGCCGAGACTGCTCCTTTCATCCATCTTTAATTCTACATTTAATATTATCAATGATAATCTCTTAGATCTCATTCAATTGAACAAGAAGCTCTAATTTCTCCCTCTCTCAAACGACTATTCGTAAGAATTACTTTAAATTTGTACGTCAATGCCTTCCAATTACTTAATAGAAATGGAAAACTTCATTCAATTTCATAACAGAGAGAGAAAGAGAGTATATGTCTCTTGTGCTACAGATTCTAATGATGAGGCAATGGATCTCAAACAATGACTCGGATGATGGAGGAAATTCTATTTACAATTTTTTTTATCCTAATAAAGAAATAAAAAAAATTGCCTCCCCTTTCTAGTATTGTATATGATTCTGGTGATGAGATTCAAAAAATTATATGAAGCAAATGGTTTGACGGTGGATCAAAACTTTAGAGTCTGGTAATTTGTAATTTTCAAATGACACTTTTGTTTAAAACAATTGACACGTTTGTTCAAAAAAATTGACACTTTTTTCAAAACAATTGAAATTTAATAATTAACACTTTTGTTCAAAACAATTGACACTTTTTTCCTGATCAAATGATGCTTATTTTCAAAACAATTGATACTAAATAAATGACATTTGTGTTCACATTTGTTGTGAACAACAATGTCATTAGTTGAGTATTTTCTTTCAAAACAAAAATATCATTTTTTCAGTTTGAATGCCTTCTACCAATAATGATATTTTTGTTCAAAATAAATTACACTAAACAACAATTGACACTTATTTCCTAAACAAATGACTCTTTTTCGTAACAAATCACATTTTTTTTTTCAAAATATATAAATGATACTTACAAATGACACTTTTGCAAATGATATTCTACAAATGACACTTTTGTTTGAAACTAATGATATTTTACAAATAAAACTTTGTTCGATAAAAATAACACTTTTGTTCAAAATAAATGATACTCTACAAATGACAATTTTTGTTCAACGCATATGACACTTTCGTAAGAGATGATAGAGGAGTTCAAAACGAAAATGACACTGTTGTTCACAACAAATGACACACCCATCTTTTAAAAAAATGAAAAATAAATAAAAAATTGAAAAAATTATTAAAAAAAATAAAATATAATAATAATATTAATAATGCCGTGCTGATGTCATAACACACGAATCCGGGTCAGATTAGGCAAATGAGCCGAATTTGATACTTGGTATAACTCGGTTGCATGTGCAACCAGTGCACACAATTTTTTTTAGCTGATCCATTTAAGATAATTTGCACATTATTATGCAATTCTTTAACTCGATATTAATATGACAAATTGACACAAATGGTCATCAATGTTTGCTAATTTAGAAGAATTGATCCCTAATCTTTTTTTTTTTAGTTTATTGATCCTCAATGTTTGCTAGTTTGGATAAACTGATCATTCTGTTAAATTTTAAGTTAGTCAACTGTTAGTCATAAGGTATTTATGGAACAAAAGTTTCACGGACCAATTCATCCAATTTTTAAATTAAACTTGAAATTTTTTAAACAAAATATTTTTAAAATTATGATCTTTTTCGAAAAAAATAATTTTTTTCAATTATTTTTTTTGAAAAAAATTATTTTTTTCTACTATTATTTTTTTTTTCAAAATACATTTGTTTTCGATTATTTTTCAAATAATATTTTTGGCAACGAAAAAATTAATAAAAAATAAAAAATAACTAATACTATTAGGGTATTTATCCAATTTTTAAATTAATTTATAACTATTTTTTCAAATAGTTTTTGAATTAACTTTTTTTCAATTTTTTTTATTTAAATAAAAAATTAACTAAATCTAGATTAACTAATAATTTTGCGTCTCACGGCGGAGGAGGGGAGCGGGTCAACACAACAGTTGAGTAAGATATTATGTTCTTCGAGGTCGAAGATGTCGTCGGGGAGGAGCAGCTGGACGACTTGGAGGTGGGAGGGCTCCTCTCTGACAACATCTTCGACCTTGAAGAACACTAAGAACATAACACCTTCCCCTAACTGCTGTGTCGACCTGCTCCCTGAAGTTGTCTCAGCTGTGATAACTATTTATATCTTGTTAGTTCAACGAATTTGTGTAGTCTTCTGTGATACCCGACACACTATGCAAATATAACTTTTACACAAGATAAAGAATTACATGTGCAATTATATATATTTATCAGATAGGGGAAAAAATAGTGGTAAGGACAAAAACACATTGTATACAAGCACAAAACTTGTTTCTAGTAAACAAAATCCCAACAATTCTCCCACTTATACTAAAACAAACTTTTAGTATACGATGTGTCAGTTCTGGTACTAACTAGTACTCAGTTGTCTATCCTATCTATAACTGCATCTTCTCCCACTTATACAAAAGTTTCTGCAATCCAAAGTTGAAGGAAATAGGAGGTGAGAATCGATTACCTTCCTCCTTCATATGTTGTTGCAACTCTAATTGTTGCTCGTGTGTCAGATCTTCTGATCTGTGTCCCGGCCTTTTTCTCCCTCTGGGTGGTCAGAGAACTGGAGAAAATAAGATTTATGTCTCTCTCTCAAAAACGTCGTATATGCGTGAATGTGTGTATTCTATATCCTGATTATGAACAGAATACTAATATACATATGCTTCAAAAGCCAATATAATATTATTATAAATAGCCCATTAATTTAATTATATTCCGAATGAGCTTCTACACAATTAACCCATAATATAATTAATTAATCTATTGGGCTACTAATATTTATCAATTAATTGGCCCAGCCAATTAATTCCAGATAAATAATATTATTAAATAATGTAAAAATACATTAATCTATTAATAATGATTTCTGAGAGACAATAAATAACTAGACAACTAGTTGGGCCAGATCAGGGATCTAATACAAGAAATAAAGCAGGGCCTCAAATTAATTAATTATCTATGCTCAGCCTAGAACAAAATTAATTCTTGATAATATTCATTCTTCGATACTGACATCTTCTTTTGCAGATTAAAATCAGGACAGGATCAGTCATAACTCCGGTTAATATGACAGAAATCCTCGAGAAAGACCGTGTTTGGTGTGAGCCAATCATGGTTTTCGATGCTTGTGAATTGGACTTCATGGAGGAGATCTTTGAAGTGCTGAGGTCTTCAAGGCTAGAAGCCTTTCTGTCCAGGAAGCCATCTTACTTCTTTCAACGACAGATTTCAGAGCTCTATCTAAACTCTGAATCCGTAGATAGTGATATCTGAGGTCATTTCGTCATTCATCACGTCGCAGACCCCGCTCGTGCTGTATCGGGAATTAAGCAGATGTCCATCAGAGAAGCCCTTCAACGGAGCTTTCAACTTCCCAGCACCGGTTTCAGCACAGTTGGCTATAAGGAAGATCTCATGGATGAGTACCTAGAGATCTTTTGCGGCAAGCCTACGACGTTCAGGGCTGTCTTCCCGAAGAACGCCATGTTGCCTCAGTATAGAGCGTTAGCCTACATAGTTACGCAGATATTGACTAGTCAGGCTGGGTCATTCGATCAGGTATCCAGACCGAAGATTCAGATGATGATGGCAATATATGACCAAGCACAGATCAACTGGACTGAATTCTTTCTGAAGGAGTTCATGACCTAAGCAGCAAAATTCGATAAGACCTCGAAGTGTCTAACTGTCAAGGGAAAGATCCTTTACAGGATGAAGCTGATGGTTATGATAGAAGACCTTTGTGGAGCTGACCACATTATATACGCTGACAAAGGGTACTTCAACCCTAAGAAGGTTGGGTTCCAGAGCAGGGCAACAACCCTTCAGCAGATCGGTTCAGGGTCTGCTGAGCCCAAGAAAAGCTCTCAGAAGACCTCTACTCCTTCCAAGAAGAGGTCACCTCCCAAAACAGCTCAGAAAATACCGACCAAGAAACACAAGACGGTCAGTAAAGTTGTAGTTATACCTCCCCTGCAACTAAGAGATGAGGCAGAGTCATCTGAGAAGACTGCCTCAGTGGAGAAAGCAGTCTCTACTGAAAAGGGAGAGAAAGTGGAACAAGGGGCAGGAGCTGAACCTGTTACTCCTGTAACTCTGACCCTATTGGACATTCCACCTCTCAGGAGCATTTCGTCTGCTGAGAAAGAGACGTCTCCGATTGAAATCGAAGATTCAGAGACAACATCAGAAGCAGAGACCATCGGGATGGAGGCCTTAGCTCTTCAATCCAGAGCCTCCCGAGAGGTCTCAGAAGCCATCCCTGAGATAGCAAGTCATTCTGACTTGGTCACTTTGGCCAGACAGGCCCGGCTTCATATTCTGATTAGGTTCCAGGCGTGGTCTACTCTGAATAGACTCATCCAACACCACTCCTGTGAACAGCTTCACGAAGAAGAGCTACTGATCCGCGAGAAGATAGGCTATTCCGAGCCTGCGGATCTCTGCTCCATAGATGATCTGAGTGAAGGATAAATTAGGGTTAGAAATCGATACATTCCTCCTTCATATGTTGTTGCAGCTCTGATTGTTGCTCGTGTGTCAGATCTTCTGATCTGTGTCCCGACCTTTTTCTCCCTCTGGGTGGTCAGAGAACTGGAGAAAATATAATTTCTGTCTCTCTTCACTCACGCACGGCGTGATTTTAATTTGTGAATTTGTGTGTTATGTTTCTGAACAGAATACTAATATATATAGGCTTCAAAAGCCAATATAATATTAATATATTTGTAGCCCATTAATTTAATTATATTTCTAATGGGCTTCCACATAATTAACCCATAATATAATTAATTAATCCACTGGGCTACTAATATTTATCAATTAATTGGCCCAGCCAATTAATTTCAGATAAATAACATTATTAAATAATGTAAAAATACATTAATCCATTAATAATGATTTCTGAGAGACAATAAATAACTAGGCAACTAATTGGGCCAGACTAGGGATCTAGTACAAGAAATAAAGCTGGGACTCAAATTAAATAATTATCTATGCTCAGCCCAGAGCAAAATTAATTAATACACACAGATACATTCCACTAGAGAATCCGTGCTGACTTACCCCTTTATCCCAAATTCAGCTAGGGCAGGTATTTTAGACTTAATCGATCTCCGTATTTCAGATAGAAATATCCGTTAATTAATTAAGCTCACTGACAGCTTAAATTAATTAACATCTTATATTCCTGAGTAGTACCACTCGACCTTATTAACACACCTGAACTTAATCAACTGGCCAGGTTTAGTGTGCTAATCCTTTCGAGTTCCTCATGGGATATTATCAACCCATTTTACTAGGATACGGCTGCAAGATACAGACAACCAGCCTGAGCCACAAATAACTACTAACACCCAAGATACGTAGATCCGGTCGCGATGACGTTCACCATAGTAGGTTAAAATGATAGATAGCCAAATGCACTCAGCTGAAGTCTTATCAAGGTTAAGACCAGCTAAGTCATCGAGATCCTGGTTCTCAACTAAGGTCAGTAAGGAGAACACATCTCACTATGATCCGTCAATACACCACCTTAAGTGTACCAGTAAAGACAAGCAGCTAAGACAAGCCACTTCTTATCTAAACTGCAGCTTAAACCGACAACTTATCATTAAGTTGTCTGAGCTGTGATAACTGTTTATATCTTGTCAGTTCAACCAATTTGTGTTGTCTTCTGTGATACCCGACACACCACACAAATCTAACTTTTATACTAGATAAAGGATAACATGTGCAAATATATATATTTATCAGATAGGAGAATAAAATAGTGGTAGGGACAAAACACATTGTATACAAGCATAAAATTTGCTTCCAGTATACAAAATCCCAACAATTCTCCCACTTATACTAAAGTAAACTTTTAGTATACAATGTGTCAGTTCTAGGTACAAACTAGTACTCATCTATATCTCACCTATCTAGGTACAAACTAGTACCCATCTATATCTCAGCTATCTATCCTATCTATCACTGCATCTTCTCCCACTTATACAAAAGTTTCTGTAGTCCTAAGTAGGGGGCATCTCTACCATCCCTAAGCCACGAACTGAAGGAATAATTGAGGGTTAAGAACACTACCTTCCTCCTGGTGTGTTGTCGCGGCTTTGATTGTTGCTCCTGTGTTAGACCTTCTGATCTGTATCCCGGCCTTTTTCTTCCTCTGGGTGGTCAGATAACTAAAGAAAATTAAATAATTGTCTCTCTCTCACTCACGTTTGGCGTCTCCAAAAATATGAATGAGTGTAAATCTGTTTCTGAATAGAATACTGATATATATAGGCTTCAAAAGCCAATATAATATTAATATATTTGTAACCCATTAATTTAATTATATTTCTAATGGGCTTCCACATAACAAGCCCATAATATAATTAATTAATTTATTGGGCTACTAATATTTATCAATTAATTGGCCCAGCCAATTAATTCCAGATAAATAACATTATTAAATAATGTAAAAATACATTAATCCATTAATAATGATTTCTGAGAGACAATAAATTACTAGGCAACTAATTGGGCCAGATCAGGGATCCAATACAAGAAATAAAGCTGGACCTCAAATTAATTAATTATCCATGCTCAGCCCAGAGCAAAATTAATTAATAAACACAAATTCATTCCACTAGAGAATCCATGCTGACTTACCCCTTTATCCCAAATTGAGCAAGGGCTTGTATTTTAGACTTAATCGATCTCCGTATTTAAGATAGAAATATCCGTAAATTAATTAAGCTCACTGACATCTTAAATTAATTAACATCTTATATTCCTGAGTAGAACCACTCGACCTTATTAACACACCTGAACTTAATCAACCGGCCGGGTTTAGTGTGCTAATCCTTTTGAGTTCCTTAGGGGATATTATCAACCCATTTTACTAGGATACGGATGCAAGATACAGACAACCAGCCTGAGCCACAAATAACTACTAACACCCAAGATACGTAGATCCGGTCGCGATGACGTTCACCATAATAGGTCAAAGTGATAGATAGCCAAATGCACTCAGCTGAAGTCTTACAAAGCTTAAGACCAGCTAAGTCACCAAGATTTTGGTTCTCCACTATGGTCTGTTAGGAGAACACATCTCACTGTGATCCGTTAATACACCACCTTAAGTGTACCAGTAAAGACAAGCAGCTAAGACAAGCCACTTCTTATCTAAACTGCAGCTTAAACCGACAACTTATCCTGAAGTTGTCTCAGCTGTGATAACTGTTTATATCTTGTCAGTTCAACCAATTTGTGTTGTCTTCTGTGATACCCGACACACCACACAAATCTAACTTTTATACAAGATAAAGGATAACATATGCAAATATACATATTTATCAGATAGGAGAATAAAACAGTGGTAAGGTAAAAAACACATTGTATACAAGCATAAAAAGTGCTTTCAGTATACAAAATCCCAACACGAACATGCTTCTCGTAAGCCGGGAATGGTAAGCTCTTCGTGAAAGGATTAGCTAGGTTGACTTCAGTTCCAATTTTGTCAATCACCACGTCACCTCGATTTACGAATACTCGTATAATGTGGTACTTCCTGTCTATGTGTTTAAACGCCTTGTGCGATCTAGGTTCCTTAGAATTTGTTACTGCACCCGCATGATCACAATAAATCGTGATCGCCTTAAGCAAATTCTGAACAATATCAAGATCCAGGAGGAAATTCTTGAGCCAAACTGCCTCTTTCGAAGCTTTTGAAGCAGCCACATACTTTGCTTCCATGGTTGAGTCCGCAATGCATTTCTGCTTTGCACTCCTCCATGAAATGGCTCCACCTCCCAAGGTAAACACATAACCCGAGGTAGACTTTTTCTCGTCTCTGTCAGCCTGGAAATCCGATTCTATATAACCCAAAGACACTAGACTGTCTGACTGGTAAACAAGCCTATAATCTCTAGTCCGTTTAAGGGACTTGAGAATATGCTTGACCGCAGTCCAGTATTCCTTTCCAGGGTTAGACTGATAACTTGAGACCATGCCTACAACATATGAGATATCTTCTCTCGTACAAAGCATCGCATACATGAGGCTACCGACAGCGGAAACATATGGTACTAGCCTCATACTTTCTATCTCTTCAGGCGTTTTAGGGCACTGATTCTTGGATAGAAAAAATGCCATGTTTGAAAGGTACTGAACCTCTCTTGGCATTTTGCATGCTAAAACGAGCAATAACAGTGTCAATGTAGGACGCTTGTAACAAGCATAATATCCTTTTCTGGCGATCTCGGATAACCTTGATCCTAAGGATGTAATAAGTCCTTCATTTGAAACTGCTCGGATAACCACATCTTTACGTCTGATAACACTTCAACATTGTTGTCAATGAGAAGGATGTCATCTACGTAAAATGCAAGAAACACCACTGATCCGTTAACACAAATACTGTACACACACCTCGTTAGGACATGATACAAATCCATATGATTTGACTACCTCGTCGAAAACGCTGGTGCCATAACCGAAAATCTTGCTTAAGTCCATGAATAGACTTCTTAAGCTTCCAAACTAGATGCTCTTCGCCCTCCTTCAAATAACCATCTGACTGTTTCATGTAGATGTCTCTACCTTTTTCAAGGTGACCGTTTAGGAATGCGGTTTTGAAATATATTTGCTAGATCTCTAGGTTCATGTGAGCTGATATGGCAAGGAGAATCCGAATGGACTTGATCATTACTACAAGCGAGAAGGTCTCTTCGTAATCGATACCTTCTTTCTGGGTAAAACCCTTCGCCACTAGCCTGGCCTTAAACGCCATGATCTCTCCATTCTGTCCTCTCTCTTTCTCTTGTATACCCACTTACTACCAATAGCCTTGCAGTCCTCAGGTAGTTCAGTGATCTCGTATACATCCATATCAATTATGGATTTAAATTTTGAGTCCTTAGCGATTCGCTAGGAATCTACATTTACATCTCCCACTGCTTCGTTGTAAGTCCAGGGATCCACGGTGTCTTGTTCATATGCTGGGAGATGATCAAACGTCTCCCCAGTGAACATATACCGATCAGGTGTAAATATCACCCTCCCACTACATTGAACAGTGTCAGACGTTGTGTTAACAGATTGTGCAGTTACTCGTGGAGTACTATCTTGCACAACTGGCTGTTCAAGTGGAACTCGACCACCTTGTAAATCCTCAAGGATGATGTCGACTCGAGATTTATGGTTACTAATGTAATCCTCTTCTAAGAACCAAGCATTAGGGCTAACAACGATCTTCTATTCTTTAGGATCATAAAAGTATCCACCCTTCGTTTCCTTCGGATACCCTATGAACAACATCACTTCTGAACATGATTCCACTTTGTCGGTTTGCCTATTTAGCACATAAGCAGGATAACCCCAAATCCTTAAGTGGTGCATACTGGGTTTGTGCCCGCTCCACAACTCGAAAGGGATCTTTTGTACCGACTTGGAAGGCACACGGTTCAGCAAGTATGCTGCAGTCTCTAGGGCATATCCCCAAAAGGAAACTGGTAAAGTTGCATAACTCATCATCGACCGAACCATCTCTAAGAGACTTTGTTTCCTGCTCTCTGACACACCATTCTGCTGAGGCGTGCCCGGTGTTGTCAGCTGGGATGTAATCCCACATTCTGTCAAGTAGTCCTTGAACTCGTTGGATATGTATTCTCTACCACGATCAGATCGTAGTGTTTTGATTTCTTTACCTAGCTTCTTCTCCACTTCTGCCTTGAATTCCTTAAAGGTTTCAAAGCAATCCAACTTGTGGCGAAGAAGGTAAACATATCCATACCTTGAGTAATTGTCAGCAAATGTGACGAAGTACTCATACCTTCCACGAGCTTGTGTAGACATAGACCCACACAAGTCAGAATGTATCAAACTTAATACTTCTGTGGCTTTATAACCCGTTACCTTCCAAACAGATTTCGCAAGTTGGAAATGGTTCAACTTGGAGACACTCCAATGATCCATATTCCACCAACCTTTGAGTCCTGTTAAGATTGATGTGACCTAGTCTTAAGTGCCATAGATAAGTTTGGTTTACCTTAGAAGACTCTTTCCTCTTCTTAGGATTTGATGATGAGGAAGCAATATTAACAGAATTACGTGGTTTACAAGTAATAGTATATAAAGATCCGTTTAATGGTCCACCACAGATAAAATCATCGTCTTTCATGATAGAAACTTCACTATCAAAACTTGATTTATAACCATCCATGCTGCAGAGTTTTGAAACAGAAATAATGTTTCACCTAAACTCAGGCACATATTAAACATATTTAAGTACTAAAACAAAACTATCAAAAGATAGATGTAAATCTCCAATGGCATTTGCAGGAACTTTCGATCCATTGCCCATTGAGACTACCACCTCGCCATTGCTCAATTGCCTTTTCAGCAAGAAACCTTGCAAGGTGTAACAAACATGATCAGTTGCCCCCGAATCCTCTACCCATATGTGGGTAGAAGAGGAAACCAGAACAGTTTCAGTTGCAAGAGCGACTCGCGTCTCATTCTGTTTTGCCTTGACATCTGGATTATAATTATTCCAGTGTCCTTTCTTACCACTCTTGAAGAACCTTCCTTTCTCCTTTGACATTCGCATGTCGCCGGTAAGGACCGTCTTCTTACTCCCACTGCTCTTCTTGAAAGGTCCACCCTTTCTGCTCTTTTTCTGGTTTCCACCTTTCGGAGTATTCCTTGAACTACTAGGGATATTCAATAGTTGAGCACTCTTGCCCTTTCTATAACCTCTTTGACTGCTACCAAAGATTTGAGTAACATACTCATAGTAAACTCGTTCTTAGACATAGCGGTCCTAAAACAGAAGTTCTTATAGGACCTTTGCAGAGCTTTTATTGGGAGCGATAAGATATCTCTTCCACTCTATGAAATTATTTAAAAATTGTTAAACCTGTTAGGGTTTGTGTTGGTCCCGAGAGCACGTTCAGGTGTAGAGGGGGGGGGGTGAATACACCTGAATCCGATTTTCTCAACTTTGAACACGAACAGTCCTGTTCAGGAAAGTGTCGTACTGAAAGAATTCAGCAGACCAAATAGCTGTTCTGAATTGTGTTTGGCAAAGAGTCTGACTCTACTGAAATCTGCTAGTTGACAGAGTCAGAATTCAGTATCAGCAGATAGAGTTCGGTGGTGCGGAAATGTGTAGGCCCAAATCAGTTGAGTGGAAAACGTTTTATCAAGACAGTCTCAATTCAGCTGAAAAAACAGTTCAATATGCTGAGACTTAGTTGTATGATTTTAAATGATAATTTTCAGTATGAACAGTTAAAATCAATGCAACAGTAAATAAGAGAGCAAGCGAGAGAATTTTTTTTAAAGTGGTTCGGATACACAGGATCCTACGTCCACTGTCTCGAAAGGTCAGGAGGCTATTTATTATACTGAGTTAGTCTCAGTCAGCTTGTACACACGACAAAGCCGCGTCTTGGAATTTATACTGAGCAAGTCTCAGTTTACAACGGTTATCAAACTAAAATGTTTGACAAACTCTCCAACAGTGAAGGAGTCCTTTTACAATAAGGATTAGGTTCAAATATGAACTCCTTCGTCTAAGCTATGGATATGATCGGTTGAGCTTAGGGTTAGAGGGATAGGGAATGAGAATGTAGCTTCTAGAACGACGAACAACTGAGTTATTCGTGTTGTATCGTTTGGATACTAGAGGCTTGTATACAGGTTCAGCTTGGTTCCCTTACGAACTAGGATGTAGTCTTTCGCCAGAGATAGATCTTCGAGTTCTTGCGGAAGACTTAAGCTTTTCGGATTGCTCGTTTGACTGCTCTCTTCTTGTTTTAGTTCTCTTTCCTTGTTTGCTCGTGAAGTAGCAGTCGTAGTTGTTCTTGTAGTAGTTGTTACAGTGCTTCAAAAACTTGAATCATCCCTCTATTTATAGAGAAGAGATTGGGAAAGATCCGTTGGAGACGATGATCCCTTTCTCACTCTTTTGGTAGCTAACGGCTCTTTTGAAAAAGGTGACAGTGTCCTTTCCCTCCTTTTCTGGAAATATGTTGACTTGCAGCTTTAGTAGGTAAAAAGGCACGTGTCCACTTTGTCATTCGTCGAGGTTTTGCGAGTAGTTGAGACGAGCAGACTTTGAGGCATAATGAAGCCGACTTCTCTCTTCCTCGTATTTGACTATGCTGATTGTCGTTCAAAAGATCCGACGGTTCGTAAGACTGCTTTGCCGTTATCGAGTCCGATCCTCGTAGAGAGTACTTGAATTTACTCTGCGAAGGTCGGCTCTTAGTTCGGTGAACTACCCCTGCCGAGTTCGGTTCCACCGACTCCTTCGCATATCTTGCTCTCGCCGAGTCCAAGTATCTACCGAGTCTTCTACATCCGGTGCCGAGGCCGATAATCTACCGAACGCCTAAACCGGAAGCAGAGTGTCTTCCGAGTCCGAACCCTCGAGAGACAAACAATTACAACGGAATGGTTCACCAATCGGATAGGGTTTTGGAATCTTCAAATCTTCAAACAAGTTCGAGCACGAGGCTATTGAGCTTTGGTCGATTCTGTAAGATAGAATCATTTCCCACTAAGTATGACCGTGCCGAGGATAGAATCATCACCCAACAATTTCCCCCTATTTGATGATGCCAAAACCTAACACCATCTATGCTAACACTAAACTTCTCGAAAACGCAGCTCCTTACAATATTACAAGTAAGATCGATGGAGTTGTTCTTTAAGTTCTAATCTATCGAGAGAATCGAGGCGAAAACAATTTCTCCCTAAACAACAATTTCCCCGAACGCCTAGTCTAACGTAATCTATCAAAGCAATCGACTGACAAGTAAATAAACGTGAGCGTGTGAGTCAGTAATCACTTCAGTGATTCTGAGTGTTAAGCATAAGACAAACATGGCTATTTAGACAATAAGATATTGTCAGAGCCAAAAGAAGTTGTATATATAAATATGAAAGTTTAGTACAGTACATCTCTTGCTAAGCTAGGAAGATAAAGAAATTAAGACTAAGAACGCTTGTACTGCTTGATCCTGTCCATAAAGTTCTGCGATTGTGTCTCAGGAAGGAGCAGTCCATACATCCTGTAAGTATACTTCCTCAACTTCAAATATTCAGCTAAGTCAGCTGGCTCATCTTCTTCAAGATCTATGTGGGCGGCAGCATCCTTCACCTCTTTCTCTATTACTCCATAATGAATAGAATCATCAAGTCTTCTGGGTGGTGGTAGAATTCTGGGCTCAGGGACTTGGACAATGATATTCTCTTTCATAGCTTGTACCAGGTAGGCATATAAGTCCGGTTCAGTAATCCTCATCCATTCAACGTAGGCATCTGCCTTTGTCATGTTTGGCCAGAATCTCCAGAAATAGTTCCTCTTGATGAATTCTATCTTCTGTGATTCCCATCTCTGTGTAAACTGAGCAGGAATCCATTCATCCGTCCTAGGCCATCTTTGTATTTTTAGATCTGTTGGCTTCCTGAACCTTCTGTATTTATATGGAATGTCAGCTTTTGAAGGTACTCTCAGCCTGACCTCTTGTTCAGTACGGATTCTCAGTGCTTCAAGGTCTGCCATATGGATTCTCTGCATGACAGCCTGAATCTGTCTTGCCTCTTCTCCTCGGTGTTGATACCTATCCATCTGAGCAAATATAGCTTCAATCTCGGCATCTTGTTCCTTAGTTCTTGTGTAGGAGGGTTTGGGAGGCGACTGATCTTCTGAGTCAGCAGGGGTACTTGATTTGTCTTTGGACGTACCTTGCTTCTCAGTGTCCTGCTGTTGTTGCTGCTCCCTATCATCATCATCTTGAATTATCAACTTTCTGGGAGGCAACCTAGTCGTTGTTGACTTCTTTCTGCCGCGAGCTGGGGCCTTCGTCTTTCCTTTGGAAGGTTTTGCTTTAGGCTTGTTGGCTTCTTCAGCTTCGGCTAATTCCCTAGCTAGCTTCTCGTCAGCTGCTATCTGAGCCTCCTCTGCAGCAGTAACATATCTCTTTGATTTCTTTGCTGGAGGGGTCGGGAGTTTCAATATTTTCTTACCCTTACCTTGAACAGGAGGTGGGAGAGGTGCCTCTTCCTCCTCTGAGTCATCCTGCTCAACATACTCAGCAACATCCTTAATTATGTCAGTAGGAGTTTGGGTTGCAGGAGTAGCTTGTTCTCTGGTTCCAGAGCCACTTGGGCCGGTCTCTGCTGTGCTCGCAGCTGAGACACCCTGGGCCTCACCAGTTGGTCTAGTAGCAGCTGTTGTCTGAGCTCTGCTTGCTTCAGCTACTGACCGTGTTTTCTTTCCTGACTTCAGTAGGGCTTCCCCCTTAGTTGTTGTTGCAGTGGTTTTAGTCAGGGTCAGCTTAGGGGCTGACTTATCCCCTTTTTCACATTTATCCCCCTTTTCCCCCTTTTTGGCATCATCAATTACAGCCGGGTTAGGAGTGGATACTTGGAGATTGAGGCTTTTGTAGGAGGCTGACAACTCTTCGAGTTTGTCGTTGATCTTTGTCAGGGCCTCATGCAGCTCATTCCTCTCAGAAGCGAGTTCTTCTTTGTAGAATTTGTGAGAGAGGTCAGCTGCAGCCTTAAATTCATTCAGCTTCTCAGAAACCTTTCCTTCAAGGGCCTGTTGAATATTGTCGAGGATTGGTTTGAGATTGATTCAGTATGGGAGGACTGAGCGGCCTTGAATTCTTCAAGCTGTTTGGCCGGTCCTTCCTGAATTATTCTGAGCTGATTATCAAAGTCCTTTTTCTGCTGTGCCAGCGCGTTAGAGACAATGGAGGAGACATCAGGGGCAGCTGATTGTGAAATGGAAGATCTCAGCCCCTGAAGCTCAGCGTTGGTGGCTTGAGCAGTTTGCTTCCATGTTTTGTGGATGGCTTTGGCGAGAGCCCTGTTCTGAGTTCCTTGGCTTTTTAGTGCCTTAGCTATGGACTTTGAGCGTCGGCCTTTGGGGCTGGGTGCTACTTCAAACGTTGATTTCAGCAAGAGCTGAGCAGGCTCTGCGGAAGTTGAAGTACCAGCCGCCGACTTCACAGGTCCAAGGATACTGAATGGTAGTTCAGTAGGAGTGGGTGTATCCTTGTCCTAGGGTTGTTCCTCATCAGGCTTTCCGGGGCCTGAATCATGGGGTGGGTCCTGACCGTCGTGGTCCGACCCGTCTGAAGGGGCTGAGCCTGAAGCCTGCTGCCTATCATGCAGCAAGGCCAACATTGCAACTCTTAGGTCCTCCAGAGTGCTGAGGTCATCAGGCTGTGAGTAGCCTATCTGCTGCCTTATAACCAGCTCCTCTTCATGAAGTTGTTCGCAGGAGTAGTGAAGAATGAGGCGTAGCTGATTGGGCCACTCCTGGAATCTTAAAAGCATATGGAGTCTGGCCTGTTTGGCAATAGTCACCAGATCAGAGTGGCCAGAAATCTCTGGTATATGCTCAACAATCTCTCGGAATGCTTGAGATAGAACGGCTGAAGCTTCTATTCCGACCGATTCCTCTTTAGATGCTGTCTCCGAGTCTTCAACATCTATTGGAGACAGCTGTTTCTTAGCAGATGGCATGCTGCTGAGTGGTTGAGCGTTGAGTGGACTGTCCAAGGTTTCTAAATCACCGCTCTAGGCCTCTTCAGTCTGAACCCCTTGGTCCACTTCTACAGCTTGTTCAGTGGAGATGGTCTTCTCCACTGACTGAGTCTTCTCTGAGGACTCTGACTCATCAATCAGCTGCATCGGCTGTCTAGGCGATCGGCGGTTTCAGCGATAGCCTGCAGTGCTCTGCACGCTCGGATTCAGTAGGCACAGCAGGAATGCTTTTCTTCAGGCGCGTGCCGGTGCCTTAGGAGTTTTTGCTTGAGGAGACCGTTTCTTTGTTGTCGTGGTCTTCTGAGGCGTCACCTGCTGAGCTGAGGGTCCTGTCCCTATCTGCTGAAGAGCAGCAGTTCTGTTGTGGAATTTGACCTTCTTCACATTAAAATATAGCTTGTCATCGAATGTGATTTGGTCATCTCCGCAGAAGTCTTGAATCATGATCGATAGCTTCAGTCCATATAGAAGCTTGCCTTTTGCGCTCAGCTTGCATGTTGCTTTGTTGAATTTGGCAGCTTAAGTCATGAACTCTCGGAGAAAGAACTCTGTCCAGTTAATCTTTGCTCTATCATAGATCGCCATCATAAGCTGTATCTTGGGTCTCGATACTTGATAGCTACGTCACAATGTATGCTAAGGCTCGGTACTGAGGCAGTATACTATTCTTCGGGAAAGCGGCTCTGAACGCTGTGGGCTTTCCGTAGAAGATTAACAGGTAGTCGTCTATCATATCGTCATTATATCCGACGGTGCTGACTCCTTCAGCAGGTAGAACGAAGCTCCTCTTCAGTGCCTCCTTGATAGACATCCGCTTGAGTTGCATAGAAGCATCGCCGATAGAGTGAACTGCAAATCTTCCAATGATGTCGCCAGACACCGAGTCTGAGTTGAGATAGATCTCAGACACTTGTCTCGGAAGGAAGAACGTCGGCTTCCCTGAGAGAAATCCTTCCAGACCCGATTCTCTAAGGGCAGCGAAGATTTCGTCCATGAACTGGAGATCGCAGGCATCGAATTCCATGACTGGTTCACACCAGACACGGTCTTTATCCAGGATTTCCTGCATGTTCTCTGGAACGATGACTGAAATGTTTGTACTTGCCATTATATCTGTTACAAGAGAAGTCTATCAGTATCGATTTTAATAAAACAGTCTGTATAGCGATTCTGAAAAGAGAGAATAAATTATTGTAACAGATCTAATATCATACCGATGAGAAATCTGATCGTTTAAGAAATATGCAAGAGGGGTTTGCAAAAAAATAATTTCAGATTTTTCGGAGTTAAGGATTTGAAGTATGCTAATGGCGGTTTTTAAGATATGATCGAAAAATATATATCAAGGTGAAGAAGAACAGTTATCGATCAATGACCTAGTTTAAAATAGCTTTTATGAGATGGACGGTCAAGATTAAAAATGTCTATTATAGGTAATGATCAAATTTGCCGCCTAAGTCAAAAGCCAGTTGTAACTTGCCTAAGTAGTAACTATGATACGACATGCATTAAATGCGTGGCAGAGTTCAGCATACTTATGCATGGAATTTCGTTCATTAAATGTAAGTCGTTAATATTAAATGACAATCCTTGAGATATTAAATAGGATGCTGATTCTGAGCAATAAATGCATATTACAGTTCTATTAGATACTACTGAGTAGAGATACGCAAATCTGTCAGCTGAACATCATAGTCAGCGGATACCTCGTGTAGATGGTTATTTTCTCTACGTACTGAGTTTACTCGGTACTGAGAGTCAACATTCCCCCTTGCTGAATGCTCCTCTCCTGAAACCTTTTACTGACTGGAGTCAGTAGGATCCAGCAGACCTAGCTCTACTGAAAGTTCTCTGAATCTGGATTCAGCTAGAGGCTTGGTCAGTATATCAGCCCTTTGTCGATCAGTGTGGATCTTCTCCATCCTGATATCCTTCTTTTCGACATGATCACGAATGAAGTGATGTCTGATGTCCACGTGCTTGCATCTTGTGTGAAGTACAGGGTTCTGAGTGATTGCAATGGCACTGGTACTGTCGCAGAAGATTGGCACTTCATTCTAAATGACGTCATAGTCTTGTAGCTGCTGTCTCAGCCAAAGGATTTGGGCGCAGCAACTTCCGGCAGCCATGTATTCAGCTTCAGTAGTTGACGTGGCTACTGAGTGCTTTGTTTCTTTGAAAACCATGAGATCGCCTTGCCGCCAAGGAACCGACACGTTCTCGAAGTTGACTTTTGGTCAATTCTACACCCCGCATAGTCGGCATCGTAGTAACCAGCTTAGTTCTATATTATCATCAGCTGGATACCATAAACCCATGTCAGGTGTTCCTCTGAGATAGCGGAGAATCTTCTTTGCTGAGTCCATGTGACTCTGCTTTGGATTCACCTGAAATCGAGCACAAACACCTACAACATAAGTTATGTCAGGACGAGTAGCTGTTAAATATAATAAAGAACCAATTATAGCACGAAATTCAGTTTGGTCTACTGATACTCCCTCCTTATCAAGATCAATTTTCATGTTTGTGTTCATCGGGATCTTGATAGGTTTGCCGGATGTGCAACCGAATCTTTTGATGAGGTCTCGAGTGTATTTGCCTTGATTAATGAACGTCCCTTTTTCAGATTGTTTGACTTGGAAAACGAGGAAGTAGTTCATTTCTCCCATCATTGACATCTCGAATTTATCCTTGTTGGCACATGATGACATTCTTAGATCCAAATATGATGTCATCTACATAGATCTGCACAAGTAGTAGATCGTCTTCCAGTCGAATGCTGAATAGGCACTCTACTGTGCTGTATGGGTCTATTGTGCCTTTCTGAAAACCTTTCTGAAGAAGACACTCAGATAAGGTATCGTACCAAGCCCTGGGTGCTTGTTTTAACCCATACAGAGCCTTTTTGAGTCTATACACCTGATGTCCTTGCTGAAAGCCGGGCGGTTGTTCCATGTAGACTTCTTCTTTCAGTACGCCGTTCAGGAACACAGACTTCACATCCATTTGATAGACTCTGAATCTTTGATGTGTTGCGTAGGCCAGTAATAGTCTAATTGCCTCCAATCTTGCAACTGGAGCGAAAGTTTCATCGAAATCTATTCCCTCAGCTTGACAGTAGCCTTTTGCCACTAGTATTGCTTTGTTCCTTACTATGACGTTGTTTTCATCCCGCTTGTTCTTGAAGACCCATTTTGTTCCAATAACATGTTGATGCCGGGGTCTATCAACAAGCTCCCAAATGTCGTTTCTCGTGAACTGATTCAGCTCCTCCTGCATAGCTATGATCCAGTCAGCATCTTTTAATGCATCCTCAATCGTCTGAGGTTCGTCAGTAGACAAGAAGCAGGAATATAAGGCGCTTTCTCCTTGACAGAATCTGGATCTTGTCTTTACTCTTGCTGAGGGATCTCCAATAATCAGATCAGCAGTGTGAGCGTCCAGCCACGATCTACGATGTTTCAGTTCTTCATATGAAATTTGTTCAACACAGATAGTAGGCGAGTTAGGCATTTCAGTAATGAGAGTGTGATCTAATGAGTCACCAGGTTCAGGGGCATTCAGCTCAGGAACACTAATAGATGTTCCCCCTGAGTTGTTATTCTCAGTAGTGGTCTCAGTTACCTCTGGGGTTTCTTCATCGACCTGAGTTACCTGGGATTGATTCTGTTCAGGAGAATCAATCGGCTCAGCTACATTTACTGCCGGGTGTGGATTAGGTGGCCTGGTTTCAGATTCCTCATCTGAATCATCATCCCAACAAAGCTGGATCTTTTCGACTTTGTCTTTTAGGCTTAGATCCCGTAGGTTTAGCATCGATGTCCTCGTATTCGTAGTTAGAGTTATTGCTCCTGTCTTCAGTAGCAAACTCATTAAAAACAACAAGAGGGATTTCCTCCACGCAAAGGGTTCGATAGTTGAATACTCTGAAAGCTTTGATGACCCGAGAGTATCCTAAGAATACTCCCTGATCTGACTTGCTATCGAAAGTTTTCAGCTGATCCTTCCCATTATTGTGGATAAAGCACGAGCACCCAAAAATATGGAAATAGGATAGAGAAGGTTTCCTGCTGTTCCATAGTTCATATGGTGTTCTCTTATGTTGCTTTGTCAGTAGAGAACGATTCTGAGTGTAACAAGCAGTATCAGTGGCTTCTGCCCAGAATTTGGCTAGGAGTCCTGAGTCTGCGAGTAGAGTTCTAGCTGCTTCTTTGAGAGTTCTGTTCTTCCGTTCAGCAACTCCATTTTGCTGGGGTGTGCGTGCAGCCGATGTCTCATGCTCTATTCCTTCTGCTTTGCAGAACTCCTCCACCATTGAGTTGAGGAACTCAGTTCCTTTGTCAGAACGGATTTTGACAATTTTGGTGTTCTTCTCGACACTGAGCCTTTTCAGAAGCCTTGGTAACTCTGTTTTGACGTCAGACTTGTTGGCAATGAATATGACCCAAGTATAGCGCGAGTAGTCATCGATGACCACTAAAGCATATTTCTTGCCTCTGATCGTCACTGGAGAGACTGAACCGAACAAATCCATATCTAGCAGCTGAAGGATTCCATCAGTGGAAGGAGATGGAACAGGTGGATTTTGATTCATTGTTTGCTTTCCCTTCAGACATGCTTCACACTGAGTGTCTTTGGTGAATACTTCATTCGGCAGTCCTCTTGCTAAAGTGTTTCTTGCTAGTTGGTTAAGCATCTTGAAGTTGTGATGGCTGAGTCTTCTGTGCCATAGCCACCCCGTTCGGTTGTCGTTTTTCGCCAACAGACAAGCTTCAGGTTCAGCTGAGTTCCAGTCAGCTACATATATGCTCTTTTTGCGCGAACCTGATAACACTGTTTTCCCTGTGGATTTATTAATGACATCACAGAAACCAGCGTCAAATATCACTCTATTCGAGTTATCACAAAATTGACTAACAAAGAGAAGGTTATGCTGAAGTCCTTCAACATATGATACTCTAGGAACTGTGGCAGTTCCAACGCTGAGTGTTCCGAATCCTCTTGTGTAGCCTTTAGCGTTGTCTCCAAACTCGATTCTGGGTCCTTCTTCAGCTGTATAATTCTTCAGTAGGTTCCTTTGGTACGTCATGTGTCTTGAGCATCTGCTGTCCACATACCAAGGATCTTTGTGCACCTGCAAAACAAAATTATATTCAGGTACCCTTTATTCTTGATTTTGGGTCCTTAGATGTTAGTTTTAGTAACCCAAATCTGTCTAACGACCCTGGTGGTCTCAGACAGTTTCTTTCTACTTGAGTCAACATATTTGACCACTGGACTGGTCGTTGCTGACTTTTTAGGCTTTTCTGGTTCAGGAGTCTGGATCTTCTGAACTGGTGGACTGCTGACCTTTGCCTTTTGTGCAATCTTCTTCTTCTTCTGACTCTTGGATCCTCTTCTGACTATAGGATCATAATAATATGACCCATACTGAGCTGGATGTGTCAGTTGAGGTGGTCGATACTGATCAGCCCACTTTGGCTTGCTGGTTCCCCCTTGACTGAACTGGGGTGTTTTGGTACTGATCTTTTGGTCAGATTGCTGACGTGTAGGATGAGGTGCTGTCATCTTTTGTTTATTCTTTGCTATTAGGTTTAGAATATTTGCATTGTTTGTCTCCCCTTTAACAAATCTATCAGCAAGTCGCACTTTTGAGTGTACAGGGGTAGATGAGGAAGCTCCCTGGCTGAAACCAAGTCCTTCCTTGCAATGCTTAGGCTTGTTGCTTGCTAGCATAGCCTCCAGCTTCTTTTCAGCACCCATGTACCGCTCAGTCATCAGGTTCCTCCAGACATCATCACTTTTCTTCAGTGTGTCGTGCTCGGTCTGAAGTCCTGATAGTTGTTGCTTCAGTAGACTCTGTTCAGTAACTTTCTGAGTTAAGTCCTTGGTTAGAACTGAGATCTGATCTTCTTGATGCTGAGACTTGGCCAACAGAGAGTTTATCTCCTCCCTGAGTCTCAACACAAGTCCTTCAGACTCAGTAGAGACCTGACTCTCCTGAGAAAGTCTCTGATTCTCCACTTTCGGGGTATCCAATCCCCGAAGAGTCTTACTGAGCCGCAGGACTCATCCGAATACGTTCGTCAAGCGGTTCTTCGTATGCGATCGTGACGTCCAAATTCTCATCGGCACTCGAAACAGATGTCGTGTGTGCAGTGTGAAGAGGAGTTAAATGGTTCATGAGAATTTACCTCATCCTCTTCTCCTGCCATTAGGCACTTTTCAGTAGCTTCTTCAGCTTCATGCTCTAGGGCCATGAAAGCTGCTTCATCATCAGATGAATTCATAAAGGAGTCGACTTCTTCTGAGTCGTCTGAGATTTCGCCAGCTATGTATGCTTGTCTTTTCTTGTCGAATTTCTCTCTCCTTGCTTTACGTGCTGCGCGTTCAGCACTATTGAGCTCAGGACAGTCATACTGATAGTGTCCTGACTTTTTGCAGTTGTAGCAAGCGATGACTCTTTCTTCTTCGCTTTCGCTGTCTTTAGATGGAGCTGAGTCATCCCACTTTCTGCATTCAGAAGACTGTGAGTCAGGAGTGCGCTTTTGAGTGTATTCAGACTTACCTTTTGTTTCTAGATAGGCTTTAGTCACTTTTCTGCGCCTCTCCTTCTCCTTCTGATATTTTACAGCGAGCAGCGCATACTTCTGAGCTAAACTTCCTTCTTGTATGTCAGTTAGTGAAGGTTCAGCTGTGCTTGACTCGGGAGATGCTGTGCTGACTGATGCTTTGAAAGCATGGTCAATTTTGGTGTCAGCTTCAGCTTTCTGCTTCCGTTGAGGTCTGTCAAACTCGAATTCCTCTGCTTGAAGTTCTGAAAAGATATGGTCAGGAGTAACAATATCTAAGTCAGAATGACGTAATAATGTAGCAAAAGGAGTCCAATATCCGTCTGGAAGTGCCCTCAGTATCTTGAGATTCATCTCTCGGTTGGAGAATGTCTTTCTCAGCCCGTTGATGGAGTTCATCAGATTCGTAAATCTGACATTTAGATCTTCTATTTTGTCACCAGGCATGAGAGACAAACTCTCCAGCTTTTGGAGTTCCAGCGCAAGTTTGTTGGCTTTGATCTTCTGAGTCCCCCGACTCAGTAGCGCTAGAGCATCCCAGAGTTCCTTAGCTGTCTTGCATTCCTGAACCTTGCCGAGATAAGAATCACTTAAGGTGGTTAGTATGGCCTTCCTGGCGACTCGGTCTAAGTTATGAAGTTTCTTCTCCTCAGGGGTGAAGAGACTTCTGTCCTTGGGGATCTTCTTTCCGGTCACCATTCCTCCTCCAGCTGTTTGATCCTGAGTTACTGATGAGTGGTTTTTATACCATCTCATCGTGTTCTTTTTAGGCTTATTTACATTGTTTTCCATTCATTTTTAGCTTTTGTTTTGCTTGGAATCGTATACTTTCGATGGTTTTTGGTTTTGTAGGTTTCTCACGCATTTTAAGCATATTTGGTGGTATTTGGCATCAAAATGAAGAAACCATGACCATTGATGCATTTTTGGCAAATATGGAGTTGCTTGGATGAAGAATGGAGAGGATTTGAAGCCGGATGTTGAAGAAATCGTGTTTCGGAGCTCATGTATCAAGGCACTTGGAAAATCATGTGGCCGGTGGATCTAACGATCTTAGAATCCGATCTCCACCATCCACATCGTAGTTCCATGTGTTAGGAACATCGTGGCAAAGTTTCGTGGCGATCCAACGGCTAACGAAGGAGATATCACGTTTTTCCCAAAACGCGACAGTTTTTTTTTTTTTTTTTGAGAAAAACGTGATATCTCCTTCGTTAGCCGTTGGATCGCCACGAAACTTTGCCACGATGTTCCTAACACATGGAACTACGATGTGGACGGTGGAGATCGGATTCTAAGATCGTTAGATCCACCGGCCACATGATTTTCCAAGTGCCTTGATACATGAGCTCCGAAACACGATTTCTTCAACATCCGGCTTCAAATCCTCTCCATTCTTCATCCAAGCAACTCCATATTTGCCAAAAATGCATCAATGGTCATGGTTTCTTCATTTTGATGCTAAATACCACCAAATATGCTTAAAATGCGTGAGAAACCTACAAAACCAAAAACCATCGAAAGTATACGATTCCAAGCAAAACAAAAGCTAAAAATGAATGGAAAACAATGTAAATAAGCCTAAAAAGAACACGATGAGATGGTATAAAAACCACTCATCAGTTACGACACTATCTATCATAGGAACGATAGGTTCTTCCTCAAGTACTTCGGTCATGCTGTCGTGAAGGGAAGTCAGATGAGCCTCCATTCTGACCCGCCATACACCATAGTTCTCTACAGAGAACATGGGTACCATCTTTATACTTGACATATCAGTCATGATGAATAATGATATGAGTGTAGAATGATATGCAGTGAAAACGTTTTTCCGGATCCGTTCAAGTAGACCAATTTCAAGATAACAAGAGTCTTATAGAGCTCCTGCTCTGATACCAATTGTTGGTCCCGAGAGCACGTTAAGGTGTAGAGGGGGGGGGGTGGTGAATACACCTGAATCCGATTTTCTCAACTTTGAACACGAACAATCCTGTTCAGGAAATTGCCGTACTGAAAGAATTCAGCAGACCAAATAGCTGTTCTGAATCGTGTTTGGCAAAGAGTCTGACTCTACTAAGATCTGCTACCTGTCTGAGTCAGAATTCAGTATCAGCAGATAGAGTTCAGTGGTGCGGAAATGTGTAGGCCCAAATCAGTTGTGTGGAAAACGTTTTATCAAGACATTCTCAATTCAGCAGATAAAACAATTTAGTATGCTGAGACTTAGTTGTATGATTTTAAAGGATAATTTTCAGTATGAACAGTTAAAATCAATGCAACAGTAAATAAGAGAGCAAGCGAGAGATAGATTTTTGAAGTGGTTCGGATACACAGGATCCTACGTCCACTGTCCCGAAAGGTCAGGAGGCTATTTATTATACTGACTTAGTCTCAGTCAGCTTGTACATAGGACAAAGCCGCGTCTTGGAATTTATACTGAGCAAGTCTCAGTTTACAACGGTTATCAAACTAAAGTGTTTGACAAACTCTCTCACAGTGAAGGAGTCCTTTTACAATAAGGATTAGGTTCAAATATGAACTCCTTCATCTAAGCTATGGATATGATCGGTTGAGCTTAGGGTTAGAGGGATAGGGAATGAGAATGTAGCTTCTAGAACGACGAATAGCTGAGTTATAGCTATGGGTTCGTGTTGCGTCGTTTGGATACTAGAGGCTTGTATATAGGCTCAGCTCGGTTCCCTTACGAGCTAGGATGTAATCTTTCGCCGGAGATAGATCTTCGAGTTCTTACGGAAGACTTAAGCTTTTCGGATTGCTCGTTTGACTGCTCTCTTCTTGTTTTAGTTCTCTTTCCTTGTTTGCTCGTGAAGTAGCAGTCGTAGTTGTTCTTGTAGTAGTTGTTTTAGTGCTTCAAAAACTTGAATCATCCCTCTATTTATAGAGAAGAGATTGGGAAAGATCCGTTGGAGACGATGATCCCTTTCTCACTCTTTTGGTAGCTAACGGCTTTTTTGAAAAAGGTGACAGTGTCCTTTCCCTCCTTTTCTGGAAATATGTTGACTTGCAGCTTTAGTAGGTAAAAAGGCACGTGTCTGCCTGTCATTCATCGACGTTTTGCAGAGTAGTGAGACAGAATAGACTTCGAGGCATAATGAAGCTGACTTCTCTCTTCCTCGTATTTTACTATACTGATTGTCGTTCAAAAGATCTGACAGTTCAGAAGACTGTCTGCCGTTACTGAGTCTGATCCTGTAGAGAGTACTGAATTTACTCTACTGAAGGTCAGCTCTTAGTTCAGTGAACTACTCTCGCCGAGTTCGGTTCCCCACCGACTCCTTCGATATCTTTGCTCTCGCCGAGTCTAGTATCTACTGAGTCTTCTACATCTGGTGCTGAGGCTACTGAACGCCTAAACCAGAGCAGAGTGTCTTCTGAGTCTGAACCCTCAGAGGCAAACAATTACAACGGAATGGTTCACCAATCAGATAGGGTTTTGGGATCTTCAAATCTTCAAACAAGTTCAGAGCACGAGGCTACTGAGCTTTGGTCAGTTACAGAAGATAGAATCATTTCCCACTAAGTATGACTGTGCTGAGGATAGAATCATCACCCAACAGTTTGGTTGGTGAGACTGTTTAGGAACTCGAAAAATTTCAAACAGACATATCTGAAAAATATAATTTAAAAAACATGTATAAAGTTAATATTTGCACATAATTCGTAATTAACCATCATTGTAACCTTTTGAAAAACCAATGATGTTAAATACTCGAACAGACCTAGAGATCACACTCACAAGCCACTCAGGTGGACGTTTACTCATGTACCCCTAGACCAAGCTATATACCTAGCTCTTTAATTCCAATCTACGCCTAGGTTCTTAAGATGAATGGAATTAATAATCCGATATCTCTTGACCATGTCACTATTAATATTAAAACGCGGGAAGGGACTTCTCAGGAAGTTGTACTCGCAGTGACATCTAAGCTTTGACCATTAATTTGACCGAATTAACATCAAATTCTCGAAATTGACATACTTACGCGAACCATACCGCTTTCAATTTGATTTAATTGGCCATCTTATTTAATTATTATCTGCTAGAGTACTCGTGTTTACTAGGCACGCAAGCCACTCAGGTAGACGTTTACGGCTTCGCTCCCACTACTCAATAATAATTAATATTACATTAGAAAACCCATCTCACGAAACTCGTGGTTCAAAAATACAAGCAAGTCACTCAGGTGGACGTTTACTTATATAATTGTTCCACTTTTGTGTAGGGTCCAATTAATGGAGGTCCGGTTAAATATTTAATTTCCAATTTAAATGGAATCTAATTAAATATTTAATTTATTATTTGCTTAGTCTTTTTCATCAAAAGGTTCGTTTTGAATCATGCATATCCACATAATTCTTAAAGCATGCAATTTCTAAGCGCACATAATAAAACGTGTTCGCGAAAAACAAAACATGCTTAAATACGACGTAAATCCTATTTACATGCTTTTCTAAGCGCAATTAATCACATAATCGCATGCTAAAGCATAATAAAAAAAATGCGAAAATAAGAAATTTAAAATGTCGTTATCAGGCTTTAAAACACGTAATTCCAAACTATTACATAGCCCGATCAAAATACAACTCTTCGATCTTCAAAATCTTCGAATCTGAAAATTCCGTCGAAAACTACATCGAAAACTGTCGTCGCCACGTCATCAGGGGGTCTGCCATGTGGCAGACACATGGCAGACACGTGGAAGCCTGGTCAGCACAGGGCTGACGTGGCGCGCCACGTCAGCTTCATCTTCCTCAAGAAAACTGCGCCGAAAATCGCCACCGCCGCCCGCTGGCGGCCTGCTGCCGCCGTCCAATCCCACGACCGGCCACGGAAACCCCTTCCACGAAGGCGCTGCCACTTGAGGCGTGCTATAGCGTCGCCGGCCGGCGCTTGAAAGAGCAGCACGCGGCCGCGACTGCACGCGCGCCGCCGCGCCTGTTTCGATCGTCCCCGACCCTCTGCCACCGTGCCCGCTGCCCCCTGACGTCGTCCAGACGTCTGGACCATGCCAAACGGCCGGAGATTTTTGCCACCGTGATGGGAATCCGCGCAATTGCGCAACCCATCGCCGCCGGTTCCACCGGTGCGAAATTACCTCTTTCCGATCCGCGATTCGTTCAATTGATGCATGGGTAATGATCCTTGGACGATTTTAGGCCACCAAGAACGGATTCCGGCCGAAATCGTCCATCAATTTCCCTCAATTTTGAAACGATCCGCCGAAAAAATTCGTTGTGAGCAGCGAACTTCATACGTTGATTCCGGTCGCATCCGGGATTGAATGATCCCATACGACATATCAACAAGAAGCTTGTATGACAAGAAATCCAGCGGTTCAAGCCGATCGTCGATCAGACATCGGACGCGCCGGGAATCGCCGCCGCAAGATGTGGCGGAACCCTAGAAAACTAGGGTTTTCGCTGCGATTTGGGCTTTTCTGGACAACACGACCACTTCTCCTTTCCGATGCTATTCCAGACAAACCAAATATCAGAATGGGTCGTGCGACCTATCCAGACGAAGCTAACAAAACACCGAACAAAATTATCTAAACGGATCGGAAACATAATATGGAACACACCCTCACGCGCCGTCACAAGTCGGCGGTCGTGTTCTACCAACTTCTAGGGTTTCGCCCTTTTCCATCCTTCTGCGCGTCCCGCCTCGATTTTCGTAAATCCCGGACCAATTATAGTACAATAACAGTACAATCACATAACACATTGGTCCTATCAACTACTCGTGGATTTTCACACGAGAAAAACGTTACAACAGGATCAAAACAATGGCTCGCAGGCCGCCCCAAACACGAACAACAACAATCAGAGCCTAAACCATGCACCTAACAGCAACAATCAGAGCCTAAACCAGGCTTTGATACCAATTGAAGGATAAATTAGGGTTAGAAATTGATACCTTCCTCCTTCGTATGTTGTTGCAGCTCTGATTGTTGCTCGTGTGTCAGATCTTCTGATCTGTCTCCCGACCTTATTCTCCCTCTGGGTGGTCAGAGAACTGGAGAAAATATAATTTCTGTCTCTCTTCACTCACGCACGGCGTGATTTTAATTTGTGAATTTGTGTGTTCTGTTTCTGAACAGAATACTAATTAATATATTTGTGGCCCTTTAATTTAATTATATTTCTAATGAGCTTCCACATAATTAGCCCATAATATGATTAATTAATCCACTGGGCTACTAATATTTATCAATTAATTGGCCCAGTCAATTAATTCCAGATAAATAACATTATTAAATAATGTAAAAATACATTAATCCATTAATAATGATTTTTGAGAGACAATAAATAAATAGGCAACTAATTGGGCCAGACCAGGGATCGAATACAAGAAATAAGCTGGGACTCAAATTAATTAATTATCCATTCTCAGTCCAGAGCAAAATTAAATTAATAAACACAGATTCATTCCACTAGAGAATCCGTGTTGACTTACCCCTTTATCCCAAATTGAGCAAGGGCAGGTATTTTCGACTTAATCAATCTCCGTATTTAAGATAGAAATATCCGTTAATTAATGAAGCTCACTGACAGCTTAAGTTAATTAACATCTTATATTACTGAGTAGTACCACTCGACCTTATTAACACGCCTGAACTTAATCAACCGACCGGGTTTAGTGTGCTAATCCTTTCGAGTTCCTCAGGGGATATTATCAACCCATTTTACTAGGATACGGTTGCAAGATACAGACAACCAGCCTGAGCCACAAATAACTACTAACACCCAAGATACGTAGATCCGGTCGCGATGACGTTCACCATAGTAGGTCAAAGTGATAGATAGCCAAATGCGCTAAGCTAAAGTCTTACCAAGCTTAAGATCAGCTAAGTACCGAGATCTTGGTTCTCCACTAAGGTCAGTTAGGAGAACACATCTCACTGTGATCCGTTAATACACCACCTTAAGTGTACCAGTAAACACAAGCAGCTAAGACAAGCCACTTCTTATCTAAACTGCAGCTTAAACCGACAACTTATCCTTAAGTTGTCTCAGCTGTGATAACTGTTTATATCTTGTTAGTTCAACCAATTTGTGTTGTCTTATGTGATACGCGACACACCGCACAAATCTAACTTTTATACAAGAGAAAGGATAACATGTGCAAATATATATATTTATCATATAGGAGAATAAAATAGTGGTAGGGACAAAACACATTGTATACAAGCATAAAATTTGCTTCCAGTATACAAAATCCCAACACTGAGGGCGGCCATGCTAGCCTTACTGAACGACAGAGTTCCAGCTTCAGCGGCCGCTCCCTCAGATGGGTCTGATCCTGATGATCAGGACCCGCCTCATGATTCAGGCCCTGAGAAGCCTGTTGAGGGATCTCAACTGGAGGAGGATGCCCCACCTACAACAACTGCTGAAATCCCACTCAGCATCCTCCCACCAGGTCAGTCGGTGGCTGGTACCTCACATACCGCGGACCCAGTACAGCTTCTACTGGCGTGTGCATTTTAGGTAGCGCCCAGCCCGAAAACCCGACGTTCTAAAACTGTAGCCAAGGCACTAAGAAGTCAGGGTGCTCAGAACCAACTTCTTGCCAGGGTCGTCCAATAGACGTGGAAGCAGTCTACTCAGGCTCAGAGTGAGGAGATAAAGGAGCTCCGCACGTCTATTCAGAACATTCCAGCTCCTGACTTCTCTACCATACTAACAGACGCCTTAGCCACTCAGAGAGCCGAGTTTGAAAAGCAACAGAAGCTGATGGAAGCTGCTCAGAAGAAACTTCTTGAAGATTATCAAGCAGCCCAGTCAGCCCATGTTGAATCCACATCTTCCCTGACTCAGGCCTTAGAGCTCAGACTCCAGAATATTCAGAAGGCATTGGAAGAAAAGATGGATCAGAAGTTGCATACTATTCAGACATTCGTGGAGACTTCCCATAAGAAATATGGAGAAGAGCTTACTGATGAGAGGAATGAACTCCACAAATGACTCGTGAAACTGCAGGATGCCTTGGATAAGCTGGCCTCCGCATATGAGAGTCTGAATAAGAAGGTGCAGGTACCTACCCTCGGCCCATTTGCTGATGCCAAAAAGGGGGAAAGGGAAAGGATACCTAAGGCACCAAGGGGAACTAGGTCAGTAAAGGGAGCAACTCAAACTCAACAATCTGCTCCTACTGAAACCCCAGGTCAGGCCCATGGTGTCTTAGCAGCAGGAGATGTAGTGTCTGCTGAGATCGGCCCAAGCGGCCCAGGACCTAGAGATTCAGCAACCTACCCAGACTCCAAGCAAAATCATTAAGGAAGTTGTTGAATATGCTGAGGAGGACTCTGAAGAGGAGGAAACTCCTCTGCCTCCTCGGTGGCAGGTAAGGGGAAGAAAATTCTGAAACTCCCAACCCCACCTAAGAAAGGAACCAGAAGGTTTATATCTCCTGAGGAAAGAGCTCAGATTAAAGCTGATGAAAAGCTTGCAAGGGAGAGAGATGAGGCAGAGGCTGCTAACAAGCTTAAGAAAGCGCCTGCCAAAGGCAAGACCAAGGTTCAAGGGGGAAGGAAGCCTGGATCGAGGGCACCTACTAGGAAACTGAAAATCAACGACGAAGCTAATAATGAGAAAGAGAAAAAGAAAGAACAGCAGCAGCAGCAGCAGTCTGGTCAGCAGGGTGTGTTGGGTTATGAGTCAGTAGATGGTATTCAGCTGTTAGTGGTTAAAACAATATTAGGGGAAATCATAGTAGTACTATGGAATTGAAGATCCCAAAACCCAGCTGATATCAGTAGTGTAGTGTCTTGATAGGACTAGATGATGTATATGCTAGACTATTTTTATTATCTATCTTTTCGTCTAAGTCCTGTACGGGGTAAATTGTTGGATTGATCTTCAGTCGAAGTTACCTTCCAAAACCCCACGTCATCAGTGTAATTGCTTGTGTTCTTAAGTCATCAGTTGATCTTTGCCTCAGTAGAAGACATCTCATCAGCTGACAGACATCAGCAGAAGAACTCTATGCAAGCTCAGTAACTTCGCAGTCATCAGCTGACCATACTCAAGAGAATATCTCTTGTCAGCCGACTCAGACGAAGAAGACAGAGACTGCTTAAAGTCTACTGTATCCGACAGAAAACGACTCAACCGCTAAAGTCATTTCAAAAGTCAGCAGAAGACATACGAGGATTTGAGGGAGTCAACTCCGATGTCTGACACAATCTCACCGACCACAAACCTCGACCAATGAGAAGCCGACAATGCTTTATCTGCTCTGACCAACTAAAGCTGCTCTCATGTACAATGTCCAACAACTCTGCTGCAACAATACGAATTTATGGCCATTTTCTTTGGAAGCTTGTGACACGTGGCATCGTCTTCTCCAACGGACATATGCCTGCTCACAACTATAAATAGAGAAGAAATTCGAGCTTCATGCACGGGATATGAAGGGGAAAACGCTCAAGCTTTCGAACAACTCTAGCGCATTCAAGATCAATCCAGCGAAGAACTTGCCCAATAGAATATCATTAGTTCTTCTCTCTAGAGTTCTTTAGATCCCTCTTCTCTAGATAAGCTCATTGCCAAATTTATAGCTTAGAAATTCGAAGGAGTTCACTTTTAGTGATTGTTCTTATTGTAAGAACTCCTTCCAAGTTGGAGATTATCCCCTCCCTTTCAAACTTCGGTTTGATTTGTAAAGTCGCTAAGGACTATAACTTAGAAGGGTTTGTCCAGTGCACAGATTCCTTGTTGAGACTTGCTCAGATAAATCAACAAGAACTCCTGTTCGGCAGGACCGTGGACGTAGGATCTTGCGTATCCGAACCACGTTAAAAATTGCTTGTGTTATTTACTGTTTTATTGCATTGCATACAAACTGATTAAAAATCATATCTTTGTATAAAACGTATTCTCAAAGCGCACTAGCCAAATTACTTGATTTGTGAAAATCACATTTTCAAACTAAGACGAATCTCCGGGCCCCACACTCTTTTCCGCACAACGTCTCCAACTGAGTTTCAAGTACTGACAAAAGTCAGTAGGAGAGCTCAGTAGTTGGCACACTTCTGACCCGCGATCGAAGGTTACTATTTGGCACTGTTCATCAGTTGCAACCTACAGCTCAGCTGTCCTTCGCGTTCTGAGAAAAAGAAAATGTGATTAGGTGTATTCACCCCCCCCTCTACACCTGACTATCATCTTCGGACCAACAATTGGTATCAGAGCAACGGTGTTCTTCTGATCATCGGTTCTGTAACTACTGGTCTTCTCAAACAGATCCTGAAAAAGTTTTTTACTGCACAAGCATCTCTTCATACATCCTTATACTCTTACCCATAATGTCTGATATGTCAGGTATTCGGATGGTACCGATGTTCTTAATAGAGAACTACACGGTATGGCGTGTGAGAATGGAGGCACACCTCACATCACTGCATGACAGCATGACGGACGTCCTTGAGACATGACCCATCATTCCCATGATCGATAGTGTACAATTTGCCGCTGTGGGAGGTGTAGGAGCGCAGACTGGCGCTAAGGTCGCTAAAGAAAAATCAGCCTTCACACCAGAAGAGAAAAAGCTGTACAACCTCGACCGAGTTGCGCGTAATGCAATCCTGACTACGCTCAGTGATTCTCACCTCGGGAGGGTGCAAGACTGTAAGACGGCGAAAGAACTTTGGGATGCCCTGGCTGTGTTGAGCCAAGGAACCCCGCAGATCCAAGAGAACAAGCTCGAATTAGAGCTACAAACGTTCGACGCGTTTGCCATGGAGCCCAGTGAGACCATTGACGAGCTAAGCGTCAGATTCAAAAACCAAGTCAATGTGATCAACGGGCTGGGGAGGATGTTCACCAACAAAGATATGAACACTAAGATCTTAAGAGCGCTACGTCGACAGAAGTGGCTTCCATTTGCTACTTATTTATGTCGCTCTGATCTTAATGCTCTAACTCCTGATGTTATCTTTTCAGAATTAAAAACAGAGGAATTTGAGCACAGCCTACCCCAACGATGTTCTAGTGCTCCAGCTGACACTCATATTGACCATGCTTTCAAACCAACAGTCAGCAAAACTGGAATCAAACCCATTTCTTCCAGCAATGCAGTAGCTGCAGCAGAAACAAAGTCCTCTGAGACATCTGCTACTGACCCACTTGCGCTTATGGCTCTCAAATATTAAAGAGAAAAGGAGAGAGTCAGAAAGCTGAAGAAATACAACAGAGATTCTTCCTCAGGTAAGAAAGATTTTCGAAAAAGGGAAGAATCTAAACCTTCTACTGACTGCAGGAACACAGAACCTGCTGCGAGTCCATCCAACGACTCAGCTGGAAAAAGCAGCAGATCATCTGTCTGTTACAACTGCAAGAAGGAGGGACACTATCAGTACGAATATCCCGAACTGTCAGCCGCTCAAAGAGCAGAACGGTAGGCCAGATGCGAGAAATTTGCCCGTAGGAGGCAGGCCTACATAGCTGGAGAGATATCCGATGACTCAATCGAGGAAGATACATTCATGTATTCTTCTGAAGACGAAGCTGCATTTGTTGCCGTTGAGATCGGAGAAACAGATCCTGAAGAAAATGCAAAATATTTTCTGATGGCCGGAGAAGAGGCTGAGTTAAATTCTAAACTTAATTTCACCTCTTCATCACACAGGACACACGACATGTGCTCGGACGCAAATGAGCCTCTAGATGTGGTACAAGCCTACGATGATCTACTAGAGGAGCAGATTCAGCTGAGCAGAGAGTTCAGCAGAACCATTCAGAAACTGGAACAGGTAAAGGCTGAGAATCAGAGACTTTCTTCTGATTGTCAGGTCTCTACTGAGTCTGAGAATCTTGTTGTGAGACTCAAGGAAGAGATTAAATCTCTTATGACTAAGTCTCAACTTCAAGAAACTCAAATATCAGTTCTGACCAAGGATAATTCTGAGAAAGATACTGAGATAGCCCGACTCAGTCAGAAGCTCGCAGAAATTGAAAAGGATTATGAGTCACTTCGAAGAAGTGATGAAGTTTGGCGAGAACTGATGACTGAACAGTACCTAGGAGCTAAGGAGAAGTTGGAAAGTATGCTTAGAGCGCAAAGGCCGACGGTCATGAAAGAAGGACTTGGCTATAGTCATGAAGCTTCCACTTCAAAAAGCTCAGAACTGCTGGCTGATAGGTTCGTCAGAGGTAAAGTTCAGACTACTAACTCAACACCTCAGACGAAGAATAAACAGAAGATAGTTGCACCTCAGCCGAGCAACAAGATACAGCTGACCAAAGGTTCCAGCCCCAGGACACCACGATCAAACTCAGGGGGAACCAAGAAGGTCAGGTGGGCAGAGCAGTACAAGGAACCACTGTATGAACATCCAGCTCAATATGGTTCGTATTACTATGAGCCTAGGGTCAGGAGGAGCGCAAAGCCTCAGAAGAAGAAAGCTCCTGAACCCAAAATCATCAGAAAGTCAGTATCTCTGAGTCCTGTGGAGAAGAAAGCTGACAAGGTTCAGAAGAAGAAGTCTCAGACTTCTAAGGTCCCTAGGCAGATCTGGGTTCCGAAATCACCCACTAACCTGTAAGGACCAAACTGAACCAAAGGGTACCTAAAAATGTTTCTGTTTTGCAGGTTCATAAGGACCTTTGGATTGTGGACAGCGGCTGCTCGAGACACATGACTTATCAAAAGAGCCTGCTGACCAACTACCTACATGAAGATGGTCCCAAAATTATGTTTGGTGACAACTCTAAAGGCTATACAAGGGGATACGGAACACTGAATATTGGGACTGCCTCAGTTCTAAGAGTAACATTTGTTGAAGGACTTCAGCATAATCTCCTTTCTGTCAGTCAATTCTGTGACAATCTGAATAGAGTTATCTTTGACGCTGGTTTCTGTGATATTGTTGATAAATCTACAGGGAAAACAGTGTTATCAGGTTCGCGGAGGAAGAATATATACGTTGCAAACTGGAAAACCGTAGAACCTGAGGCTTGCTTACTCGCACAGGCTAAATCTAGTGACAAGGCAGGATGGCTGTGGCACAAGAGACTCAGTTACCTGAACTTCAAGACTATGAACAAGCTAGCCAAGAACTCTAAAGTCAGAGAACTGCCCAACGAATCGTTTATCAAAGACAGGAATTGTGAAGCATGTTTGAAGGGAAAGCAGACAAAGAGTAGCAATCCACCTATTCCGTCACCTTCCACTGATGGAATCCTTCAGCTACTACACATGGACTTATTCGGGCCAGTTTCTCCAGTGACTATAAGAGGCAAGAAGTATGCCCTCGTTGTTATTGACGACTACTCGAGATATACATGGGTCATCTTCATAGCCAACAAATCTGATGTCTAGACTGAGTTGCCCAAACTGCTGAAAAAGCTCAGTGTGGAAAAGGACATCAAGATACAGAGAATTCGCTCAGACAGAGGAACATAATTTCTCAACTCAGTAGTTAAAGAGTACTGCGAAAAGGAGGGAAGCTCGCACCCCTCAGCAGAACGGACTCGCTGAATGCAAAAACAGAACACTTAAAGAAGCAGCAAGAATGCTCCTAGCAGACTCTGGACTACCCTCAAAGTTCTGGGCAGATGCTACTGACACCGCCTGCTATACTCAGAATCGCTCACTACTTACACAGCAACACATGAAGACACCATACGAATTATGGAAAGGGAGAATTCCTTCTATTTCTCATTTTCATATTTTTGGCTGTCCGTGCTTTATTCACAATAATGGGAAAGATAAGTTGAAGGTCTTTGATAGAAAATCTGATCAAGGAGTATTCTTAGGATACTCTCGGGTCAGTAAAGCCTTAAGAGTCTTTAACTATCGGACCCTTTGCGTGGAGGAAAGCCCTCATGTTGTTTTTGATGAGTTTGTTACTGAGAACAGGAAAACTACAAAGACAAATATTGAAGATGTCAGCAGCAAGCTACAGGATCTCACACTAAATGACAAAGCTGAAAAGATCCAGCATTGTTGGGATGATGAGTCAGACGATAAAGAAATTCAGACTCAGCCAACAAGCGATGTAGCTGACCTGGTTGATTCTACTGAACAGAATCAACAACAGGTAACAACGGTCGATGAGGAAGCTCCAGTGGTAACTGAGACCTCTACTGAGAATATAAACTCAGGGGGAACAAATACTGTTCCTGAGCTAAATGCCCCTGAACCTGGAAACTCAGTAGATCCTAACCTTCTTACTGAACTAATGTAATCACAGAATAGTACAACTGAAATGCCTAACATACCTACTGACTGTGCAGAAGTAGTATCAGAAGATGAAGCCAGACTCAGACGTTCATGGCTTGACGCTCATTCTTCAGATCTTATTATAGGAGATCCGTTAGCAACTATAAGGACAAGATATAGACTAAGTCAAGGAGAAAGCTCACTCTATTCTTGTTTCTTGTCCACAGAAGAACCTCAGTCAATAGAGGACGCTCTCAATGATGCTGACTGGATCATCGCCATGGAAGAAGAGCTGAACCAGTTCGTTAGAAACATAGTTTGGGAGCTTGTTGACAGACCTAGACATCAGCATGTGATTGGTACCAAGTGGGTCTTCAAAAACAAGCGTGATGAAAACAACGTCATTGTCAGAAACAAAGCTAGACTAGTTGCCAAAGGATACTGTCAAGCAGAGGGAATCGACTTTGATGAAACATTCGCTCCAGTCGCCAGATTGGAAGCCATTCGTCTATTCCTAGCTTACGCAACGCATCAAGGATTCAAAGTATATCAAATGGATGTAAAGTCAGCTTTTCTGAACGGCGTGCTGAAGGAAGAAGTCTACGTAGAACAACCTCCCGGCTTTCAGCAGGGACATCAGGTGTACAGACTTCGGAAAGCTCTGTATGGGTTAAAACAAGCACCTAGGGCTTGGTACGATACCCTATCAGACTTTCTACTTCAGAAAGGTTTTTAGAAGGGGACAGTAGATCGCACCCTGTTCAACATAAAGTCAGGAGATGATATCCTACTGGTGCAAATCTACGTGGACGACATCATTTTCGGTTGCAGAAACGTACCTATATGTCAACAATTCGAGAAAATGATGAAGGAGAAATTCGAGATGTCCATGATGGGAGAAATGAATTATTTCCTTGGATTCCAAGTCAAGCAATCACCTGAAGGAATTTTCATCAATCAAGCCAAGTACACTCGAGATCTCCTGAAAAGATATGGATGCGACTCGAGCAAGCCAGTCAAAATCCCCTGAATATGAATTTCAAAATCGATCTAGATAAAGAGGGAGCTTCTGTTAACTCTACTAATTATAGAGCTATTATTGGTTCTTTATTATACTTAACAGCTAGCCGACCTGATATAACTTATGTTGTAGGTGTATGTGCAAGATTTCAAGCGGATCCCAAGTGAAGTCATCTAGACTCAGCAAAGAAGATTCTGCGATATCTAAAAAGAACACCTGACGCAGGGTTATGGTATCCTGCTGATGATAATCTAATACTGACAGGTTATTCTGATGCTGATTATGCAGGATGCAGGATAGATCAAAAGTCAACTTCTGGAACGTGTCAGTTCCTAAGCAGCAAGCTAATATCTTGGTTTTCAAAGAAACAACATTCAGTGGCAACGTCCACTACTGAAGCTGAGTACGTGGCTGTTGGAAGTTGATGTGCCCAGATCCTTTGGCTTCGACAACAACTGAGAGACTATGGTATAATTCATGATGAAGTGCCCATTCTACTTCGACTCCACCAGTGCTATTGCTATAACTCAGAATCCAGTTCTCCATATGAGATGTAAGCACGTGGATATTTGACACCACTTCATCAGAGACCATGTCGAGAAGAAGGATATAAGAATGGAGAAAATCCATACTGACAAGCAAAGGGTAGATATATTGACCAAACCACTAGATGAGAACAGATTCAGAGAATTATCAGTTGAGCTAGGTCTACTGGAACCTACAGAGTAGAGTCAGTAGAAGAAATCAGTATGACAGGTCAAGGACTCAGTACAATGATTCAGTCGGGAGAATCAAACTGTACACAGTAAGGGGGAACGTGGTCATCAGCACATCAATTGTCCTCCTGAGTCTAAACGGTAACCAGCTGATCGTAAAATCAGCTGAAGAGGTTTGCGTAGTCTTAATTTACTTAATTTTATCAGAAGCATGCTAGCATTTATTATCTCAGTCGCTTGCACTCAGTAGTTAATGAGCATTTATTTCCCGCCATTAATTTTTAAGGATAAGTCAGTAGGAAATCGTTCTCATTTAAAATGACTTAGTCTTTAATGCTGCCTGCAGCGCATTTAATGCATGTCTTTTCACTTACCTTAACTGCGCATAATCCTACGTGGGTCTATGGTAGAGGCGGCTTGTGTAATCATTCCATTTATAACATCAAATCACAACCGTCATTAAAAATTTTAGATTGAACCCCGACCGTCCGATCTAAACTGTTTGATATGCACGATCATATAAAATCTTTCATCTTCTACCTCAAATCCACTTTCATAGTTTTATCGCCATTAGAGCTTAAGAAATTTCAGCATTTTCGATTCATCTTCTCTTCTAAATCTGAACTTTCTTTTCAATCAAGCTCTACATTTACGGTAAACATCATCTACATTATTGCGCATAAATTGTGTTTTGACTTCTATTATTTCAGTCTCTAACAGAAAATTTGCAGATAATATGGCTGTCAAAACACCCACCAACATCGATGAAATCATCAAGTCCCAAATCCTGTTTGAACCGACGATGGCGCTACACCAAGCTGATCTTCCATATCTTGAGCCCGTCTTCACGGCTCTCGAGACCTCCGGACTGGAGCTTCTCATCTCGAAGCAACCCAGAGCATACTTGCCCAGACAAGTTGCAGAAGTCCACTACAACTGGAGAACCCTAGATACAGGCGTGGAGGAATCCAGGTTCTCATACATGAAGGAGGTTGTCCCTCAATCTTGGGATGCCAGTGAACACATCATCGATATCCGATCCGCCATGGAGCTGACCTTTGATCTCCCAGCGCGCGGAGTCTCACCCATTGATTACAAGGAGAAAGAGATCAACTCCTATGTTCAGAAATTCTATGGCAGAAACGACGTAGTCTTCAAGACAGCTCTGCCGAAGAATCTACTGCTACCAGAATACCAAGGGTTCGCGTACATTGTTTCTCACATTCTTACGAGCTCAGCCGGTTCGTATGATCAGCTATCCAAGCCTCGCATTCATCTGATGATGATAATAGATCATGGAGTCAGAGTCAATTGGACTGACTACTATGTAGCCGAGCTTAAAGCTAAGGCTCAGAAGTTCGCAACCACACCCACAGGAGAGAGGAGCCTTATAAGTGTGGGAAAGCTACTGTACGGGACAAAGATGTCTGTAATTATCGAAGAGTCAGTATCAGATCGCTCAGCCTTTGCTGATGCGAGATATTTCGACCGCAAGCTCATAAAATTCAAGACAAGAGCCGCTGCTGAGAAATCCATCGGGCGAGGGCCGCCTGAGCAGAAAAGAGTCACTTCCGACTTGCCCCCTCGCGCCGACCCGCCTAAGAGGAAGAGGCTCGAAGCCTTGGACCTTCCGAGGTTCCAAAGAAAACTTGCCTCTCCTCCACCCACTCAGGAGGATCCACCACTTGACGCAGACACAGACATAGAAGGTGCCACGCTGAAAGATAAAGTCCAGCGGATTAGTTCCTCAGAGACTCAGTCGGACACTGGAGTACCGACTGAGGAAACCTCCTCAGAGTGGACGACCATGCACTCCACCCATCTTCGAGCCACTGGAGAGGTCAGTGCTCAGATCCCCGACATAGCTGAACATCGGGATCTGGTCGATATTGCCATAAGGGCCAGGACACAAATGCTGCTGAGATTCCTTAGCTGGGATATTCTTGAAGAACTTATCAGGACTCAGTCAGCCTTGTCCCTACTGACAGAAGATCAGAGCTTGCAATCAGCTATAGGGTTTGGGGAACCAGCTGATCTAGCCTCCTTCGAGGATCTTCGCGCTGCTATGCTCTATCTGCTAAGCTTAAGATCCTCAGCTCCAGTCAATAGCCATTCGCCTCCATCTCATCATGGTGATGACAACGACGATGACAATAATGATGATGACATGGATCAGGCGCCACCCAAGCATGCAGATTTGGGAGGATCTGCTGAGGGTAACACTCCTCGCAAATAGGGCAGATCACCACCACCCTCCACATCAGGTGATGCCCCAGTTGCCTCGAAGCCGAGTCGAGCGCAACAGATTGCGACATCTGAGCAGAGGCTCGGAACCAGCAGTTATCAGATCAAACCTATAGGTTCCGTGACCTCTAAGTCAGTCAACAAAGCCATCAGGTGATAGGGAGATAAGAATCGACTCCTTGCGAAAGACGTTCATCTCAAATGGGCTCAGTATACCAAAGCCCAGACTGAGAGCGTCGACCGACTGGCAGCAGGGGTTGAGAAGGTCTCCAAAACTCCTACTTCTTCAGTCAATATTCAGGAGATTGTCGAGGCCGCCCTTACAGCTCAGAAGGCGGACTTAGCCGCTCAAAGTCAGTAGCTCCTTATCTCTCAGCAGAAGTCATTCTCTGAGCAGCTGACTCAGGGCCTTGCAGCAGTCCAAGCCACTATGGATGAAAGAAATAGAGTGGCCTCCTCTAGCCTTCAGAAAGCAATTCAACAACAGGCGGAGGCACTCAAAGAAATTCAGAAGGAGATGACAGAATCTCATGATCAGTCTCTGCTGAAACTCAGACAGGAGTCCGCAGCCCAACTCACACAATTTAGAGCTGATCAGGAGAAGGAATGGGAGCAATACTGCGATGCAGTCAAAGACTTCGAATCCACAACCACCTTCATCAAGAATCTTTGCTTTAATTTGGATAAGGAGGTGACAGCCATCCGCACTCGCCTCTCCCTGGCTGATGATGACAAAAAGGGGGAAGAAGCCGTGATAGATGAACAAGCTGAGGCGGAACAGGCTGAGGTGGAGAAGAGCCCAGAAGTCCAAGCTATTAGTAAGGGGGAAGGAAATCAGGGGCAAGGAAATCAGGGGGAAGGTTCAGCTATACAGGCTGGAACCAGTTCTGAGGTATCCCTTCTTGGAAATGTCCAAGTCCCAGAAGTCCAACCAGCTGTGACTGAGCCAGCAAATGTTTCAACTGCTCAGCACATTGAAGATATTGCTCGATTTCTCGATGAGCCACTGCAACCGCAAAGGCCAGGGAAGGAGATCACAACTAAAGTTACTCCTCCATCTTCCCCGACGCCTAAATTTAAATCCAAAGCGGAGCTGGAGGCATTTGATAAAGAAGTTGCTCAGAAGCTGCAAGATCAGCTGGATCATGAACAACAGATTGAAGAAGCTAAGAAGGCTAAGAAGCCTAGAAAAATAATTGGCAAGATTGCCAAAGAAAAGGCTAAACTGATCCTTGTTGAACAGAAGAAGAAAGCTCAAGAGGAGCTAGCCAAAGCGTCTTCTACTGAAGTCCTACCCTTAGCTCAGAGTTCTTATACTCCTACTCTTACACCTGAGCAAGAGGCCGATGACAGAGCAACTTGGGATGCCACGCTGAAGGGATTAAATCTCCGAAGAGGAGATGCTAGATCAGCGGGTCTCAGAGAGACGAAAAGATTGGCTGACATGGCTAAGATCATTCAACTGACAGATAAGATAGCCAGCGAGCCAGTAGTAGATTGGAGAAGGCAGATCCCAAGGTCTTACAGGAGAGGAGCACCCAGAGCACCTTACATCAAGAAAGCTCCTATTCCTCATATAGACAGATGGGTGCCAGCAGAACTGAACGAGCAGTGGGAGGAACTCAAAGAAGAATTTATCAAGGGATACTATGTATGGGGCTTCTATCCATCTGGGATACCAGCTGATCAACTCTTTAAAGAATTTATTCATCAATACAATGCCCAGCTCAGAGATCAGCTCCTACAGATTATGGAAAGAGAGAAGATACCCCTCAAAGCTCCAGCATTCAGACGCATCCCTCCTCCTAGGACTACTCGTGGCGTGCTATGCACAAAGGAGATAGAAGATGAGATCGAAGCAGCAGCTTATCATCATGATCTAAGTTCTGATATTCCTGCTGATCTCGAGGAAATCCAGACGTTGCGTGCAAGGATTTACAAATATTATGGCCTGGATCCTTCTGCTGACAGGTCTGAAGACTTCAAGAAGAAGACCCAGAGATTCAGACGTTAGCAATAGTCTTCTCATACCCTGTATAGAAGAATAGGAACCCTGTAATCTTCTTCATATATATCAGTTCCTTTTCTTCTGGTCAGACAATTACTCATTGTCTTAAGGCTTTTAGTTGTGTTATGCTTATCACAACTGATCACTGAAGTGACCTGACACACACTCACACATAACTGTTTCTTTGATTTTGCCTATCTCTCAACTGCTGAACTCTTAAGGCTAACTGATTCAGTTTACTGAAGTCTATCTATGTCAGTAGTTTAGTATCCTTTCTTTATATTTTATAGAGGTTTTGGCATCATCAATTAGGGGAAAATTGTTGGGTTATGAGTCAGTAGATGGTATTCAGCTGTTAGTGGTTAAAATAATATTGGGGGAAATCATAGTAGTACTATAGAATTGAAGATCCCAAAACCCAGCTGATATCAGTAGTGTAGTATCTTGATAGGACTAGATGATGCATAGGCTAAATTATTTTTATTATCTATCTTCTTGTCTAAGACCTATACGGGGTAAATTGTTGGATTGATCTTCTGTCGAAGTTACCTTCCAAAACCCCACGTCATCAGTGTAATTGCTTGCGTTCTTAAGTCATCAGCTGATCTTCGCCTCAGTAGAAGATATCTCATCAGCTGACAGACATCAGCAGAAGAACTATATGCAAGCTCAGTACCTTCACAGTCATCAGCTGACCATACTCAAGAGAATATCTCTTGTCAGCCTACTCAGACGAAGAAGACAGAGACTGCTTAAAGTCTCATCGGATCCGACGTAAAAACGACTCAGCCGCTAAAGTCATTTCGAAAGTCAGCAGAAGACATACGAGGATTTGAGAGAGTCAACTCCGATGTCTGACACAATCTCACCTACCACAAACCTCGACCAATGAGAAGCCAACAACGCTTTATCTCCTCTGACCAACTAAAGCTGCTCTCATGTATAGTGTCCAACAACTCTGCTACAACAATTCGAATTTATGGTCGTTTTCTTTGGAAGGTTGTGACACGTGGCATCGTCTTCTCCAACGGACATATGCCTGCTCACAACTATAAATAGAGAAGAAATCTGAGCTTCACGCACGGGATATCAAGGGAAAACGCTCAAGCTTTCAAACAACTCTAGCGCATTCAAGATCAATCCAGCGAAGAACTTGCCCAATAGAATATCGTTAGTTCTTCTCTCTAGAGTTCTTTAGATCCCTCTTCTCTAGCTAAGCTAATTGCCAAATTTATAGCTTAGAAATTCGAAGGAGTTCACTTTTAGTGATTGTTCTTATTGTAAGAACTCCTTCCTAGTTGGAGATTATCCCCTCCCTTTCAAACTTCGGTTTGATTTGTAAAGTCGCTAAGGACTATAACTTAGAACGGTCTGTCCTGTGCACAGATTCCTTGCTGAGACTTGCTCAGATAAATCAACAAGAACTCCTGTTCGGCAGGACCGTGGACGTAGGATCTTGCGTATCCGAACCACGTTAAAAATTGCTTGTGTTATTTACTATTTTATTGCATTGCATACAAACTGATTAAAAATCATATCTTTGCATAAAACGTATTCTCAAAGCGCACTAGCCAAATTACTTGATTTGTGAAAATCACGTTTTCAAACTGAGACGAATCTCCGGGCCCCACACTCTTTTTCGCACAACATCTCCGACTGAGTTTCAAGTACTGACAAAAGTCAGTAGGAGAGCTCAGTAGTTGGCACACTTCTGACCCGCGATCGAAGGTTACTATTTGGCACTGTTCATCAGTTGCAACCTACAGCTCAGTTGTCCTTCGTGTTCTGAGAAAAAGAAACTGTGATCAGGTGTATTCACCCCCCCCTCTACACCTGACTATCGTCTCCGGACCAACACCTGCTGATTCAGAAGAAGAGCAAGAGCATGTTCCATCTTATGCCCCTTCAAAAGCCCAAGAACAAGAAATGCAAGAAATATGGGACCAGATGGAAAGTTATCCAGACAGAGGAGCTGAAGCGAGACTGATCAGTGAAGCTAGAGAGAGGCTCAGACTCGTAGACCTAGAAGCTCTTAGGATCACGACTGAGAAAGAGGCTAGAAAGAGGGTTCCTGAGAAGGCTGAGATTCCCTACAAATACAGAAGACTAAGGAAGCCTACTGATCTCAAAATTCACCGATGGCCTAGAATTGATACATGGATGCCATGGGAGCGGACTCATAGGTGGGAAACGCTCAAAGCAGATTTTATCAAGAGGTATTATATCTGGAGATACTGGCCTGACATGCACAAGGCTACAACTGTTGCTCAGTGGTTTCTAAAAAGCGACCCTGAGATATATGCCAGAGTTCAGAAGGCCCTAGATGACAAGATAGATGTCAGAATCCCAGCTCCTAGACCTCTACCCCCTCCTCAGAAGCTCGATGGATCATTACATGTTGGTATTATAGAAGGAGAGGTCAGAAGTGCAGTCCAAGCCTATGATCTTGATAAATCAGATCCTGTAGATATGTTGTTGATACAGAAGCTCAGAAGAGACACGTTCAGAATGTATGGATTGCCGCTCTTGAAGAGAAGTCCAGAGATTTCAAAGCGTGGATCCAGCAGTTCAGAAGATAGATGCTAGCTTCTTTGTATCTTGTCTTTTTTTTATTGAGGCAAACTGCCTCTTTCGAAGCTTCTAAAGCAGCCACATACTCTGCTTCCATGATTGAGTCCGCAATGCATTTATGCTTTGCACTCCTCCATGAAATGGCTCCACCTCCCAAGGTAAACACATAACCTGAGGTAGACTTCTTCTCGTCTCTGTCAGCCTGGAAATCCGAGTCTGTATAACCCAAAGACACTAGACTGTCTGACTGGTAAACAAGCCTATAATCTCTAGTCCGTTTAAGGTACTTGAGAATAAGCTGGACCGCAGTCCAGTATTCCATTCCAGGGTTAGACTGATACTTGAGACCATGCCTACAGCATATGAGATATCTGGTCTCATACAAAACATCGCATACATGAGGCTACCGACAGCGGAAGCATATACTACTAGCCTCATACTTTCTATCTCTTTAGGCGTTTTAGGGCACTGATTCTTGGATAGAAAATGCCATGTCTGAAAGGTACTGAACCTCTCTTAGCATTTTGAATGCTAAAACAAGCAATAACAGTGTCAATGTAGGACGCTTGTGACAATCTTAACATCCTTTTTCGGCAATCTCGGATAACCTTGATCCTAAGGATGTAAGCAACTTCACCTAAGTCCTTCATTTGAAACTGCTTGGATAACCACGTCTTTACATCTAATAACACTTCAACATTATTGCCAATGTGAAGGATGTCATCTACGTAAAGTCAAGAAACACCACTGATCCGTTAACACAGATACGGTACACGCATACCTCGTTAGGATAGGATACAAAACCATAGGATTTGACTACCTCGTCAAAACACTGGTCCCATAACCGGGAAGCTTGCTTAAGTCCATAAATAGACTTCTTAAGCTTCCAAACTAGATGCTCTTTGCTCTCCTTCACCTAACCATCTGGCTGTTTCATGTAGATGTCTCTACCTTTTTCAAGGTGACCGTTTAGGAATGCGGTTTTGACATCCATTTGCCAGATCTCTAGGTTCATGTGAGCTGCTATGGCAAGGACGAATCCGATTGGACTCGATCATTTCTACAGGCGAGAAGGTCTCTTCGTAATTGATACCTTCTTTCTTGGTAAAGCCTTCACCACTATCCTGGCCTTAAAGGCCATGATCTCTCCATTTGGTCCTCTCTTTCTCTTGTATACCCACTTACTACCAATAGCCTTGCAGCACTCAGGTAGTTTAGTGATCTCGTATACATCCATATCAGTTATGGACTTAAATTCTGAGTCCATGGCGATTCGCCAGGAATCTGCATCTATATCTCCCATTGCTTCGTTGTAGGCCCAGGGATCAACGATATCTTGTTCATCTGTCGGGAGATGATCAGACGTCTCTCCAGTGAACATATACCGATCTGGTGTAAATATCACCCTCCCACTACATCGAACAGTGTCAGGCGCTATGTTAACAGATTGTGCAGTTACTCGTGGAGTACTATCTTGCACAACTGGTTATTCAAGCCTTGTAATTCCTCAAGGATGATGTCGACTCGAGATTTATGGTTACTAATGTAATCCTCTTCTAAGAACCGAGCGTTAGTGCTAACAACGATCTTCTGTTCTTTAGGATCATAAAAGTATCCACCCTACGTTTCCTTCGGATACCCTATGAACAACATCACTTCTGAACGTGATTCTAATTTGTTGGCCAGTCTATTTAGTACATAAGTAGGATAACCCCAAATCAATAAGTGGTGCATACTGGGTTTGTGTCCGCTCCACAACTTGAAAGGGGTCTTTTGTACCGACTTGGAAGGCACACAGTTCAGTAAATATGCTGCAGTCTCTAGGGCATATCCCCAAAAGGAAACTGGCAAAGTTGCATAACTCATCATCGACCGAACCATCTCTAAGAGAGTTCGGTTCCTTCTCACTGATACACCATTCTGCTGAGGCGTGCCCGATGCTGTCAGCTGGGATGTAATCCCACATTCTGTCAAGTAGTCCTTGAACTCGTTGGATAGGTATTCCCCACCACGATCAGATCGTAGTGTTTTGATTTCTTTGCCTAGCTTCTTCTCCACTTCTACCTTGAATTCCTTAAAGGTTTCAAAGTAATCCGACTTGTGGTGATGAAGGTAAATCTTGGGAGATGATTAAGTAGCCTAGTGCTTAGTAGATTTCAGTGATCCCAAAACCCTACTTTGACTGATGAACCATTCAGTAGTATTTGTTTGTTCTGTCTCTGAGAGTTTCAGACTCAGTAGACATCCTTCCTACATGTTTCAGGCGTTCAGTTATGTCTACTGATTCTTCAGTAGACTATCAGCCTCAGTACTATGAGAAGAAGACTAAGTAGTACTGGACTCAGCAGGAGCAGTATACTGAAAGGAGTCAGTGGAACTGAACTCAACAGGAGTAGTTCACTGAGCTCAGAGTTGATCTTCAGTAGAGCTGAACTCAGCAGGAGTATGCTACTGAACATAGATCAGACTCAGCAACAGCAAGACAATCTTCTGACTGTTAAGAGATCTCATAAGTCAAATCAGCAGAGTCATACGAGGTATAGAGAAGTCAGCTTCAGATCTACCTTGAAGTCTGTTTGTCTCACCTACTTCCTCACCCTCGACCAATGACAAGCGGCCAGCTGTCCACTTTCTGATTAAAGCTGCAAGTCAACATCTTTTTGGAAATGGAGGGAAATGACTATGTCACCATACTTTGAAAGAGCCGTTAGGTACCCAAAAGAGAGAAACACATGGATCGTCATATCCAATGGATCTATCCATGTCTCTACTCTATAAATTGAGGGAAGATTTCAAATCGAAGCTCACGACACAAAAACAAAGATCTCACGAGCATTTACGACAACTCTGAATCGACTTAAAGCTTTCCGCAAGAACTTCAAAGATTTATTCCAAGTGAAAGGCGACATACCTGCTTAAAAGGGAACCGAGTTGAATTAGATCATAAGCCTCTAGTATCCGAGCGACTGAATACGAACCCAGAGTTTATACTTAACCATTCGTTGCTCTAGAAGCCACTTTCTCGTTCCCTTTCCTCTGACCTAAGCTCAGCAGACCATATCTATAGCTTAGAACGAAGGAGTTCATCCCTGAATTGTTCTTTATTGTAAAGGACTCCTTCATAGTTGGAGAGTTTGTCAAACACTTAAGTTTGATAACATGTAAATTGAGACTTGCTCAGTATAAATCTCAAGACCAGTGTTTGTCCAGTGCACAAACCGACCGAGACTAACACAATATAATAAAATAGCCTCCTGAGCTTTTCAGGACAGTGGATATAGGATTGTTGAATCCGAACCACTTTAAAATTGCTTGTGTTCTGTGTGCTCTGTTTTTACTGTTGCATTGATTACTGTTCATACTGAAAATATCTTTCAAAATCATTCAACTGTGTTTCAGCAAAGCTTAAAAGATTGCACTAATATACGGAAACAATTTTCTTAAAAAAGTTTTCTAACTCAGCTAAACTTGGGCCTACACATTTCCACACTCTACTGAACTTCAGCTGAACGGTACTGAATTCTGACCTAAGTCAGCTAGCAGGCCTCAGTGAAGTTAGTCACTCTGCCACGCGATTCAGAACAACTTATCTGGTTTACTGAACCTGTTCAGTATGGCATCTTCTTGAAAAGGACTGTTCGCTTTTTAAGTTGAGAAAGTTTTCAGGTGTATTCACCCCCATCTACACCTGAATGTTTATCTCGGGACCAACAATTGGTATCAGAGCAGGAGTTCTCTAAGACTCTTATTTTCTGAAACCGGTCTACTTGAACGGATCCAGAAAATGTTTTCACTGCATATCATTTTTCATTCATATCACAATTTTCAATATCTGATATGTCAGGAATCAGGATGGTACCCATGTTCTCAGTAGAGAAGTACGGGGTATGGTGAGTCAGAATAGAGGCACATCTGACTTCCCTCCACGACAGCATGACAGAGGTACTGGAAGAGAGACCTATCATTCCTATGATTGATAGTGTCGAAACCCAGGATCCAGCACAAGGAGGTGACATGGTGACCAGGAAGAAGATCCCCGAAGATAGAAGTCTTTTCACCCCTGAGGAGAAGAAGCTTCACAACTTAGACCGGGTTGCCAGAAATGCCATACTGACCACCCTGAGTGATTCCTATCTCGGAAGAGTTCAGGACTGCAAGTCCGCAAAGGAACTCTGGGATGCTCTAACGCTACTGAGTCGGGGGACTCAAAAGATCAAAGAAAACAAACTGGCGCTGGAACTTCAGAAGCTGGAGAGATTATCTCTCATGCCTGGTGACACGATTGAAGATCTTAATGTCAGATTTACGGATCTGATGAACACCATCAATGGGTTGGGAAAGACATTCTCCAACTGAGAAACGAATCTCAAGATATTGAGAGCACTGCCGGACAGACATTAGACTCCATTGCTACATTGCTTAGATATTCTGAACTTGATATCGTTTCTCCTAATCATATATTTTCAGAATTAAAAGCTGAGGAGTTAGAGTTCGGCCTACCCCAAAGGAAGCAGCGAGCTGAAGCTGACACTCAAATCGACCATGCTTTCAAAGCATCAGTCAGCACAGCGGCTCCCGCATCTAGCAAGGCAGAACCTTCACTCAGTGATCTACAAGAAGGAAACCTAGCTAAGAAATACGCACTGCTTGCCGTGAAGTATCAGAAGGAGAAGGAGAGGCGCAGAAAACTCTCTAGAGTCATCAGAGACTCCAAGGGTAAGTCAGAATATACACCCAAGCGCTCTCCTGAATCGCATACTTCTGATTGCAGGAAAAGGAGGACTCAGCTCAGTCGAAAGACAGCGAGAGCAAAGAAGACAGAGTCACCACCTGCTACAACTTCAAGAAGTCGGGACACTATCAATATGATTGTCCTGAGCTCAGTACTGCTGAGAGGGCAGCACGTAAAGCTCAAGGGGAGAAGTTCATCAAGAAGCGTCAAGCATATATTATCGGTGAACTCTCAGACAACTCAGATAAAGTCGACTCCTTCATGGATTCATCAGACTATGAAGCGACATTCATGGCCGTAGAGCATGAAGAAGATGCTGAAAACTGTCTCATGGCAGGAGAAGAGGATGAGGTAAACTCTCACGCTCCATTTAACTCCTCTTCACACTGCACATACAACACTATTTCAGGTGCAGAAGAGAATCTGGATATCTCAATTGCGTACGAAGAACTATTAGACGAGCAGATCCAGATGAGCCTGCAGCTCAGTAAGACTCTTCAGGAGTTGGATACCCGGAAAGTGGAGAATCAGAGACTTTCACAGGAGAGTCAGATACTGAGTCAGAAGGACTTGTGTTGAGACTCAGGGAGGAAATTAACTCTCTGATGACCAAGTCTCAGCATCAAGAAGATCAGATCTCGATCGACCAATGACTTAACTCGAAGGATACGGGACCCGAGTCTCACCGAAGTAAGAGTTGTCAGGACTTCAGACCGAGCATGAAATGCTTAAGAAAAGTGATGATGTCTGGAGGAATCTGATGACAGAGCGGTACATGGGCACTGAAAAGAAGCTTGAGGCAATGCTAGCCAGCAACAAGCCTAAGCACTGCAAGGAGGGACTTTGATTCAGTCATGGAGCCTCCTCATCTGCCCCCGTACGCTCAGAAAACCGGCTAGCTGATAGGTTTGTTCAAGGGGAGACTATTAATGCTGAGATCCTGAACCCCCTAGCAAAGAACAAACAGAAGATGAAGGCACCTCATCCCAGCTATCAGCATTCTGACAAGCAGATTAGCTCTAAATCACCCCAGTTCAGTCAAGGGCGAACCAGCAGAGTTAAATGGGCTGATCAGTATGGACCTCCACAACTGAAACATCCAGCTCAGTATGGGTCATACTATTATGATCTTATAGTCAGGAGAGGATCCAAAAGTCAGAAAAGGAAGAAGAAAGTCGTTCAGAAGGCAAAGGTCAGTAGTCCACCAATTCAGAAGATCAGGACTCCTGAACCTGTGAAGCCTCAGAAGTCAGCATCGACCATTCCAGTGGTCAAGTATGTTGATCAGAGTGGAAAGAAACTATCTGAGACCACCAGGGTCGTGAGACAGATTTAGGTTTCCAAAACTAACATCTAAGGACCCAAAATCAAAAATAAAGGGTACCTGAATATAATTCTGTTTTGCAGGTGCACAAGGACCCTTAGTATGTGGACAGCGGATGCTCAAGACATATGACATACTAGAAGGACCTACTGAAGAATTATACTACCGAAGAAGGACCCAGAATCGAGTTTGGAGACAGCGCAAAAAGCTATACCAGAGGCTATGGAACACTCAGAATTGGAACCGCCACAGTTCCAAGAGTATCATATGATGAAGGACTTCAGCATAATCGACTCTCTGTTAGTCAATTTTGTGATAACTAGAATATAGTGATTTTTTACACTAGTTTCTGTGATGTCATTGATATATCTACAGGGAAAATACTGTTATCAGGTTCGCGTAAAAAGAATATCTATGTAGCTGACTGGAACTCAGCTAAACTTGAAGCTTGTTTGTTGGCAAATAACAACAATAGAACGGGGTGGCTCTGGCACAGAAGACTCAACCATCTCAACTTCAAGACGCTTAACAAGCTAGCTAGAAACGCTCTAGCAAGAGGACTGCCGAATGAAGCATTCAGCAAAGACACTCAGTGTGAAGTATGTCTGAAGGGAAAGCAAACAAAGAAACAAAATCCACCTGTTCCATCGCCTTCCACTGATGGAATCCTTCAGCTGCTACATATGGATTTTATTCGGTCCAGTCTCTCCGGTGACGATCAGAGGCAAAAAGTATGCTTTAGTGGGCATTGATGACTACTCGCGCTACACATGGGTCATATTTATTGCCAACAAGTCTGACGTCAAAACAGAGTTGCCTACGCTTCTGAAAAAGCTCAGTGTCGAGAAGAACACAGATTATAAAGATACGTTCAGACAGAGGAACTGAGTTCCTGAATTTGATGGTGGAGGAGTTCTGCAAAACTGAAGGCATAGAGCATGAGATGTCTGCCGCGCGCACGCCTCAACAAAATGGGGTTGCTGAAAGGAAGAATAGAACACTCAAAGAAGCAGCAAGAACCCTGCTCGCAGACTCAAGACTCCCAACCAAATTCTGGGCAGAAGCAACTGACACTGCATGTTTCACTCAGAATAGATCTCTACTGACTAAGCAGCATAAGAAGACACCATATGAATTATGGAACGACAGGAAGCCTTTCATATCTTATTTCCATATTTTTAGCTGTTCGTGCTTTATCCACAATAATGGGAAGGACCAGTTATAGACTTTTGATAGCAAGTCAGACCAGGGAGTCTTCTTAGGATACTCCTGGGTCAGGAAAGCCTTCAGAGTTTTTAACTACCGGACCCTTTGCATGGAGGAAAGCCCTCATGTTATTTTTAATGAGTTTGCTATTGAAGACAGGAGCAGGAACTCAAAATCAGAATCTGAGGACATCAGTAAGCAGCTACAAGATCTGAGCCTAAAAGATAAAGTTGAAAAGATCCAGCTGTGTTGGGATGATGATTCAGAAGAGGAAACTGAAGATAAGACAAATGAATCTCAGCCAGCAGCAGAAGTAGCAGAACAGATTGACTCTACTGAACAGAATCAATCCCAGGTAACTCAAGGATACTGATTGGATCATAGTTATGCAGGAGCTGAACCAGTTCGCGAGAAACGAAGTATGGGAGCTTGTTGACAGACCACAGCATCAACATGTGATTGGAACTAAATGGGTCTTCAAGAACAAACGAGATGAAAACAACATTATAGTAAGGAACAAAGCAAGATTCGTGGCAAAAGGCTACTGTCAAGCTGAAGGGATAGATTTCGATGAAACTTTCACTCCAGTTGCAAGATTGGAGGCAATCAGACTATTCCTAGCCTACGCAACACATCAACAATTCAGAGTTTATCAAATGGATGTGAAGTCTGCGTTCCTGAACGGCGTGCTGAAAGAAGAAGTCTATGTAGAACAGCCTCCCGACTTTCAGCAGGGACATCACTTGTATGACTCTCAGAAAGGCTCTGTATGGGTTAAAACAAGCACCCAGGGCGTGGTACGATACCCTGTCTGAGTTTCTTCTTCAGGAAGGTTTTCAAAAAGGCACAGTAGACCGCACATTATTCAACATTTGACTGGAGACGACATCTTACTTGTGCAGATCTATGTAGATGACATAATATTCGGATCAAAGAACGTCATCATGTGTCAACAGTTTGAGAAAATGATGAAGGATAAGTTCAAGATGTCGATGATGGGAGAGATGAATTATTTCCTCAGTTTTCAAGTCAAACAATCTGAGAAGGGAACATTACTCAATCAAGGCAAATACACTCGAGACCTCATCAAGAAATTCGGTTGCACATCCGGCAAACCAATCAAAATCCCTGTGAACACGATATGACAGTTGATCATGATAAAGAGGGAGTATCAGTAGACCATACTGAATTTCGTGTTATTATTGGTTCATTATTATATCTAACTGCTACTCGACCTGACATAACTTATGCTGTAGGTGTTTGCGCTCGATTTCAGGCGAATCCTAAGCAGAGCCACATGTACTCAGCAAAGAAGATTCTACGCTATCTCAGAGGAACACCTGACATGGGTTTATGGTATCCAGTAGATGATAATATTGAACTAATTGGTTATTCTGATGCTGACAATGCAGGATGTAGGATTGACCGAAAGTCAACTTCTGGAACTTGTCAGTTCCTTGGCAGTAAGCTGATCTCATGGTTTTCAAAGAAACAACATTCAGTAGCGACGTCAACTACTGAAGCTGAATACATGGCTACCGGAAGTTGCTGTGCCCAAATGCTTTGGCTGAGACAGCAGCTACACAACAATGATGTCATTCAGAATGAAGTGCCGATCTTCTGCGACAGCTCCAGTGCGATTGCAATCACTCAAAACCCTGTACTCCATACTAGATGCAAGCACGTGGATATCAAACACCACTTCATTCGTGATCATGTCGAAAAGAAGGATATCAGGATGGAGAAGATCCATACTGACCATCAAAGAGCAGATATTCTGATCAAGCCTCTAGCTGAAGCCAGATTCAGAGAACTTTCAGTAGAGCTAGGCTTGCTGGACCCTACTAACTCCAGTCAATAAGTGGATTCAGGAGAGGAGCATTCAGCAAGGGGGAATGTTCACTCTCAGTACTGAACTGACCTCAGTACATAGAGATTCAGCAACCATTTACTCGAGGTATCAGCTGACTACGATGTTCAGATGACAGGTTTGCGTATCTCTACTCAGTAGCCAATGAAATATTTTATGCATTAATGATTCAGATTCAGCTTCATATTCAATGCCATAGAAAATGTCATTTAATATAACGGTTTACATTTAATACACAACATTCTATGCTAAGTATGCTGAACTCTGCAGCGCATAAAATGCATGTCTAATCAAGTTACTTCTTTGGCTATATACAACTGTAATTTGACTTAGGCAGCTACATTGATCATTACCCATTTTATAACATTAAATCTTAGCCGTCCATCTCATAAAGCAGATTTAAATTAAACCGTGGATTAATAACTGTTCATCTTCTTGATCATATATAAAACACGTTCAAAGTTAGAAAACCGCCATTTTACTCTGCAACTTTGAACCCTAGAATTTTTTTGAGAAAAGGCGTATACTCTTTGCAAACTTCTATTAAAACTTCTCAGAAATTATTGTGGTAAATCTCATGCATATTCAGTATCACGTAGATTTCTTGATAATATTCTTTCTTCGATACTGACATCTTCTTTTCTAGATTAAAATCATGACAGGATCAGTCATAACTCCGGTTAATATGACAGAAATCCTAGAGAAAGACCGTGTTTGGTGTGAGCCAATCATGGACTTCGATGCCTGTGAATTTGACTTCATGGAGGAGATCTTTGAAGCGCTGAGGTCTTCAGGGCTGGAAGCCTTTCTGTCCAGGAAGCCATCTTACTTCCTTCCACGACAGATTTCAGAGCTCTATCTGAACTCTAAATCCGTAGATGGTGATATCCGAGGTCATTTCGTCATTCATCACGTCGCAGACCCCGCTTGTGCTGTATCGGGAATTAAGCAGATGTCCATCAGAGAAGCTCTTCAGCAGAGCTTTCAACTTCCCAGCACCGGTTTCAGCACAGTTAGCTATAAGGAAGATCTCATGGATGATTACCTAGAGATCTTTTGCGGCAAGCCTACGACGTTCTGGGCTGCCTTCCCGAAGAACGCCATGTTGCCTCAGTATAGAGCGTTATCCTACATAGTCACGCAGATATTGACTAGTCAGGCCGAGTTATTCGATCAGGTATCCAGACCGATGATTCAGATGATGATGGCAATATATGACCATACATAGATCAACTGGACTGAATTCTTTCTGAAGGAGTTCATGACCCAAGCAGCAAAATTCGATAAGACCTCGAAGTGTCTAACTGTCAAGGGAAAGATCCTTTACAGGATGAAGCTGACGGTTATGATAGAAGACCTTTGTGGAGCTGACCACACTATATACGCTGACAAAGGGTACTTCAACCCTAAGAAGGTTGGGTTCCAGAGCAGGGCAACAGCCCTTCAGCAGATCGGTTCAGGGCCCGCTGAGCCCAAGAAAAGCTCTCAGAAGACCTCTACTCCTTCCAAGAAGAGGTCACCTCCCAAAACAGCTCAGAAAACACCGACCAAGAAACAGAAGACGGTCAGTAAAGTTGTAGTTGTACCTCCCCTGTAACTAAGAGATGTGGCAGAGTCATATGAGAAGACTGCCTCAGTGGAGAAAGGAGTCTGTACTGAAAAGGGAGAGGAAGTGGAACAAGGGGCAGGAGCTGAACCTGTTACTCCTATCACTCAGACCCCATTGGATATTCCACCTCTCAGCAGCATTCCGTCTACTGAGAAAGAGACGTCTCCGATTGAAATTGAAGATTCGGAGACAACGTCAGAAGCAGAGACCATCGGGATGGAGGCCTCAGAGCTTCAATCCAGAGCCTCCCGAGAAGTCCTAGAACCCATCCCTGAGATAGCAAGTCATTCTGACTTGGTCACTTTGGCCAGACAGGCCCTGCTTCATATTCTGATTAGGTTCCAGGCGTGGTCTACTCTAACTAGACTCATCCAACACCACTCCTGCGAACAGCTTCACGAAGAAGAGCTACTGATCCGCGAGAAGATAGGCTATTCCGAGCCTGCAGATCTCTGCTCCATGGATGATCTGAGGGCGGCCATGCTGGCCATGCTAGCCTTGCTGAACGACAGAGTTCCAGCTTCAGCGGCCGCTCCCTCAGATGGGTCTGATCCTGATGATCAGGACCCGTCCCATGATTCAGGCCCTGAGAATCCTGTTGAGGGATCTCAACTGGAGGAGGATGCCCCACCTACAACAACTGTTGAAATGCCACTCAGCATCCTCCCGCCAGGTTAGTCGGTGGCTGGTACCTCACAGACCGCGGACCCAGTACAGCTTCTGCTAGGGTCTGTATTTGAGGTAGCGCCCAGCCCGAAAACCCGACGTTCTAAGACTGTGGCCAAAGCACTAAGAAGTCAGGGTGCTCAGAACCGACTTCTAGACAGGGTTGTCCACAAGACGTGGAAGCAGTGTACTCAGGCTCAGAGTGAGGAGATAAAGGAGCTTCGCACGTCTATTCAGAACACTCCAGCTCCTGACTTCTCTACCATACTGACAGACGCCTTAGGCACTCAGAGAGCTGAGTTTGAAAAGCAACAGAAGCTGATGGAAGGTGCTCAGAAGAAACTTCTTGATGATTATCAAGCAGCCTAGTCAGCCCATGCTGAATCCAAATCTTCCCTGACTCAGGCCTCAGAGCTCAGACTCCAGAATATTCAGAAGGCATTGGAAGAAAAGCTGGATCAGAAGTTGCAAACTATTCAGACAGTCGTGGAGACTTCCCATAAGAAATATCACTACTACAAATTTGCACTACGACAATACTGAAAAGACAACGGTTTTTGTTAAAAACCGTTGTCGTAGCTCAAAAAACCGTTGTCGTATCTAAAACCGTTGTGTTTTATAAAAAAGGTGCGCTCATAGACAACGGTTTCTTACAACCGTTGTCATTGACCCGTTGTCGTATGGTGAAAATGGCGCTAATAGCCAACGATTAGGCCAACCGTTGTTGTATTTGCGTTGTCGTAGTTGAAGGATGCGCTAATAGACAATGGTTACTCCTAACCGTTGTTGTTTATGCATTGTTGTAGGTTGTAAAATGCACGTATAGACAACAATTTTTATTACCGTTGTCGTTTAACCGTTTTCTTTTACCCAAATTTGTGTATTTAATTATAAATTTCTCATTTTTTGAAAATATAGAATAAAATAACTTACTAGAATAAGTAAAATTAGTTTCTTCCCCTTCAAAACCCCTCAATTCGTTTCTTCCATTGCTCCGCTTGTCCAGCAGTCGTCTTCGGCCTACCACTGAGGAGTACCGTCGAGAAACCCTTCCGTTTCGCCAAATTACCCTTCCGCCGCATCGGGCGGATGTCTTCGAATTTCATGCCCAACTCTTACGAGAAAAGCAAAACACATGGCTCACTCCAGTGCTCGCGCCACTCTTGGCCTCACTCAACCTAACACGTCCCCCCCCGTATCTCTCTCTGTGATTCGTTTGACTTGATAGTTTTTTTTTAAATATGTTTGATGCTATTATGTTTGACCGATAGTTTTGAATGAGCGAACATTTTCTTAGAATCTTTAGTTGACATCTTGGATTAAGTGTGGTTGGATCAACTTTGTTTAATTGAAATATTGAAATTCTCATTTGTGTCAATTATGATATCTCGAATCAGCGGGAATTGCATATTTGAATGGTTTGTTATTGTTAGTAGGTAGGGCGATTATTCTGTAAATCGATGACTCTGTGAAGTAGTTGTAGCGACTCTATCTTATAACTGTGTTTTCCCTATTTTGATATCCTTGAATAGGTGTATCCTTGAATAGGTTTTAGCGACTATATCTTATAACTCTGTTTTCCCCTATTATGACTCTGTGAAGTAGTTGTAGCGACTCATATAACTTAACTTGGTTTGAACGACTCATTGGAGGATTTCTCTTTTAGAGTATTTCGAATTTGAAGTTCATTGCATCCCTAGTTCTGACCTGTAGCATTGAGAAACATATGAATTAAAGCTTTTCTAATTGGGCCAATCCTGCAATCTTTGGACATATTACATTTGTTTTATACTTGTCAAAGAATCACTCAAGAAAAAATATATATGAGCACTACAAGAGAAGCTTATGATCCACCTATAAGCTATAGATTTCTTTCGTTATCATTGGATCAAATAAATATGTTTCATATGGGGAATTTGAACCAACTACAACTTTTCTGTTGTCAAAACTACCTACGACAACGGTTGCAAAATAATTACGACAACGGTTCAAAACCGTTGTTAAAAATATATATGACAACGGTTACAACAAACAAAACACAACGGTTGAAAATCGTTGTCGAAAATATATACAACAATGGTTAAAAACCGTTGTCTATGAGCGAAACTCTACGACAACGGTACCTATGACAAAACTATATTTTGCCATAGACAACGGTTAAAAACCGTTGTCTATTAGCGTTTTTGTAGTAGTGTATGGAGAAGAGTTTACTGATGAGAGGAATGAACTCCACAAATGACTCGTGAAACTGCAGGACGCCTTGGATAAGCTGGCCTCTGCATACGAGAGTCTGAATAAGAAGGTGCAGGTACCTACCCTCGGCCCATTTGCTGATGCCAAAAAGGGGGAAAGGGAAAGGATACCTAAGGCACCAAGGGGAACTAGGTCGGTAAAGGGAGCAACTTAAACTCAACAATCTGCTCCTACAGAAACCCCAGGTCAGGCCCATGGTGTCTCAGCAGCAGGAGATGTAGTATTTGCTGAGACTGGCCCAAGCAGCTCAGGACCTAGAGATTCAGCAACCCAGACTCCAAGCGAAATCATTAAGGAGGTTGTTGATTATGCGGAGGAGGACTCTGATGAGGAGGAAACTCCTCTGCCTCCACCGGTGGCAGGTAAGGGGAAGAAAATTCTGAAACTCCCAACCCCACCTAAGAAAGGAACCAGAAGGTTTATATCTCCTGAGGAAAGAGCTCAGATTGAAGCTGATGAAAAGCTTGCAAAGGAGATAGCTGAGGCAGAGGCTGCTTACAAGCCTAATAATGCGCCTGTCAAAGGTAAGACCAAGGTTCAAGGGGGAAGGAAGCCTGTATCGAGGGCACCCCCTAGGAAACTGAAAATCAGCGACAAAGCTGATAATGAGAAAGAGAAAGAGAAAGAACAGCAGCAGCAACAGCAGTCTGGTCAGCAGGGTGGATCAAAGTCTAAATCACAAACACCTGCTGATTCAGAAGAAGAGCAAAAGCATGTTCCATCTTATGCCCCTTCAAAAGCCCAAGAACAAGAAATGCAAGAAATATGGGATCAGATGGAAAGGTATCTAGATAGAGGAGCTGAAGCCAGACAGATCTATGAAGCTAAAGAGAGGCTCAGACTCATAGACCTAGAAGCTCTTAGGATCAGGACTGAGAAAGAGGCTAGAGAGAGGGTTCCTGAGAAGGCTGAGATTCCCTACAAATACAGAAGACTCAGGAAGCCTACTGATCTCAAAATTCACCAATGGCCTAGAATTGATACATGGATGCCATGGGAGCGAACTCAGAGGTGGGAAACACTCAAAGCAGATTTTATCAAGAGGTATTATATCTGGAGATACTGGCCTGACATGCACAAGGCTACAACTTTTGCTCAGTGGCTTCTGAAAAGCGACCCTGAGATATATGCCAAAGTTCAGAAGGCCCTAGCCGATAAGATAGATGTCAGAGTCCCAGCTCCTAGACCTCTACCCCCTCCTCAGAAGCTCGATGGATCATTACATGTTGGTGTTATAGAAGGAGAGGTAAGAAGTTCAGTCCAAGCCCATGATCTTGATGAATCAGATCCTGCTGATATCTTGTTGATACAGAAGCTTAGAAGAGACACGTTCAGAATGTATGGATTGCCGCTGCCTGAAGAGAAGTCCAGAGATTTCAAAGTGCGGATCCAGCAGTTCAGAAGATAGATGCTAGCTTCTTTGTATCTTGTTTCTTTTTTTTCTTGAGCCAAACGGCCTCTTTCGAAGCTTCTAAAGCAGCCACATACTCTACTTCCATGGTTGAGTCCGCAATGCATTTATGATTTGCACTCCTCCATGAAATGGCTCCACCTCCCAAGGTAAACACATAACCCGAGGTAAACTTCTTCTCGTCTCTATCAGTATGGAAATCCGAGTCTGTATAACCCAAAGACACTAGACTGTCTGACTGGTAAACAAGCCTATAATCTCTAGTCCGTTTAAGGTACTTGAGAATATGCTTGACCGCAGTCCAGTGTTCCTTTCCAGGGATAGACTGATATCTTGAGACCATGCCTACAGCATATGGGATATCTGATCTCGTACAAAACATCGCATACATGAGGCTACCTACAACGGAAGTATATAATACTAGCCTCATACTTTCTATCTCTTCAGGCGTTTTAGGGCACTGAAAAATGCCATGTCTAAAAGGTACTGAACCTCTCTTGGCATTTTTCATGCTAAAACAAGCAATAATAGTGTCAATGTAGGACGCTTGTGACAAGCTTAACATCCTTTTTCGGTGATCTCGGATAACCTTGATCCCAAGGATGTAAGCAGCTTCACCTAAGTCCTTCATTTGAAACTGCTTGGATAACCACGTCTTTGCATCTAATAACACTTCAACATTGTTACCAATGAGAAGGATGTCATCTATGTTAAGTCAAGAAACACCACTGATCCGTTAACACAGATACGGTACATGCATACCTCGTTAGGATAGGATACAAAACCATAGGATTTGACCACCTCGTCAAAACGCTGGTGCCATAACCGGGAAGCTTGCTTAAGTCCATAAATAGACTTCTTAAGCTTCCAAACTAGATGCTCTTTGCTCTCCTTCACATAACCATCTGGCTGTTTCCAGTAGATGTCTCTACCTTTTTCAAGGTGACCGTTTCGGAATGCGGTTTTGATATCCATCTGCCAGATCTCTAGGTTCATGTGAGCTGCTATGGCAAGGACGAATCTCAATGGACTCAATCATTGCTACAAGCGAGAAGGTCTCTTCGTAATTGATATCTTCTTTCTTGGTAAAACTCTTCGCCACTAGCCTGGCCTTAAACGCCATGATCTCTCCATTCGGTCCTCTCTTTGTCTTGTATACCCACTTACTACCAATAGCCTTGTAGCCCTCAGGTAGTTTAGTAATCTCGTATATATCCATATCAGTTATGGACATAAATTCTAAGCCCATGGCGATTCGCCAGGAATCTGCATCTATATCTCCCACTACTTCGTTGTAGGTCCAGGGATCAACGATTTCCTGTTCATCTGTCGGGAGATGATCAGACGTCTCCCCAGTGAACATATACTGATCTGGTGTAAATATCACCCTCCCACTATGTCGAACAGTGTCAGGCGCTATGTTAAGAGAATGTGCAGTTACTCGTGGAGTACTATCTTGCACAATTGGTTGTTCAAGTGGAACTCGACCACCTTTAATTCCTCAAGGATGATGTTGACTCGAGATTTATGGTTACTAATGTAATCCTCTTCTAAGAACCGAGCGTTAGTGCTAACAACGATCTTCTGTTCTTTAGGATCATAAAAGTATCCACCCTATGTTTCCTTCGGATACCCTATGAACAACATAATTTCTGAACGTGATTCCAATTTGTAGGCCATCCTATTTAGTACATAAGCAGGATAACCCCAAATCAATAAGTGGTGCATACTGGGTTTGTGTTCGCTCCACAACTCGAAAGGGGTCTTTTGTACCGACTTGGAAGGCACACGGTTCAACAAATATGCTGCAGTCTCTAGGTCATATCCCCAAAAGGAAACTGGCAAAGTTGCTTAACTCATCATCGACCGAACCATCTCTAAGAGAGTTCGGTTCCTTCTCACTAATACACCATTCTGCTGAGGCATGCCCGATGCTGTCAGCTGGGATGTAATCCCACATTCTGTCTAGTAGTCCTTGAACTCGTTGGATAGGTATTCCCCACCACGATCAGATCGTAGTGTTTTGATATCTTTACCTAGCTTCTTCTCCACTTCTACCTTGAATTCCTTAAAGGTTTCAAAGCAATCTGACTTGTGGTGATGAAGGTAAATGTTGGGAGATGATTCAGTAGCCTAGTGCTCAATAGATTTGAATGATCCCAAAACCCTACTTTGACTGATGAACCATTCAGTTGTATTTGTTTGTTCTGTCTCTGAGAGTTTCAGACTCAATAGACATCCTTCCTACGTGGTTCAGGCGTTCAGTTCTGTCTGCTGATTCTTCCGTAGACTATCAGCCTAAGTACCATACGAAGAAGACTCGAGTAATCTTGGACTCGGCGGGAGCAAGATATGCGAAAGGAGTCGGTGGAGCCCGAACTCGGCGGGAGTAGTTCACTGAGCTCAGAGTTGATCTTCAGTAGAGCTGAACTCAGCAAGAGTATGCTACTGAACATAGATCAGACTCAGCAACGGCAAGACAATCTTCTGACTGTTAAGAGATCTCATAAGTCAAATTAGCAGAGTCATACGAGGTATAGAGAAGTCAGCTTCAGATCTACCTTGAAGTTTGTTTGTCTCACCTATTTTCTTCAGCCTCGACCAATGACAAGCGGCCAGCTGTCCACTTTCTGATTAAAGCTGCAAGGCAACATCTTTCCGGAAATGGAGGGAAAGGACTCTGTCACCATACTTTGAAAGAGCCGTTAGCTACCCAAAAGAGGGAGACATATGGATCGTCGTCTCCAACGGATCTATCCATGTCTCTGCTCTATAAATAGAGGGAAGATTTCAAATCGAAGCTCACGACGACACAAACACGAAGAACACACGAGCATTTATGAGCAACTCAGAATCGACTTAATGCTTTCCGCAAGAACTTCAAAGAGTTATTCCAAGCAAAAGGCGACATACCTGCTTAAAAGGGAACCGAGTTGAATCAGATCATAAGCCTCTAGTATCTAAGCGATTGAATATGAACCCAAAGTTTATACTTAACCATTCGTCGCTCTAGAAGCCACTTTCTCGTTCCCTTCCCTCTAACCTAAGCTCAGCAGACCATATCTATAGCTTAGAATGAAGGAGTTCATCCCTGAATTGTTCTTTATTGTAAAGGACTCCTTCGTAATTGGAGAGTTTGTCAAACACTTAAGTTTGATACCTTGTAAACTGAGACTTGCTCAGTATAAATCTCAAGACCAGTGTTTGTCCAGTGCACAAACCGACTGAGACTAACTTAGTATAATAAAATAGCCTCCTGATCTTTCGGGACAGTGGACGTAGGATTGTTGGATCCGAACCACTTTAAAATTACTTGTGTTCTGTGTGCTCTATTTTTACTGTTGCATTGATTACTGTTCATACTGAAAATATCTTTCAAAATCATTGAACTGTTCTTCAGCAAAGCTTAAAAGATTGCACTAATATACTGAAACAGTTTTCTTAAAAATGTTTTCTAACTCAGCTGAAAAGGATTGTTCACGTTTTAAGTTGAGAAAGTTTTCAGGTGTATTCAACCCCCCCCCACACCTGAACGTTTATCTCGGGACCAACAGTAAAAATATCCATACCTCGAGTAATCATCGGTTAATGTGATGAAGTACTCATACCCTCCACGAGCTTGTGTAGACATAGGCCCACACAAGTCAGAATGTATCAAACTTAATACTTCTGTGACTCTATAACCCATTGCCTTGAAAGGCCTAGTCATCAAGTTTCCTTCCAAATAAGTTTCGCAAGTTAGAAATGGTTCAACTTGGAGAGACTCCAATGATCCATATTCCACCAACCTTTGAGTCCTGTTAAGATTGATGTGACCTAGTCTTAAGTGCCACAGATAAGTTTGGTTTACCTTAGAAGACTCTTTCCTATTCTTAGGATTTGATGATGAGGAAGCAATATTAACCGAACTATGCGGTTTACAAGTAATAGTATATAAAGATCCATTTAATGGTCTACCACAGATAAAATCATCGTCTTTCATGATAGAAACTTCACTATCAAAATATGATTTATAACCATCCATGGTGTAGAGTTTTGAAACAGAAATTATGTTTCGCCTAAACTCAGGCACATGTAAAACATCTTTAAGTACTAAAACAGAACTATCAAAAGATAGATGTAAATCTCCAATGGCAATTGCAGGAACTTTTGATCCATTGCCCATTGAGACTCATACCTCGCCATTGCTCAATTGTCTTTTCTGCAAGAAACCTTGCAAGGTGTAACAAGCATGATCAGTTGCCCTCGAATTCACTACCCATTCGTGGGTAGTAGAGGAAACCAGAACAGTTTCAATTACAAGAGCGACTCGCATCTCTTTCTGTTTTGCCTTGACATCTGGATTATAATTATTCAAGTGTCCTTTCTTACCACTCTTGAAGAACCTTCCTTTCTCCTTTGACATTCGCATGTCGCCGGTAAGGACCGTCTTCTTACTCCCACTGCTCTTCTTGAATTGACCACCATTTTTGCTCTTTTTCTGGTTTCCTCCTCTGGGAGGATTCCTTGAACTACTAGGGATATTCAAGACTTGAGCACTCTTGCCCTTTCCTATAACCTCTTTGACCGCTACCAAAGATTCAAGTAACTTACTCATAGTAAACTCGTTCTTAGAACAGAAGTTCTGATTAGACCTTTGCAGAGCGTTTATTAGAGAGGTAAGATATCTCTTACACTCTATGAAATTATTTAAGAATGTTCAACCCGTTAGGGTTTGGTTGGTGAGACTGTTTAGAAACTCGAAAAATATTCGAACAGACATATCTGAAAAAACATAATTTAAAAGCATGTATTAAATTAATATTTGCACATAATTCATAATTGATAATCATTGTAACCTTTTGTAAAAACAATGATATTAAAAACCTCGAATAGATCTAGGAATTCCACTCGTAAGCCACGTAGGTGGACATTTACTAGCGTAACCCTAAACCAAGCTATTTACCTAGCTCTATAATTCCAATCCACGCCTAGGTTCTTAAGACGAATGGAATTAATAGTTCGATATTCTGGACCATGTCACTATTAAAACGTGGGAAGGGACTTCGAGGGAAGTGAATTGTACCTGCGGTGACATCTAAGCATTGACCATTAATTTGACCAAAATATAATCAAATTCTTGAAATTGACATACTTACTCGAACCATGCCGCATTCAATTTGATCTAATTAGTCATCCTATTTAATTATTATCTTCTAAAGTACTCATGTTTACTAGGCACGCAAGCCACGCAGGTGGACATTTACGATTTTGCTCCCACTACTCAATAATAATTAAATATTGTTTTGGAAAACTCATCTCACAAAACTTGTAGCTCAAAGATGCAAGCAAGCCACGCAGGTGGACGTTTACTCACATAATCATACTACTTCTGTGTAGAGTCCAATGTTGGGATTTTGTATACTGGAAGCACTTTTTATGCTTGTATACAATGTGTTTTTGTCCTTACCATTGTTTTATTCTCCTATCTGATAAATATGTATATTTGCACATGTTATCATTTATCTTGTATAAAAGTTAAATTTGTGTGGTGTGTCGGGTATCACAGAAGACAACACAAATTGGTTGAACTGACAAGATATAAACAGTTATCGCAGCTGAGACAACTTAAGGATAAGTTGTCGGTTTAAGCTGCAGTTTAGATAAGAAGTGGCTTGTCTTAGCTGCTTGTCTTTATTGGTACACTTAAGGTGGTGTATTGACGGATCACAGTGAGATGTGTTTTCCTAACTGACCTTAGTGGAAAACCAAGATCTCGGTGACTTTGCTGGTCTTAAGCTTGGTAAGACTTCAGCTGAGTGCATTTGGCTATCTATCACTTTGACCTACTATGGTGAACGTCATCGCGACCGGATCTACGTATCTTGGGTGTTAGTAGTTATTTGTGGCTCAGGCTGGTTGTCTGTATCTTATATCCGTATCCTAGTAAAATGGGTTGATAATATCCCCTGAGGAACTCGAAAGGATTAGCACGCTAAACCCGACCGGTTGATTAAGTTCAGGTGTGTTAATAAGGTCGAGTGGTACTACTCAGGAATATAAGATGTTAATTAATTTAAGCTGTCAGTGGGCTTAATTAATTAACGGATATTTCTATCTTAAATACGGAGATCGATTAAGTCTAAAATACAAGCCCTTGCTCAAATTGGGATAATGGGGTAAGTCAGCACGAATTCTCTAGTGGAATGAATCTGTGTTAATTAATTAATTTTGCTCTGGGCTGAGCATGGATAATTAATTAATTGGAGGCCCAGCTTTATTTCTTGTATTGGATCCCTGATTTAGCCCAATTAGTTGCCTAGTAATTTATTGTCTCTCAGAATTCATTATTAATGGATTAATGTATTTTTACATTATTTAATAATGTTATTTATATGGAATTAATTGGCTGGACCAATTAATTGATAAATATTAGTAGCCCAGTAAATTAATTAGTTATATTATGGGCTGGTTATGTGGAAGCCCATTAGAAATATAAAATAAATTAATGGGTTACAAATATATTAATATTATATTGGTTTTTGAAGCTTATATATATATCAGTATTCTGTTCAGAAACAGATTACACACATATACACACGCACGCGTGAGTAGAGAGAGACAAAAAAAATTATTTTCTTCAGTTCTCTGACCACCCAGAGGAAGAAAAAGGCCGGGATACAGATCAGAAGGTCTAACACAAGAGCAACAATCAAAGCCGCGACAATACGAAGGAGGAAGGTAGCGTCCTAACCCTAATTCTTCCTTCATCCAATTAATGGAGGTCCGATTAAGTGTTTAATATCTAAATTAATGGAATCTAATTAAGCATTCAATTTAAAGTTGCTTAGTCTTTTTATTCAAAAAGTTTGTTACGAATCATGCATCATCACATAATTTCTAAAGTATGCAATTTCTAAACGCACATAATAAAATGTGCTCGCGAATATTAAAACATGCTTAATAACGACATAAATTCTATTTACATGCTTTTCTAAGCGCACTTAATCACATACTCGAATGCTAAAACATAATAATAAATAAATACATCATCTCGTTAGCTTCGTCTGGATAGGTCGCACGACCCATTCCTATTTCTGGTTTGTCCGGAACAGCGTCGGAAAGGAGAAGTGGTCGTGCTGTCCAGAAATTCCCAAATTGGCGAGAAAACCCTAGTTTTCTAAGGTTCTGCCGCATCTTGCGGTGGCGATTCCCGGCGGGTTTGAGGTCGGATTTCCAATCGGCTTGAACCGATGGATTCCTCGTCACACCAACTTCGTGACGATATGTCGTATGGGATCATCTGATCCCGGATGCGACCGGAATAGACGTCTGAAGTTCGTTGCTCACAATGAATTTTTCCAGCGAATCGTTTCAAAATAGAGGGAAATTGATGGACGATTTCGGTCGGAATCCGTTCATGGTGGCCTAAAAATGTCCAAGAATCATTACCCATGAATCAATTTAATGAAATCGTGCTAGGAAAAGGAGGAATTCGAGCAACGGAGATGGCGGCGCTGTGCAGCGTGTTTCTTTCGCGATTGCAGCGATGACGCCGACCGTTCTTCACGGAAGACGTCCGGGAGACGTCGAGGAAGCCGAGTGGGAGCGATTGGTAGGCGTGAGGCGGTCGGACGAGGCGGCGGGAGCGGCGGCGGCCGCGCGCAGCGAGCGCGCAGAAAAACGCGCTCCCGGCCGATTTTTCGGCGACGGCACGACCGGTGAGGGGCGGCAAGGCCACGGGCGACCCCCCTCTGCGGACGACGGGCTGCGGCGACGCCGGACGGGGCGGCGGCGGCGTGATCTTGATGAAGAAGACGATGCTGACGTGGCGCGCTAACTTGGCGCGCCATGTCAGCCCCTCTACTGACCAGGCAGAAACGCGTCTGCCACGTGGCAGACCCCCTTCATGACATGACAACGACAGTTTTCGATGTAGTTTTCAAATTTGAAGATTTTGAAGATCGAAGTGCTGTATTTTGATCGGGCTATGTAATAGTTAGGGATTACGTATTTTAAAGCCCGATAACGACGTTTTAAATTTCCTATTTGCGCATTTATTTATTATTATGCTTTAGCATGCTATTATGTGATTAATTGCGCTTAGAAAAGCATGTGAATAGGATCTACATCATATTAAGCATGTTTTAATTTTCGCAAGCACGTTTTATTATGTGCGTTTAGAAATTGCGTGCTTTAGGAATTATGTGGATATGCATGATTCAAAACAAATATTTTGACTAAAAATACTAAGCAATTTTAAATTAAATGTTTAATTAGATTCCATTAATTTGGATATTAAACACTTAATCGGACCCCCATTAATTGGACTCTACACGAAAGTAGTAAGATTGTGTGAGTAAACGTCCACCTGCGTGACTTGCTTGAATTTTTGATCTACCAGTTTTGTGATATGAGTTTTCCAAAACAATATTTGATTATTATTGAGCAGTGGGAGCGAAGCCGTAAACGTCCACCTGCGTAGCTTGCGTGTCTAGTAAACACGAGTACTCTAGAAGATAATAATTAAATAAGATGGCTAATTAGATCAAATTGAATGCGGCATGGTTCGAGTAAGTATGTCAATTTCGAGAATTTGATTCGATTTTGGTCAAATTAATGGTCAATGCTTAGATGTCACCGCAGGTACAATTCACTTCCCTCGAAGTCCCTTCCCGCGTTTTAATAGTGACATAGTCCAGAAAATTGAAATATTAATTTCATTCGTCTTAAGAACCTAGACGTGGGTTGGAATTAAAGAGCTAGGTAAATAGCTTGGTTTAGGGTTATGCTAGTAAACGTCCACCTGCGTGGCTTACTAGTGGAATTCCTAGACCCGTTCAAGGTTTTTAATTTCATTGTTTTTACAAAAGGTTACAATGATTATTAATTACGAATTATGTGCAAATATTAATTTCCTACATGCTTTTAAAATTAAATTTTTCAGATATGTCTGTTCGAATATTTTATTTTTCGAGTTCCTAAAAAGTCTCACCAACCAAGCCCTAACGGGTTTAAATAATTTTACAAAGTGGAAGAGATATCTTACCTTCCCAATAAATGCTCTGCAAATGTCCTATAAGAACTTCTGTTTTAGGACCGCTATGTCTAAGAACGAGTTTACTATGAGTATGTTACTCAAATCTTTGGTAGCGGTTAGAGAGGTTATAGGTAAGGGCAAGAGTGCTCAAGTTTTGAATATCCCGAGTAGTTCAAGGAATCCTCCGAAAGGCGGAAACCAGAAAAAGAGCAGAAATGGTGGACATTTCAAGAAGAGCAGTGGGAGTAAGAAGACGGTCCTTACCGGCGACATGTTAATGTCAAAGGAGAAAGGAAGGTTGTTCAAGAGTGGTAAGAAAGGACACTGGAATAATTATAATCCAGATGTCAAGGCAAAACAGAAAGAGACGCGAGTCGCTCTTGTAATTGAAACTGTTCTGGTTTCCTCTTCTACCCACGAATGGGTAGTGGATTCAGGAGCAACTGATCATGTTTGTTACACCTTGCAAGGTTCCTTGTAGAAAAGGCAATTGCGCAATGTCGATGTGGTAGTCTCAATGGGCAATGGATCAAAAGTTCCTGCAATTGCTGCAATTGCCATTGGAGATTTACATCTATCTTTTGATAGTTCTGTTTTAGTACTTAAAGATGTTTAATATGTTCCTGAGTTTAGGCGAAACATTATTTTTGTTTCAATACTCTGCACCATGGATGATTATGAATCAAGTTTTGATAGTGGAGTTTCTATCATGAAAGACGATGATTTTATCTGTGGTGGACCATTAAACGAATCTTTATATACTATTACTTGTAAACCGCGTAGTTCTGTTAATATTGCTTCCTCATCATCAAATCCTAAGAAGAGGAAAGAGTCTTCTAAGGTAACCAAACTTATCTGTGGCACTTAAGACTAGGTCACATCAATCTTAACAGAACTCAGAGGTTGGTGGAATATGGATCATTGGAGTCTCTCCAAGATTGAACCATTTCCAACTTGCAAAACCTGTTTGGAAGGAAAGATGATGACTAAGCCTTTCAAGGCAAAGGGTTATAAAGCCACAAAAGTATTAAGTTTGATACATTCTGACTTGTGTGGACCTATGTCTACACAAGCTCGTGGAGGGTATGAGTACTTCGTCACATTTACTGACGATTACTCGAGGTATGGATATGTTTACCTTCTTCGCCACAAGTTGGATTGCTTTGAAACCTTTGAAGAATCAAGGCATAAGTGGAGAAGAAGCTAGGTAAAGAAATCAAAACACTATGATCTAATCGTGGTAGGGAATACCTATCCAACAAGTTCAAGGACTACTTGACAGAATGTGGGATTACATCCCAGCTGACAGCACCGGGCATGCCTCAGCAGAATGGTGTGTTAGAAAGAAGGAACCGAAGTCTCTTAGAGATGGTTCGGTCGATGATGAGTTATGCAACTTTGCCAGTTTCCTTTTCAGGATATGCCCTATAGACTGCAGCATACTTGCTGAATCGTGTGCCTTCCAAGTCGGTACAAAAGATCCCTTTCGAGTTGTGGAGCGGGCACAAACCCAGTATGAACCACTTAAGGATTTGGGGTTATCCTTCTTATGTGCTGAATAGGCAGGCCGACAAATTGGAATCACGTTAAGAAGTGATGTTGTTCATAGGGCATCCAAAGGAAACGAAGGGTGGATACTTTTACGATCCTAAAGAACAGAAGATTGTTGTTAGCCCTAACGCTCGGTTCTTAAAAGAGGATTACATTAGTAACCATAAATCTCGAGTCGATATCATCCTTGAGGAATTATAAGGTGGTCGAGTTCCACTTGAACAGTCAGTTGTGCAAAATAGTACTCCACGAGTAACTGCACAATCTGTTAACACCGCTCCTGACACTGTTCGACGTAGTGGGAGGGTGATATTTACACCTAATCGGTATATGTTCACTGGGGAGACGTTTGATTATCTCCCAGCAGATGAACAAGATACCGTGGATCCCTGGACTTACAACGAAGCAGTGGGAGATGTAGATGCAGATTCATGGAGAATCACCATGGACTCGGAATTTGAGTCCATAACTGATATGGATGTATACGAGATCACTGAACTACCTGAGGGCTGCAATGCTATTGGTAGTAAGTGGGTTTACAAGAGAAAGAGAAAGGACCGTATGGAGAGATCATGGTGTTCAAGGCCAGGCTACTGGCGAAGGGTTTTACCCAGAAAGAAGGTATCGATTACAAAGAGACCGTCTCGCCTGTAGTAATGATCAAGTCCACTCGGATTCTCCTTGCCATATCAGCTCACATGAACCTAGAGATCTGACAAATGTATGTCAAAACCGCATTCCTAAACGGTCACCTTGAAAAAGGTAAGGACATCTACATGAAACATCCAGATGGTTATGTGAAGGAGGGCGAAGAGCATCTAGTTTAGAAGCTTAAGAAGTCTATTCATGGACTAAAGCAAGCTTTCCGGTTATGGCACCAGCATTTTCGACGAGGTAGTCAAATCCTATGGATTTGTATCCTGTCCTAACGAGGTGTGCGTGTACCGCATTTGTGTTAACGAATCAGTGGTGTTTGTTGCATTTTACGTAGATGACATCCTTCTCATTAGCAACAATGTTGAAGTGTTATCAGACGTAAAGACGTGGTTATCCGAGCAGTTTCAAATGAAGGACTTAGGTGAAGCTGGTTACATTCTTGGGATCAAGGTTATCCGAGATCGCCAGAAAAGGATGTTAAGCTTGTCACAAGTGTCCTACATTGACACTGTTATTGCTCGTTTTAGCATGCAAAAAGCCAAGAGAGGTTCAGTACCTTTTAGATATGGCATTTTTCTATCCAAGAATCAGTGCCCTAAAACGCCTGAAGATATAGAAAGTATGAGGCTAGTACCATATGCTTCCGCTGTCGGTAGCCTCATGTATAAGTTGCTTTATACGAGAGCAGATATCTCATATGATGTAGGCATGGTCTCAAGATATCAGTCTAACCCTGGAAAGGAACACTGGACTGCGGTCAACCATATTCTCAAGTACCTTAAACGGAATAGAGATTATAGGCTTGTTTACCAGTCAGACAGTCTAGTGTCTTTGGGTTATACAGAATCGGATTTCCAGGCTGACAGAGACGAGAAGAAGTCTACCTAGGGTTATGTGTTTACCTTGGGAGGTGGAGCTATTTCATGGAGGAGTACTAAGCAGAAATGTATTACGGACTCAACCATGGAAGCAGAGTATGTGGCTGCTTCAGAAGCTTCGAAAGAGGCAGTTTGGCTCAAGAATTTCCTCCTGGATCTTGATATTGTTCAGAATTTGCCTAAGGCGATCATGATTTATTGTGATAATGCGGGTGCAGTGACAAATTCTCATGAATTTAGATCTCACAAGGCGTTTAAACACATAGACAGGAAGTACCACATTATACGAGTATTCGTAAATCGAGGTGACGTGCTGATTGACAAAATAGGAACTGAAGTCAACCTAGCTAATCCTTTCACGAAGAGCTTACCTCTCCCGGCTTACGAGAAGCATGTCCGTGGCTTAGGAGTGGTAGAGATGCCCCCCACTTAGGACTACAGAAAATTTTGTATAAGTGGGAGAAGATGCAGTGATAGATAGGATAGATAGCTAAGATATAGCTGGGTACTAGTTCGTACCTAGATAGTTGAGATATAGCTGAGTACTAGTTTGTACCTAGAACTGATAGATTGTATACTAAAAGTTTGCTTTAGTATAAGTGGGAGAATTGTTGGGATTTTGTATAGTGGAAGCACTTTTTATGCTTCTATACAATGTGTTTTTGTCCTTACCACTGTTTTATTCTCCTATCTGATAAATATATATATTTGCACTTGTTATCCTTTATCTTGTATAAAAGTTAGATTTGTGTGGTGTGTCGGGTATCACAGAAGGGAACACAAATTGGTTGAACTAACAAGATATAAACAATTATCACAGCTGAGACAACTTAAGGATAAGTTGTCGGTTTAAGCTGCAGTTTAGATAAGAAGTGGCTTGTCTTAGTTTTTTTTCTTCTTGGTACACATAAGGTGGTGTATTGACGGATCACAGTGAGATATGTTTTCCTAACTGACCTTAGTGGAAAACCAAGATCTCGGTGACTTTGCTGGTCTTAAGCTTGGTAAGACTTCAGCTGAGTGCATTTGGCTATCTATCACTTTGACATACTATAGTGAACGTCATCGCGATCGGATCTACGTATCTTGGGTGTCAGTAGTTATTTGTGGCTCAGGTTAGTTGTCTGTATCTTGCATCCGTATCCTAGAAAAATGGGTTGATAATATCTGTTGGGTGATGATTCTATCCTCAGCACAATAATACATATTGGGAAATGATTCTGTCTTCCGTACTGACATGCACTTAGTAGGCTTATGCTCTGAGTGAATCTATGAAGATTTGAAGATCCCAAAATCCTATCTTGATCGGTGAACCATTTCTTTGTAATTGTTTTTGTCTCTGAGGGTTCAGACTCAGCAAACACTCTGCTCTGGTTCAGGCGTTCAGTAGCTTATCAGCCTCAGCACCAGATGTAGAAGACTCAGTATGTATTGGACTCAGCAGGAGCAGTATACTGAGAAGAGACAGTGGAACTGAACTCAGCAGGAGTAGTTCACTGTGCTCAGAGTTGATCTTCAGTAGAGGAATCTCAGCTTATTCACTGTTGAATCAGAGATCAGACTCAGCAACGGCCAGACAGTCTTCTGAACTGTCAGATCTTTTGAAAGACAATCAGCATAGTCAAATACGAGGAAGAAAGAAGTCAACTTTAGTATGCCTCGAGGTCTGTTCTGTCTCAACTGCTTTCTAAACCTTGAAGAATGACAAGCAGACACGTGCCTTATACTTACTAAAGCTGCAAGTCGACAACTTTCCGGAAAAGGAGGGAAAAGACATTGTCACTCTACTTCAAAAGAGCCGTTAGCTACCAAAAGAGAGAGAGTAAGGGATGATCGTCTCCGACGGATCTTTCCAAGACTCTTCTCTATAAATAGAGGGATCATTCGAAATTTGAAGCATACACGATAATAACAATCACGACAACGAGAATTCACAGAGCATTCAAACGAGCCAACCCAGAAAACCTAAGTCTTCCGCAAGAACTCGAAGAGCATTTCTCCAGCGAAAGACTACATTCTAAGCTCATAGGCTACCAAGCTGAACCGATATACAAGAATCTAGTATCCAAACGACGTTACACGAACTCATAGCTAAACTCAACTGTTCATCGTTCTAGAAGCTACATTCTCGTTCCCTATCCCTCTAATCCTAAGCACAACCGAATATATCCATAGCTTAGACGAAGGAGTTCATATTTGAACTTGTTCCTTATTGTAAAAGGACTCCTTCATAGTTGGAGAGTTTGTCAAACACTTTAGTTTGATAACCGTGTAAACTGAGACTTGCTCAGTATAAATTCCAAGATGCGGCTTTATCCTGTGTACAAGCTGACTGAGACTAACTCAGTATAATAAATAGCCTCCTGATCTTTCGGGACAGTGGACGTAGGATTGGTTGATATCCGAACCACTTTAAGAATCTCTGTGTCTCTCGCTTGTGTCTATTTAGTGTTGCATTGATTTTAACTGATCACACTGAAAACTATTCTTTAAAATCATTCAACTTGGTTTCAGAAAACTTGACTGATCTCATAATTCTACTGAAACTGGTTTAGTATAAACGTCTTTCCAACTCAACTGATTTGGGCCTACACTTTCCGCACCACTGGACTCTATCTGCTGATACTAAATTCTGACGGTCAGTCAGCAAGCAGATCTCAGTAGAGTCAGATACTTTGCCACACACGATTCGGAACAGCTATCTGGTCTGCTGAACTCATTCAGTACGATACTATCCTTAACCGAACTGTTCGTGTTCTAAGTTGAGAAAATTGATTTCAGGTGTATTCACCCCCCCTCTACACCTGAACGTGCTCTCGGGGACCAACAATTGGTATCAGAGCAGGAGTTCTATAAGACTCTTGTTATCTTGAAACTGGTCTACTTGAACGGATCCGGAAAAACGTTTTCACTGCATATCATTCTTCATTCATATCATTATTCATCATGACTGATATGTCAGGTATAAGGATGGTACCCATGTTCTCAGTAGAGAACTATGGTGTTTGGCGGGTCAGAATGGAGGCTCATCTGACCTCCCTCCACGACAGCATGACCGAAGTACATGAGGAAGGACCTATCGTTCCTATGATCGATAGTGTCGTAACTCAGGATCAAACAGCTGGAGGAGGAATGGTGACCGGGAAGAAGATTCCCAAAGACAGAAGTCTCTTCACCCCTGAGGAGAAGAAACTTTACAACTTAGACCGAGTCGCCAGGAATGCCATACTAACCACCTTAAGTGATTCTTATCTCGGCAGGGTTCAGGAATGCAAGACTGCAAAGGAACTCTGGGATGCTCTAGCACTACTGAGTCGGGGAACTCAGAAGATCAAAGCCAACAAACTTACGCTGGAACTCCAAAAGCTAGAGAGTTTGTCTATCATGCCCGGAGACACCATAGAAGATCTCAGCGTCAGATTCACGAATCTGATGAACTCCATCAACGGGCTGGGAAAGACATTCTCCAACCGAGAAATGAATCTCAAAATACTGAGGGCACTGCCAGATGGTCATTGGACTCCTTTTGCTACATTATTACGACATTCTGACTTAGATATTGTTACACCTGACCATATCTTTTCATAACTTCAAGCAGAGGAATTCGAGTTTGATAGACCTCAACGGAAGCAGCGAGCTGCAGTTGATACCAAAATAGACCATGCTTTCAAAGCATCAGTCAGCACAGCATCCCCTGCGTCGAGTAAGACTGAACCTTAACTCAACGACATACAAGAAGGAAGTCTCGCTCAGAAGTACGCACTACTTGCCGTAAAGTATCAGAAGGAAAAGGAGCGGCGCAGAAAAGTGACTAAAGCCTATCGAGAATCAAAAGGTAAGTCTGAATACACGCCTAAACGTACTCCTGACTTGCATACTTTGAATGCAGAAAGAGGGATGACTCAGCACCATCAAAAGACAGCGAAAGCAAAGAAGAAAGAGTCATCGCCTGCTACAACTGTAAAAAGCCAGGACATTATCAGTATGACTGTCCTGAGCTCAGTTGTGCTGAACGAGCAGCACGCAAAGCAAGGAGAGAGAAATTCGCCAGAAAGAGACAAGCATACATTGCTGGTGAACTCTCAGATGACTCAAAAGAAGTCGACTCCTTCATGGATTCATCCGATGATGAAGCAACTTTCATGGCCCTAGAGCTTGAAGCTGAAGAAACTGTTGAAAAGTGTCTAATGGCAGGAGAAGAGGATGAGGTAAACTCTCATAAACTATTTAACTCTCCTTCACACTACTCACACGACACTTCTTCAGGATCAGACGAGAATCTGGATGTCAGTACAACATATGAAGAACTTCTAGACGAACAGATTCAGGTGAGTCTGCAGCTCAGTAAGACTCTTCAGGAGTTGGATACCCTGAAAATAGAGAATCTGAGACTTTCTCAAAAAGGTCAGGTTGTTACTGAGTCAGAAGGACTTGTGTTGAGACTCAGGGAGGATATAGACTCTCTGATGTCCAAGTCTCAGCATCAAGAAGATCAGATCTCAGTTCTGACCAAAGACTTAACTCAGAAAGATACTGAATTGAGTCTCACGAAGCAACAAGCGTCGAGAACTTCGGTCGAGCATGAAACACTGAAGAAAAGTGATGATGTCTGGAGAAAGCTGATGACTGAGCGGTACATGGGCACTGAGAAGAAGTTGGAGGCTATGCTAGCAAGCAACAAGCCCAAGCACTGCAAGCAAGGACTTGGTTTCAGATATGGCACCTCATCATCTGCCCCAGTCCACTCAGAAGACCGGCTTGCTGATAGGTTTATTCGAGGGGAGACAATTAATGCAGATATTCTAAATCCCCTAGCAAAGAACAAACAAAAGATGAAGACACCTCATCCTACATATCAGCACACTGACAAAAAGATCAGCACCAAAACACCCCAGCTCAGTCAAGGGGGAACCAACAAATCTAAAAGGGCTGATTAGTATGGACCTCCTCAGCTGACACATCCAGCTCAATATGGTTCATATTTTTATGATCCTATAGTCAGAAGAGGACCCAAGAGTCAGAAAAAGAAGAAAGTCGTGAAAAAGGCAAAGGTCAGTAGTCCACCAGCTCAGAAGATCCGGAACCCTGAACCTGAAAAGCCTCAGAAGTCAGCAGTGACCAGTCCAGTGGTCAAATATGTTGACTCAAGTGGAAATAAATTGTCTGAGACCACCAGGGTCGTTAGACAGATATGTGTTACTAAAACTAACATCTAAGGACCCAAAATCAAAATAAAGGGTACCTGAATATAATTCTGTTTTGCAGGTACACAAAGACCCATGGTATGTGGACAGCGGATGCTCTAGACATATGACATACCAAAAGAGTCTGCTGAAGAATTATATCCCTGAAGAAGGACCCAGAATCGAGTTTGGAGACAATGCTAAAGGCTACACAAGAGGACATGGAACACTTAGCATTGGAACTGCCAAAGTTCCAAGAGTATCATATGTTGAAGGACTTCAGCATAACCTTCTCTATGTTAGTCAATTTTGTGATAACTCGAATAGAGTGATATTTGACGCTGGTTTCTGTGAAGTCATTCATAAATCCACATGGAAAACAGTGTTATCATGTTCACGCAAGAAGAATATCTATGTAGCTGACTGGAACTCAGCTGAACCTGAAGCTTGTCTGTTAGTGAAGAACGACAACCGAACGGGGTGGCTATGGCACAGAAGACTAAGCCATCTCAACTTCAAAACGCTCAACAAACTAGCAAGAAACACTCTAGCAAGAGGACTGTCAAATGAAGTATTCAGCAAAGACACTCAGTGTGAAGCATGTCTGAAGGGAAAGCAAACAAGGAATCAAAATCCACCTGTCCCATCTCCTTCCATTGATGGAATCCTTCAGCTGCTACACATGGATTTGTTCGGTCCAGTCTCTCCAGTGACGATCAGAGGCAAGAAATATGCTTTAGTGGTCATCGATGACTACTCGCGCTATACTTTGGGTCATATTCATTGCCAACAAGTCTGACGTCAAAACAGAGTTACCATGGCTTCTGAAAAGGCTCAGTGTCGAGAAGAACACCAAAATTGTCAAAATCCGTTCTGACAGAGGAACTGAGTTCCTTAATTCTATGGTGGAGGAGTTCTGCAAAGTAGAAGGAATAGAGCATGAGACATCGGCTGCACGCACACCTCAGCAAAATAGAGTTGTTGAACGAAGGAACAGAACTCTCAAAGAAGCAGCTAGAATTCTACTCGCAGACTCAGACCCAGCCAAATTCTGGGCAGAAGCTACTGATACTGCTTGTTATACTCAGAACCGATATTTACTGACAAAGCAACAAAAGAAAACACCATATGAACTATGGAACGGCAGGAAACTTCTCTATCCTATTTCCATATTTTTGGGTGCTCATGCTTTATCCACAATAATGGGAAAGATCAGCTGAAAACTTTTGATAGCAAGTCAGATCAGGGAGTATTCTTAGGATACTCTCGGGTCAGCAAAGCTTTCAAAGTATTCAACTATCGAACCCTTTGCGTGGAGGAAAGCCCTCATGTTGTTTTTAATGAGTTTGCTACTGAAGACATGAGCAATAACTCTAATTCTGAATCTGAGGACATCAGTAAGCAGCTACAGGATCTAAGCCTAAAAGACAAAGTCGAAAAGATCCAGCTTTGTTGGGATGATGATTCAGATGAGGAAACTAAAGACAAGTCTACTGAATCTCAACCAGCAGTAAATGTAGCTGAGCCGATTGACTCTCCTGAATAGAATCAATCCCAGGTAACTCAGGTCAATGAAGAACCCCCAGAGGTAACTGAGACCACTACTGAGAATAACAACTCAGGGGGAACATTTATTAATGTTCCTGAGCTGAATGCCCCTAAACCTTGTGACTCAGTAGATCACACTCTCATTACTGAATTGCTTCAATCTCAGAATAGTACAACTGAAATGCCTAACTCACCTACTATCTGTGTTGAACAAATTTTAGATGAAGAGCTGAAACATCGAAGATCGTGGCTGGACTCTCATACTGCTGATCTGATTATTGGAGATCCCTCAGCAAGAGTAAAGACAAGATCCAGATTCTGTCAAGGAGAAAGCGCCTTATATTCCTGCTTCTTGTCAACTGACGAACCTCAGACGATTGAGGATCCACTGAAAGATGCTGACTGGATCATAGCTATGCAGGAGGAGCTGAATCAGTTCACGAGAAACGAAGTATGTGAGCTTGTTGATAGACCCCGGCATCAACATGTTATTGGAACAAAATGGGTCTTCAAGAACAAGCGGGACGAAAACAACGTCGTAGTAAGGAACAAAGCAAGACTCGTAGCAAAAGGCTACTGTCAAGCTGAAGGAATAGATTTTGATGAAACGTTCGCTCCAGTTGCAAGATTGGAGGCAATTAGACTATTCCTAGCCTACGCAACACATCAAAGATTCAGAGTCTATCAAATGGATGTGAAGTCTGCGTTCCTGAACGGCGTACTGAAAGAAGAAGTCTATGTAGAACAACCGCCCGGCTTTCAGCAGAGACATCAGGTTTATAGACTCAGAAAGGCTCTGTATGGGTTAAAACAAGCACCCAGGGCTTGGTACGATACCCTATCTGAGTTTCTTCTTCAGAAAGGTTTTCAGAAAGGCACAGTAGACCGCACTCTATTCAACATTCGACTGGAAGACGATCTACTACTTGTCCAGATCTATGTAGATGACATTATCTTTGGATCAAATAATGTCATCATATGCCAACAATTTGAGAAGATGATGAAGGATAAGTTCGAGATGTCAATGATGGGAGAAATGAACTACTTCCTTGGATTTCAAGTCAAACAATCTGAAAAGGGGACGTTCATTAATCAAGGAAAATACACTCGAGACCTCATCAAAAGATTCAGTTGCACATCTGGCAAACGTATCAAGATCCCGATGAACACAAACATGAAAATTGATCTTGATAAGGAGGGAGTATCAGTAGACCAAACTGAATTTCGTGCTGTAATTGGTTCTTTATTATACTTAACAGCTACTCGTCCTGACATAACTTATGTTGTAGGTATCTGCGCTCGATTTCAGGCGAATCTAAAGCAGAGTCACATGGACTCAGCAAAGAAGATTCTCCGCTATCTCAGAGGAATACCTGACATGGGTCTATGGTATCCAGTTGATGATAATATAGAAATAACTGGTTACTCTGATGCTGACTATGCAGGGTGTAGAATTGACCGAAAGTCAACTCCAGGAACATGTCAGTTCCTTGGCAGTAAGCTGATCTCATGGTTTTCAAAGAAACAACACTCAGTAGCCACGTCAACTACTGAAGCTGAATACATGGCTGCCGGAAGTTGTTGCACCCAAATCCTTTGGCTGAGACAACAGCTACGTGACTATGATGTCATTCAGAATGAAGTGCCAATCTTCTGCGACAGTACCAGTGCTATTGCAATCACTCAGAACCCTGTACTTCACACAAGATGCAAGCACGTGGACATCAGACATCACTTCATTCGTGACCATGTCGAAAAGAAGGATATCAGGATGAAAAAGATCCATCTTGACGCAGACAAAGGGCGATATATACGACCAAGCCTCTAGCTGAATCCAGATTCAGAGAACTTTCAGTAGAGCTAGGTCTGCTGGACCCTACTGACTCCAGTCAGTAAGAGGTTTCAGGAGAGGAGCATTCAGTAAGGGGGAACGTTCACTCTCAGTACTGAGTAAATTCAGTATGTAGAGACTCAGCAACCATCTACACGAGGTATCAGCTGACTACGATGTTCAGCTGACAGGTTTGCGCATCTCTACTCAGTAGTAACTAATAGAACTGTAATATGCATTTATTGTTCAGAGTCAGCATCGTATTTAATATCTCTAGGATTGTCATTTAATATTAATGGCTTACATTTAATGCACGACATTCTATACATAAGTATGCTGAACTCTGCCACACATTTAATGCATGTCGTATCATAGTTACTACTTAGGCAAGTTACAACTGGCTTTTGACTTAGGCGGCTTTGTGATCATTACCTATAATATACTATTTAATCTTGACCGTCCATCTCATAAAGCAAGTTCAAACTCGGCCATTGATCGATAACCATTCATCTTCACTTAGATATATATTTTCGATCATACCTTAGAAACTGCCATTAGCATTCTTCAAATATTTTTACTCCGAAAAATCTGAGATCTTTCTAGCAAACCCTACTTGCATATTTCTCAAACGCTCAGTTTTTCGTTGGTATGATTATTAGATCTGTTACAATAATTTTTTTTTAAATTCAGCATCGCTATACTGACTGTTCTATCGAGTTCGATACTGATAAATTCTTCTTGTGACAGATATAATGGCGAGTTCAAATGTAACTGTGGTCGCTCCCGTAAACATGTAGGAAATCTTAGATAAAGACCGTGTCTGGTGTGAACCAGTCATGGAATTCGATGCTTGCGACCTGGATTTCATGGATGAGATCTTCTCTGCTCTCAGAGAATCCGGTCTGGAGGGCTTTCTATCAAGGAAGCCGACGTTCTTCCTTCCGAGGCAAGTTGCTGAAGTCTACCTCAATTCAGACTCAGTAGCTGGTGATATCATTGGAAGAATTGTCGTACACACCATAGGCGAAGCTGCCTCACAATTGAAGCAGATGTCGATCAAGGAAGCACTGAGGAGAAGCTTCGATCTACCTTCTGAGGGAGTCAGCACCGTTGGGTATAATGACGATCTGGTGGACGACTACCTCTCTATCTTCTGCGGGAAACCCACAGCGTTCAGAGCCGCTTTCCCAAAGAACATGATGCTGCCTCAGTACCGAGCTTTAGCGTACATTGTGACACAGCTACTGACTAGCCAAGCGGGCTCTTTCGATCAAGTATCAAGGCCCAAGATTCAGTTGATGATGACGATTTATGACAAAGCCAAGATTAACTGGACGGAGTTCTTTCTCCGCGAATTCATGGTTCAAGCAGCCAAATTTGACAAAGCGTCATACAGACTGAGCGCAAAAGGCAAGCTTCTATATGGACTGAAGCTGTCGGGGATGATTTAAGATTTCTGCGCTTCTGACCAAATCACATACAGCGATAAGCAGTATTTTAATGTGAAGAAGGTCAGGCTCCATAACAATCTTCTTGCTCTTCGGCGATAGGGTCGAGACCCCAGCTCAGCAGACGACGCCGCAGAAGACCACGCCTACTAAAAAGCGGTCTCCTCAAGCTCAAACGCCTAAGGCACCGGCAAAGCGACTGAAGAAGACTCTTCTTGTTGTGCCTACTGAACCAGAGGTAGTACCGGAGGCCACTGCTGAACAGACTGCACAGCCGCAACATCTGATTGATGAGTCAGAGTCCTCAGAAAAGACTCAGTCAGTGGAGAAAGCTGTCTCCACTGAACAAGCCACAAAAGTGGACCAAGGGGTTCAGACTGAAGAAGCCCAGAGTGGAGAAATTGAAACGCTGAACAGTCCCCTTGACGTTCCACCACTCAGCAGTCAGCCATCTGCTGAGAAGCAGACGTCACTGATAGAAGTAGAAGATTCGGAGACTGCGTCTGAACAAGAATCGATCGGGATAGAAGCCTTAACGATCCAATCTCGAGCATCCCGAGAGATTCATGAGCATATTCCAGAGATAGCTGGCCATACTGACCTGGTTATCATTGCAAAGCAGGCCAGACTCCACATGCTACTAAGGTTCCAAGAGTGGCACAATCTTCAGAGACTTATTCTCCATCACTCCTGCGAGCAACTTCACGAAGAAGAGCTCATATTAAGGAAGTAGATAGGCTACTCAGAGCCTGCTGACCTTGGGACTCTTGAAGATCTGAGGGCCGCAATGCTGGCCTTGCTGCATAATAAACAGCAGGCTTCCGTCTCGGCTCCCTCAGATGGGTCTGACCACGACGGTCAGGACCCACCCCATGATTCCGGCCCTGAGAAGCCTGATGAGGGAACTCACCAGGACAAGGATACTTCAGCTCACACTGAACAACTTCTAAGTATCCTTCGGCCTGAGAAGTCAGTGGCTGGTACTTCAACCTCAGCAGAGCCTGCTCAGCTCTTGCTCGAGTCGCCTTTTGAAGTAGCGCGAAGCCCCAAAAGCCAACGCTCGAAGTCAATGGCAAAGGCTCTCAGAAGCCAAGGCACCCAGAACCGTGCCCTTGCTAAAGCCATCCACAAGGTGTGGAAAGAGACTGCCCAAGCCACTTGCGTCGAGATTAAGGGGCTGAGAACTTCCATGACAGAATCAGCCGCCCCTGATGTCTCCACTATCGTATCTGACGCGCTGGCAAAGCGGAAAACTGACTTCGATACTCAACTAAGACTGATCCAGGAAGGACAGGCCAAATTACTTGAAAATTTTAACACCTCTCTGTCCTCCCACTCAGAATCAGTCAACACCATCTCCTAGGCCAACGAACTCAGGATCTCCTCTATCTAGCAGGCCTTGGAAGATAAGGTTGACGACAAGCTGAAAGAATTCAAGGCAGCAGCTAATCATTCCCATCAACACTACAAAGATGAAATGATCCATGAGAAGAATGAGCTGCACGAGGCGCTGACCAAGATACATACAAGACTTGATGAATTGTCAGCCTCGTACAAGAGCCTGAATACAAAGGTATCTGCTCCTACCCCAGTCATATTTGTTGATGCCAAAAAGGGGGAAAAGGAAAAGACAAGGGAGCAGGTAAAGGAAAAAGAGAAGGGAGTCAAGACGGCTAAGCTGACCCTCACTAAAGCATCTACTGAAATTGAAAAATCCACTAAGGGGGAAGCCATACTGAAGTCTCCCAAGAAGACACGGTCAGTAGCAGAAGCAAGCCAGACTCAGACAACAGCTTCTACTGAACCGACTGGTGAGGCCCAGGGTGTCTCAGCTGGAATCTCAGCAGTGGCTCAGGAACCAGGATACAAGCTACTCATGCAACTCAAACCTCATTAGATATAATCAAGGAGGTTGCTGAGTATGCTGAACTAGAGGATTCAGAAGAGGAAGAGGCTCCTCTCCCACCTCCAGTAAAAGGCAAAGGTAAGAAAATCCTAACTCTCCCGACCCCTCCCTCTAAGAAGTCGAAGAAATACATTTCTGCAGAGGAGGAGGCTCAGATAGCAGCAGATGAAAGGCTGGCTAGGGAGATAGCCGAAGCTGAAGCAGCCAATAAGCCTAAAGCAAAGCCTGCCAAAGGCAAGACAAAGGCTCCAGCACGCGGTGGAAAGAGATCTGCTAGGTTGCCTCCTAGGAAGCTGAAGATAGGCGATGAAGAAGATAGAGAAAAGGAGAAGGAGCAACAGCAGAAGGATACTGAGAAGCAGGGTACACCTAAAGAGAAATCAAGTACCCCTGCTGACTCTGAAGAAGAATCTTCTCACAAGCCTTCCTACACAAGAACGAAGGAACATGATGCTGAGATCGAAACCATCTTTGCTCAGATGGATCGATATCTATATAGAGCAGAAGAGGCAAGACAGATTGAAGCTGCCAGGCAGAGGATACATATGGCTGACTTAGAAGCACTCAGAGTCCGTACTGAACAAGAGGCCAGACTGAGAGTTCCTTCCAAAGCTGATATTGCATACAGATACAGGAAGTTCAGGAAGCCAATAGATCTGAAGATACATAGATGGCCAAGGACTGATGATTGGATGCCAGCTCAGTACACTCAGAGATGGGAGTCGCTGAAGATAGAATTCATCAAGAGGAATTACTTTTGGAGATTCTGGCCCGATAAGGCAAAGGCTGATGCTTACGTTGAATGGACGATGAGGGCTGATCCTGAGATGTATGCTTACATGCAGAAAGCTGTCAAAGAAAACATTGAAGTCCGAGTCCCTGAACCCAGAATTCTGCCACCACCAAGAAGACTTGATGATTCTATTCATTATGGGATTATAGAGAAGGAAGTGAAAGATGCTGCCGGAGCAAGATTTCTTGAAGAAGACGACCCGACCAGAGACTTTGCTTTGAATTTACGAAGCCGAGGAAGAATACTTATAGGATGTATGGATGCCCCTTCCCGAGACTCGGTCGCAAGACTTCATGGACGAGGATCAAGCGATGCACGGGCGTTCCTAGTTTTAGATTCTTTATCTTTCCTAGCTTAGAAAGAGATGTATTGTACTGAATCATTTTATATATATATATATATATATATATATATATATATATATATATATATATATATCTTCTTTTGGCTTCGACAATATCTTATTGTCTATATAAGCCGTGTTTTATTTTTATGATTAACACTCAAAATCACTGAAGTGATTACTGACTCACACACTCACTGATTGATTCTCTGTCAGTAGCCGCTTAGATTCTGATAGACTTGTTCTGTTAAGGGAAATTGTTGTCAGGGGGAAATGCTTAGTCTCTTTATTCTGACCCTCTGCCCTGATCCCTTCAGTAGTTTAGAACTTGAAGAACAACTCAACTGATCCTACTTGTAATATTGTAAGGAGCTCTGTTTCTGAGTAGTTTAGTGTTAGCATAGATGTTAGGTTTTGGCATCATCAAATAGGGGGAAATTGTTGGGTGATGATTCTATCCTCAACACAGTAATACATAGTGGGAAATGATTCTGTCTTCCATACTGATATGCACTTAGAAGGCTTATGCTCTGAGTGAATCTATGAAGATTTGAACATCCCAAAACCCTATCTTGATCGGTGAACCATTTCTTTGTAATTGTTTTTGTCTCTGAGGGTTCAGACTCAGTAGACACTCTGCTCTGGTTCAGGCGTTCACTAGCTTATCAGCCTCAGCACCAGATGTAGAAGACTCAGTATGTATTGGACTCAGCAAGAGCAGTATACTGAGAAGAGACAGTGGAACTGAACTCAGCAGGAGTAGTTCACTGTGCTCAGAGCTGATCTTCAGTAGAGCAATCTCAGCTTATTCACTGCTGAATCAGAGATCAGACTCAGCAACGGCCAGACAGTCTTCTGAACTGTCAGATCTTTTGAAAGACAATCAGCATAGTCAAATATGAGGAAGAAAGAAGTCAACTTCAGTATGCCTCGAGGTCTGTTCTGTCTCAACTGCTTTCTAAACCTTGACGAATGACAAGCAGACACGTGCCTTATACCTACTAAAGCTGCAAGTCGACAACTTTCCGGAAAAGGAGGGAAAAGACACTGTCACTCTACTTCAAAAGAGCCGTTAGCTACCAAAAGAGAGAGAGTAAAGGATGATCATCTCCAACGGATCTTTCCAAGACTCTTGTCTATAAATAGAGGGATCATTCGAAATTTGAAGCATACATGATAATAACAATCACGACAACGAGAATTCACAGAGCATTCAAACGAGCCAACCCAGAAAACCTAAGTCTTCCGCAAGAACTCGAAGAGCATTTCTCCGGCGAAAGACTACATTCTAAGCTCATAGGGTACCAAGCTGAACCGATATACAAGAATCTAGTATCCAAACGACGTTACACGAACTCATAGCTAAACTCAGCTGTTCGTCGTTCTAGAAGCTACATTCTCGTTCCCTATCCCTCTAACCCTAAGCTCAACCGAATATATCCATAGCTCAGACGAAGGAGTTCATATTTGAACTTGTTCCTTATTGTAAAAGGACTCCTTCATAGTTGGAGAGTTTGTCAAACACTTTAGTTTGATAACCGTGTAAATCAGTATAAATTCCAAGATGCGGCTTTATCCTGTGTACAAGCTGACTGAGACTAACTTAGTATAATAAATAGCCTCCTGATCTTTCGGGACAGTGGACGTAGGATTGGTTGATATCCGAACCACTTTAAAAATCTCTGTGTCTCTCGCTTGTGTCTATTTACTGTTGCATTGATTTTAACTGATCACACTGAAAACTATTCTTTAAAATCATTCAACTCGGTTTCAGCAAACTTGACTGATCTCATTATTCTACTGAAGCTGGTTTAATATAAACGTCTTTCCAACTCAACTGATTTGGGCCTACACTTTCCGCACCACTGGACTCTATCTGCTGATACTGAATTCTGACGGTCAGTCAGCTAGCAGATCTCAGTAGAGTCAGACACTTTTCCACACACGATTCAGAACAACTATCTGGTCTGCTAAACTCATTCAGTACGACACTATCCTGAACAGGACTGTTCGTGTTCTAAGTTGAGAAAATCGGTTTCAGGTGTATTCACCCCCCCCCCCTCTACACCTGAACGTGCTCTCGGGACCAACAATATCCCCTGAGGAACTCGAAAGGATTAGCACGTTAAACCCGGCCGATTGATTAAGTTCAGGTGTGTTAATAAGGTCGAGTGGTACTACTCAGGAATATAAGATGTTAATTAATTTAAGTTGTCAGTGAGCTTAATTAATTAACGGATATTTCTATGTTAAATACGGAGATCGATTAAGTCTAAAATACAAGCCCTTGCTCAAATTGGGATAAAGGGGTAAGTCAGTACGGATTCTCTAGTGGAATGAATCTGAGCATGGATAATTAATTAATTGGAGGCCCAACTTTATTTCTTGTATTGGATCCCTGATCTGGCCCAATTAGTTGTCTAGTAATTTATTGTCTCTCAGAATTTATTATTAATGGATTAATGTATTTTTACATTATTTAATAATGTTATTTATCTGGAATTAATTGGTTATGCCAATTAATTGATAAATATTAGTGGCCCAGTAAATTAATTAATTATATTATGCGCTGGTTATGTGGAAGCCCATTAGAAATATAATTAAATTAATGGGTTACAAATATATTAATGTTATATTGGCTTTTGAAGCATATATATATATATATATATATATATATATCAGTATTCTGTTCAGAAACAGATTACACACACATACACATATACACACGCACGCGTGAGTAGAGAGAGACAAAAAAATTTATTTTCTTCAGTTCTTTGACCACCCAGAGGAAGAAAAAGGCCGGGATACAGATCAGAAGGTCTAACACAAGAGCAACAATCAAAGCCGCGACAATACGAAGGAGGAAGGTAGCGTCCTAACCCTAATTATTCCTTCATCCAATTAATGGAGGTCCGATTAAGTGTTTAATATCCAAATTAATGAAATCTAATTAAATATTCAATTTAAAGTTGCTTAGTCTTTTTATTCAAAAAGTTTGTTACGAATCATGCATCATCACATAATTTCTAAAGTATGCAATTTCTAAATGCACATAATAAAACGTGCTCGCGAATATTAAAACATGCTTAATAACGACATAAATCCTATTTACATGCTTTTCTAAGTGCAATTAATCACATACTCGCATGCTAAAACATAATAATAAATAAATGCGTAAATAGAAAATTTAAAACGTCGTTATCGGGCTTAAAAACATAGATAAAAATTAAAATTCTATCTATTACAAAGCCCGATCAAAATACAGCTTTTCGGTCTTCAAAATCGGAAAATGAATCGGAAAAACTGTTTCGAATTCTGCATCAGTGCCACGCCATCAGAGTGTCTGCCACTTGTCGGATACGTGGCATACACGTCAGCGCCACATCAGATAGGGCTGATGTCAGCTGCCACATCAGCTCGTCTTCAACAACATTGTGCCGTTGCCGTTGCCGCCGCCGCTAGGAGCGGAATCACGCCGCTCCGATCACATCGTTGCCCTCACAGTGGTCTGGCGAGGCTGCGCTGCCAAGACCCGAAGCGCGCCGCCGCCCGCAGTAGCGGGAATCGCTGCAGCGCGCAGCCGCAACTGCCGGCAGCAGATGTGCGGCTATCGCGCCTTCCCCGGTTCGATGCCGCCGCTATTGTCGTCCCCAGCCGCCTCTGGAAATGACCCACATGTTTGGGCGGCCCAATTCCGGCAACAACTACCGCCGCCGCGACGGGAATCAAGTGAATTTTGCATCCCGTCGCCGGTGAGCTTCGCTGCTCAAATTCGTGCTCTCCGAGCTGCGATTCGATCAATTGAAAGAAGGAAAACATAATTGGAACACTCATGACCACCGTGTAACGGATTCCGGCCGATATTAGTTCCTCAATTTCCCGAATTTCAAACGATTCGCCGGAATGAATTCTTGACGAGCACCAAACTCAGATGTCAATTCCGATGGCATCTGGGATCGGATGACCCCTTACGATCTATCTACGCGAAACTCGTAAGATGAGAAATCTAGAAGTTCAAGCCGATCGTCGTTCGGACACCGAACGCGCCGGGAATCGCCGCCGCAAGGTGCGGCTGAACCCTAGAAAACTAGGGTTTTCGGCAAAAAATAGGGTTTCGCCTTCATCTCGTTTTTCGTGCCTCCTGGACCAGAATACAGTACAAAATCAGTACAAACACATAAAAATATGTCCTATCAAGTACTCGTGGATTTTCTCACGAGAAAAATGTTACAACAGGGTCAAAATAGTGGCTCACAAGCTGCCCCAAACACGAAATTAGCCCGATAACGACGGAAATAAACCCTAGTCATGCTCCTAACTGCAAAATCAGAGCCTAAACCAAGCTTTGATACCAATTGAATGAAATTGGAGGTGAGAATCGATTACCTTCCACCTTCGTATGTTGTTGCAGCTCTGATTGTTGCTCGTGTGTCAGATCTTCTGATCTGTGTCCCAGCCTTTTTCTCCCTCTGGGTGGTCAGAGAACTGGAGAAAATAAGATTTTTGTCTCTCTCAAAAACGCCGTATGTGCGTTAATGTGTGTATTCTATAACCTGATTATGAATAGAATACAAATATATATAGGCTTCAAAAGTCAATATAATATTAATATTTATAGCCCATTAATTTAATTATATTACTAATGAGCTTTTACACAATTAACCCATAATATAATTAATTAATCTATTGAGCTACTAATATTTATCAATTAATTGGCCCAGCCAATTAATTCCAGATAAATAACATTATTAAATAATGTAAAAATACATTAATCTATTAATAATGATTTCTAAGAGACAATAAATAACTAGGCAACTAATTGGGCCCGATCAGGGATCTAATATAAGAAATAAAGCAGGGCCTCAAATTAGTTAATTATCTGTGCTCAGCCCAGAGCAAAATTAATTAATAAACACAAATTCATTCCACTAGAGAATCCGTGCTAACTTACCCCTTTATCCCAAATTGAGCAAGGACTTGTATTTTAGACTTAATCGATCTCCGTATTTAAGATAGAAATATACGTTAATTAATTAAGCTCACTGACAGCTTAAATTAATCAACTTCTTATTATATTCCTGAGTAGTACCACTCGACCTTATTAACACACCTGAACTTAATCAACTGGCCGGGTTTAGTGTGCTAATCCTTACGAGTTCCTCAGGGGATATTATCAACCTATTTTACTAGGATACGGTTGCAAGATACAGACAACCAGCCTGAGCCACAAATAACTACTAACACCCAAGATACGTAGATCCGGTCGCGATGACGTTCACCATAGTAGGTTAAAGTGATAGATAGCTAAATGCGTTCAGCTGAAGTCTTACCAAGCTTAAGACCAGCTAAGTCACCGAGATCTTGGTTCTCCACTAAGGTCAGTTAGGAGAACACATCTCACTGTGATCCATCAATACACAACCTTTAGTGTACTAGTAAAGACAAGCAGCTAAGACAAACCGCTTCTTATCTAAACTGTAGCTTAAACCGACAACTTATCCTTAAGTTGTCTCAACTGTGATAACTGTTTATATCTTGTCAATTAAACCAATTTCTGTAGTCTTCTATGATACCCGACGCATTACACCAATCTAACTTTTATACAAGATAAAATATTACATGTGCAAATATATATATATTTATCAGATAGGAGAATGAAATAGTGGTAAGGACAAAAACATATTGTATACAAGCATAAAACTTGCTTGCAGTATACAAAATCTCAACACTCCACCCTCCTTCGCCATGAGACACAAAATTATTAGTTAATCTAGATGTATTTAATTTTTATTTAAATCAAGAGAAACAGGGAGGAATACATGAAGAGTTGCCGTCATAGTTGGGTATTTTCCCTAATCATATCGAAAAATTGGTTGAATTATTTTTCATTTTTGATATAATTTAGTTGTATCATGTATGTAGGTGAGGCATTTTGATCGGGAGTAGGGGTGTAACGGTTCGGTTCGGTTCGGTTCAGTTTTGTTTTTAGTACAATTTAGGAACCGAACCTAACATATGAAAGTGGTTCGGTTCGGTTCGATTTAAGGTGTACTTTACTTTTGGAACCGAACCGCTTAGAAATGGTTCGGTTCGGTTCGGTTAATCGGTTCTACCTTTTTTAAATCCTAAATATTTTTTTTTGAAACACAATATTTCATACATGCTTAACGTGAATGAAATCCAAGCACGACAACTCCAAAATTTTAACAAAATACAAATATACTAAACATAACTACAAAAGTTAATATCCAACTAGGGCTCCAAAATATTAACAAAATATACAATAGTTAATCTCCAACTAGGGGAAACAAATTCATGACTCCACAATCCACATAGGCAGTAGCAAAATGAAACAACTTCACGACTCCACGTAAACGGATGAACTAACTCCCAGAAAAAATTCCTACAGATGGCGGACTTGCTGTTCAACTTTTACGTTTTGGTAGAAAAAGTGAAAATAGTATTAAGAATGAATTGAGAAATGAGAAAGAAGATGGAAATGAGAATTGAGAAGACAGGAGAGTGGTGTAGTCAAGATTCAGTTGTGCGGCGTGACCTACTGCCCTAGTGTAATAGTAGTATTAGCATCTCTTTTTTAATTTTTTTAATTACATATTTATATTTGTATCAATTACCTACTATACCCCTCGTAATCACATATTAGTATACTACCTAGTAAGTAGTAGTTAGTATTAACAAAAATCTTTATATTTCATTCGGTTCCATTGGTTCGGTTCGGTTCGGTTTGAGCGGTTTCTATACCTTTGAAACCGTGAACCGAACCGATTATAAACGGTTTCGAGAAATATAAACCGAACCGAACCACAAAACCGAACCGAACCGCATTTTTCGATTCGGTTCGGATCGGAACCACTTACACCCCTTTCGGGAGTATTGTAGGAAGAAGAGGTGTAGGCGGCTGTTGGATGATAACGAGACGAGGAGAAGTTCGTTGTCGCTGCCGCAAACTTCTACGTTTAAACCCCCTTGTTCTTGGCCATAGGAATGCAATTTACTCAGTATTCAGATGTTAATTAATAGCTCTAAAGTCTGACTTGAAGTAGGTTCTATTCTTGTCATGCATCTTTTTCAAATCATATGCTCTCTCTCATAGCTGACAAAATATGCACGTGCTATTAATTTCTCCATCTTTCCTCTAATTGTAACTAAAGCAAGATATGAAAATTAGGCATCCTCTGAGAGAAACTCAATAGCAAATGAAAACCTCTTCCTTTTTTTTAATGCAAAAATTACTTATTATATTATATTCAAGTTTAGCAAATAAAAATCACTTTTGATTGTTAATATCCCTAATCTATTCAACTGATCATGAGCCAATTATTCTTAAGACAACTTTAAGTCCCATTAATAAATTGGTGTGTAAAATCAATATTAGATCCATGTAAAATCAGTATTAAATCTTATATAGTATTAGTATATATTATAGTAAATAATTAGGATTCTTAATTAGCTGGGGCTAAAGCAATTGTTTCAATTGCTATACGCTTGGGCCGCCTCTGAATTCAATTATGTTTCAATCGTGTTATGCCCCGTTTGGAATAGCTTATTAGGAGCTTATTTTAGCTAATTTTAAAAAAATAAGCATTTATGTACGCGTTTGAGAGACCTTATGGAAACAACATATTCTAAAATATAAGCATGAAAATAAGCTAAAAACAGCTTAAAAAAAAAGGGTTCTCATATCAAATCCCTCTGACAACAATTTGTTAAACAATATTTTATTTTTTTCTAATTAAGTGCTTATATATAAATATATCAAAACACAACAACTTATTAAATTTAAGTGCTTATATCATAAGTACTATAGCATAAGCACTTATGTTATAAGCGCTTATTTAGTGGGTGTTTGGAGTAGCTGAAGTTTATTGATAACTGTTGAAAACTGATTTGAGAATTTGTATGTGTTTGAAAATAAGTGTTGAAAGCTGCTGAAAGTGGGAAAATAGTGTTTGTAAAACTGCTGATGTCAGTAACTTATGTTTTTAAATAAAATATCCGTTTTACCTTCAATGATATTAAATAATTATAGTTTATAATAAATAATTAAATAAATATTAAATTAAATTAATTTTTATATTATATAAATTTATAATATATCATATTAGCATACACATATCATAATATTATATTTTAAATATTATTTATTTTCTTAAATTCATAATAATAATATTTTTATACTCCCTCCGTCCCGCTATTTGTGGCTCACTTTCCTGAAAGGGATGTCCCGTTATTTGTGGCCACTTTCCTAATTTGGTAAAAAACTATTACATATCTTCTACTCTATAATCTTCTTTCTCCTATTTTATTACATTCTCTCTCCTACTTTATCATCATTTCTCTCATACTTTCTCATTATCTTACTCATCTTCTCTCTCATACTTTATCATCTACTCCCTCTCTCATACTTTATCATCTACTCTCTTAATTCCCGTGCCGAAACCAATTCAGCCACAAATAACGGGATAGAGGGAGTATAATTTTAATAATTACGTAACAAAGAAATAATTATCACTAAATAAAATAGAAAAAATATTAATTTAAAATTCAAACTTTTCAGAACCCACTATTTTAATTAATCTATATTTAATTTTAATAATAACCATTTCATTAAATTTGAAGAATTTATAAATAATAAATATAAAATATTTTTTTCTTAGATTACTAAAATATATTAAAATATAATTATAATTACATTTGTAACTAAGAAAAATATTAATTTTAAAATTAATAATTTTTTGAGAATTATAGAAATATTTAAAAGATAAAATAGTTCAATAAATTAGATAAGCTGTAAGCTGCAGCTGGGTCATAGCAGCTTAAACAACTTCTATCTTAGTTATATTTGGAAAGAAATTTCTGCTGAAAATTGGGTGTTTCAAACACCCCAATTGCAGCTGAAAGATATAAACTGTTCCAAATACTCTCACTTTTCCCGAACTGGCCTTAATTGTAAATTATATGTGTATTTCTCCTTAAGAAACTGCATTCATGGAAGGTAAAATAAAAACCAAATATGGAAACAATTCGAATCTTTAACGGGTAGAGTAGGTCACAGCCCAAATAACATTTGGGCCCGGTTAGACCATGTGTTTTTCTTTCTTAAGTGAATTTATAGCGAAGAATTTCGATTTCTGAGGAGAAAAAATGGTGTTGGAAACGCACTCGTCACAAGCCCTTGATTCAGTCCACCCAGATGTTTTCTCTCAAGCAAGATTGGCTTGCTACAAGGTAATATTTTCGAATTTCTTATCATTTTCGCTCAAAATTGAATGCCTAAACCTCTTCCCTTTTTGTTAGGTTTTTGTTCATATAGTTTATTGATCTCTAGCAACATTTGAATCTTTAGGCACGGGATGCGTTCTATTCGTGCCTAGAGAGAAAAGCAAACAATAAACCAACAGAAATTGCGTCGGTGGGGCTGGTTTACCCAGCTGAATGCAAGAAAAATAGGGAGGAATACATGAAGCACTGCAGGCCCACTTGGGTAATATGCATAATATTAAAGAAATTATGTTGTTCTTCCTTTATTTATTTTGTTGAAATTCTGTTATGATTAGGTGAAGCATTTTGATAGGCAGTATTGTGCGAAGAGGAACTCAAATTTTAATTGATGATAATGGTCAAAAAATTAGCAGAAAGTCGGTTAGAATAAAAGAAATCAGTAAAGAAATATCTCGACGGTCATACAAATTAATTACCGAATATTACAGCACATGTTGAAGGATAATTCGATCCTGGTGTTTGAAACGTGATCGTATTAGTTATACATACATATACACCCTTTTGCTAGCGTTCATGCTAACATAATGTAGTCTTGCGTTTCTAAGAAATTAAATATAGAGATCTTTATTTTGATGTGGAATTTCATGCCTCATTTAGCTTGAGTTGTATTCCAAATGAGGAAATTTCCCAATTTTTTACCCATTATCTGATGATATATTATCATATAGTAACTTGTATTGGTTAAGTTTACGAGTCGGAGTTAAGCAGATGCTTTTATTGATCCATGCCTGTTTTCCCAAGGTTATGTTTGGTTGGCATATTAGATTTTATGTCTGTGAGACGGGTGAATTGGTGATAAACTAGTTTTCGTTTTGAAGTTAAAACTCATGCCTTATTAGATACATTTGAATTTTTCAGAAGGCTAAATAAAATGTGGTCGCTTGAGGAAGAGGATAATGCATGGAGATTTGACTGTGTTTTAGTTATCCTCCTAGTATAACTTAATACGTCATCCCGTTGTGTTGAGACATTCGAGAGAAAGAGAAGTTTTCATGGAATCTGTATAGTGTTGTTTTTCACTTGAAAGATATTTAAAAACAGACGCGTTTATATTGAGTTCTCAAGGCCTTCATATTATGTGCAAACAAATATAAACTCGAACAAAATACAAGTAGCGTTTGAATGTTAGGGACAATGATGAAATGTAAGACAATTCATGATGACAACATTATATCCATATATAGTGACGATTTTTAAACAATTTAAATAGAATGTTTCTTTTATACCACAATTCCTACAGCTAAAGAATTTATTAAGAAATAATATTATAGCAAAATGAGCTAAAACTCTCGACTCAAATTAAGTAATAATAAGAGTAAACTTTTTGCTCTTACAACTCGTAAGGAATCCTGCTCCAATTTTACTGGATTCAAATAGTTAGTTCTGTATTGGGCCGAGAGGTAATTACTTGAGCCCAACCCGTAGCCAGAAGGCCGGTTGATAAAGCCACTTAAATATCCTATACAATTTTCAATAATTCATAAATAGACATAGATCAAAATAATCAAACAAATGTATATTATATATAATTCACTTATTAACATGCAATTTTAATGATTTCATATAACTTATTAACATGCAATTTTAATGATTTCATATATTAAACACAATCTTACTTCTATTGACATTTCATTCGTGCATCAAGTAATTTGACAATTCATGAAATAAATTAATGAAATCATAAAACTCTTGTCCTAAAAATTATATATTTCTAACATTAACAACATATTACCTATTCCATCACAATAAAACTTATCATGATCAAGAATTCATTTGATAATAACATGAAAACTTTTGTTTTTCAATCTACATGCATGTTGACAAAATATCTGGCACATCAAAAAACAAATTAACAAATAAATAGTAAACACATCCTAAATATTCTATATTTTTAACATTAATGACCTAACATATATTATACCCCATAAAAATTCAGCATGGTCGAAAACAACATAAAGACAATATGAAAAACAATTTTCCTATCAAGCTCATGGACATGCTGTCAAAAACTGACACGTTATGAAGAACAATTTTTAACAAATACTTATCTTTCTTATAAAATTCTACAAAATAATATAGTATACTAGACATACCAAGGAAGATTCTCCTAAATTTTCACGATGATATGATGATGAGAACATGTAAAAATAATTTTCGAAACAATTTCTAGTTTTGTAGGCAGAATTTCGAAAATCTCATGTGAAACTATATTATGGACGACTAAGCGTGTATTTATAGGCTTAGAATAAATTATCTAAAGATCCCTAATCATAAAATGTATCAAATATATTTTATCAATAATTATTTTCGTCATTTTATCTGATATATAGAATTTATTCTATCACTTACGACATAAGAGATTCTATCATAGATAGATTAGAATATGGATAAACACAATTAGATTAGATCCTAAAATATATATATATATATATATATATATATATATATATATATATATATATCACAAATACAATATCTATTTCAATCATAAAATATAATCTAAAATTATATCCTAATAACTTAATACAATATAAAAATCCTTTCATGAATCCTAGTAGGTTTAGGAAATCCGAAATAAATAAATATTATTCTTATCTCATAATTATGTCATGATTTCTATCTCAATAATAGACCACATAATCAAAATATGATATAAATAAACATATTCAAAGTTCAAAATAAATTTACATAATAAAAATGATTTAATTACAAATACGGTAGATGCTTTAATTTCAATTAAATTTCTAAGACGTGACTTACAGAACTAAAATACTTGATAACATGCATGAATAAATATGCAGTGCATTTTATATCGAAAATTTTGGGCGTTACACCAAGAAGCAGTTCTCTTTAGCCGATAGATTGAATTTGTTCATTTGAATTTAATTATCACTTTTAAGGTGATGATATATCCATCATTAATCTCCATGTTTCTGTAGTAATGCGTGTCTGACTTCTTCAACAAGCACATATATCAATAATTGTATTATAATAACTGATAAAACTTTAGACTAAAAAAATGGAAATTTCAAGCTAATAAAACAAGTTAACTGAACTAGCGTTTGTCAGCAAAAAGGATTTGTATTCCTGCTCGGTTTCAAATGGAACTACAAAGAAATTGATTAATTTGTATGCGTTTGGTGGTCAATGGCAAAACATCGCAACTATTAGACCTCTTACAATTAGAAAAATCAACTTCTCATCAAATCCTCTGTTTTTTTATAACACCATTTCTACTTAATCTGTTTCTTCTACTAGATTTTAAGGGTTAAAGATGGCAGCTTACGCTGCTCTAGTTTCTCTTCTCAATAACATTCCCCAGATTATGAACTATCCTTGTTCTTCCACTTTTCTCGCCAACAAACACATCCAGCCCCTCCTTAAAAAGGCCAATTTCCAGCTCGATTTCATAGATGGCTATAATTATGGTGGAGGTAGCGAAGAATCACAAGATCTGGAAAGACAAATCTCATCAGCAGCTCATGCGGCTGAAGATGTGATTGAATCCCAAATCGTGGATCAAATTCATGGTGGAACTAGTGAACCAAGTTATCATGCTTGCTGCGATCTAAAGCAGATCATTCAAGATAAGAATGCTATTACGGAAAAGACTACCGAGTTCAAGGAGAAACAGGAATTTAAAGAGGAGAATTCCACACTTCTAGCGGGGCCTTGTGTGGAGAGTCAAAAGACTACTATGGTAGGACTTGATGCCGAGTTAAATCAGCTTCTCGATGATCTCACGAGATATAGGTGCAATCGGCATATCATCTCGATCATTGGGATGGGTGGAACTAGTAAGACAACTCTTGCTAAAAATGTCTATCATAATTTACTTATCACGGAGCAATTTCAATTTCGTGCATGGGCTATATCTCAGCAAAACAACGCACAACAAGTTCTTTCACAACTTCTTGTTGCCCTAGGAAAACTGAGTAATGGAATTGTAGATGAGTTAGGACTACAATTGCATAAGACTTTATCATGTAGAAGATATTTGATAATATTAGATTGACATATGGAGTGTCAAAGCCTGGGATGAAGTGAAACGTTTGTTGCCCAATAACAAAAGTGGAAGTCAGAATCTTCTAACTACTAGGTTGTCAACTGTGGCTAAAGATTGTGGCTCTACTATCTTTATGCTTGACAAACTGGTATAAATTTAAGCCTTTTTTGTTTTAAGCTAATTTAAATTCATAAATTTTGGTCAAGAGACGAGACGCTCAGGTATATGGGGGTGGTTGGGGGGGGGAGAATACACATGAGCTCAATTTTTTTAATTGAACATTGAAGTCACAATTCATTGATAACACTTACTGAGTTATTCACTTCATGACTATTGGTGGAGTGATATCGAATACTAAATATCCCTTACCGACTTAAGTTAGTTAGAAGATTTAAATTGCAAGATTCTTAGCCCAATTTTAATCTCTCACTAGAATTTATTTTTTTTTACTAAAATCTCTTGAGATGCCTGTGCATTTTTTGAGGTTTTACGGATAAAAAATCACTTGTTATTTTGTGCAAATGGTTAGTAAACAATCAAAACAATAAATTACACAATATTTATAGTGGTTTGGATCAACAGTAACCTACGTCCAATGTTGGTCCCGAGATAAACGTTCAGGTGTAGAGGGGGGGGGAGGAGAATACACCTGAAAACTTTCTCAATTTAAAACGCGAACAGTCCAATTCAAGAGAGTGTCTGCTGAATAAATTCAGGAGACCAGACAAGCTCTTCTGGATCGCATGGACAAAGTGACTGACTATACTGAGGTCTGCTAGCTGACTAATATCAGAATTCAGTACCGTTCAATAAGAGTTCAGTAGTGTGCGGAATAGTGTAGACCCGATTTAGTTGAGTTGAAAAGGTTTTTAATAAAACTGTTTCAGTAGGATAGTGCATTCAGTTTAAGCTTTACTGAAACTCTGTTGTATGATTTTGTAAAACGGTTTTTCAGTATGAACAGTAAATCAATGGAACAGTAAATGAACACAACGATTTTAAAGTGGTTCGGATATCAAACAATCCTACATCCACTGTCCCGAAAAGATCAGGAGGCTATTTGTTGGGAGATGATTTAGTCCTTCCACAAATTATTGGGAGATAACTTAGTAGCCTAGTGCTCTGAAGATTTGAAGATCCCAAAACCCTACTTTGACTGATGAACCATTCCGTTGTAATCTGTTGTTTTGTCTCTGAGAGTTTCAGACTCAGTAGACACTCTTCATTTGGTTCAGGCGCTCAGTAGATTATCAGCCTCAGTACAAGAAGAAGAAGACTCAGTGATACTGGACTCAACTGGAGCAATATACTGAAAGGAGTCAGTGGAATTGAACTCAGCAGGAGTAGTTCACTGAACTCAGAGTTGATCTTCAGTAGAGCTGACTCAGCAGGAGTAGTTCACTGAACTCAGAGTTGATCTTCAGTAGAGCTGACTCAGCAGGAGTATGCTACTGAATATAGATCAGACTCAGCAACGGCTGAACAGTCTTCTAACTATCAGGATTTATAAAGTCAAATCAACAGAGTCATACGAGGTATAGAGAAGTCAGCTTCAGATCTACCTTGAAGTCTGTTCTGTCTCACCTACTTTCTTCGACCAATGACGAGCGGCCAGCTGTCCACTTTCTGATTAAAGCTGCAAGTCAACAACTTTCCAGAAATAGAGGGAAAGGACTCTGCCACCTTCTTTGAAAGAGCCGTTAGCTACCCAAAAGAGAGAGACACATGGATCATCGTCTTGAATGAATCTATCCATGTCTCTGCTCTATAAATGGAGGGATAAATTCAAATTGAAGCTCACGGCGAAAAACCTACGAGACACCAAGAACACGAGCATTCATGAGCAACTCGAAACGACTTAAGCTTTCCGCAAGATCTTCACAGACTAATCTCCGACGAAAGGCGATATACTTGCTCATAGGGAACCAAGCTAAACCAGATTATAAAGCCTCTAGTATCCAAGCGACAAAATACGAACCCAAGTCCATACTTAACTGTTCGTCGCTCTAGAAGCCACTTTCTCGTTCCCTATCCCTCTAACCTAAGCTCAGCAGATCTTATCCATAGCTTAGACAAAGGAGTTCATATCTGAACTGATCCTTATTGTAAAGGACTCCATCATAGTTGGAGAGTTTGTCAAACGCTTTAGTTTGATACCTTGTAAACTGAGACTTGCTCAGTATAAATCTCAAGACCAGTGTTTGTCCAGTGTACAAACCAACTGAGACTATCAAAGTATAATACATAGCTTCCTGATCTTTCGAGACAGTGGACGTAGGATTGTTGGATCCGAACCACTTTAAAAATTGTTTGTGTTCTGTCTCTTTACTGTTGCATTGATTACTGTTCATACTGAAAATATTTCTAAAATTTTTCAACTGAGTTTCAGCAAAGCTTAATCGATCGCACTAATATACTGAAACTGTTTTCTTAAAAACGTTTTCTAAACTCAACTGAATTTGGGCCTACACATTTCCGCACTCTACTGAACTTCTGATGAATGGTACTGAATTCTGACCTAAGTCAGCTAGCAGGCCTCAGTGACGTCAGTCACTCTGCCACACGATACAAAACAGCTTGTTTGGTCTACTGAACTAGTTCAGTACGACACTCTCCTGAAAAGGACTGTTCGTGTTTAAAGTTGAGAAATTGTTTTCAGGTGTATTCACCCCCCACCCTCTACACTTGAACGTTTAATCTCGGGACCAACAATTGGTATCAGAGTAGGAGTTCTCTAAGACTCTTGTTATTCTGAAACTGGTCTAGTTGAACGGATCCAGAAAATATTTTCACTGCATATCATTCTTCATTCATTTCATTATCTACTATGTCTAATATGTCAGGAATCAGGATGGTACCCATGTTCTCAGTATAGAACTACGGGGTAAAGCGAGTCAGAATGGAGGCATATCTGACTTCCCTCCACGACAGCATGACAGAGGTACTGGAGGACGGACCTATCGTGCCGATGGTTGTTAGTGTCGTAACTCAGGACCCAGCACAAGGAGGAGGAATGGTGACCGGGAAGAAGATCCCTAAAGACAGAAGTCTCTTCACCCCTGAGGAGAAGAAGCTTCACAACTTAGACCGGGTCGCCAGAAACGCCATACTGACCACTCTGAGCGATTCCTATCTCGGGAGAGTTCAGGACTGCAAGTCCGCGAAGGAACTCTGGGATGCTCTAGCGCTACTGAGTCGGGGGGCTCAAAAGATCAAAGCGAACAAACTGGCGCTGGAATTTCAGAAGCTGGAAAGACTGTCTCTCATGCCTGGTGACACGATTGAAGATCTTAACGTCAGATTCACGGATCTGATGAACTCCATCAACGGGCTGGGAAAGACATTCTCTAACCGAGAGATGAATCTCAAGATTTTGAGGGCACTGCCAGACGGACATTGGACACCCTTTGCTACTTTACTGAGACATTCTGATTTAGATATTGTTACTCCTGACCATATCTTTTCAGAACTTAAAGCTGAGGAGTTCGAGTTTGGTCTACCTCAAAGGAAGCAGCGAGCTGAAGCTGACACCCAAATCGATCATGCATTCAAAGCATCAGTCAGCACAGTGGCTCCAGCGTCTAGCAAGGCTGGACCTTCACTCAGTGACATACAAGAAGGAAACCTGGCTAAGAAGTACGCGCTGCTTGCCGTGAAGTATCAGAAGGAGAAGGAGAGGCACAGAAAACTCTCAAGAGTCGTAAGACTCCAAGGGTAAGTCTGAGTATACACCTAGGTGCACTCCTGATTCACATACTTCTAACTGCAGGAAACAGGAGGACTCAATTCAGTCGAAAGACAATGAAAGCACATAAGAGAGAGTCACTACTTGCTATAACTGCAAGAAGCCAGGACATTATCAGTATGATTTTCCTGAGCTCAGTACTGCTGAGAGAGCAGCACGCAAAGCTCGAAGGGAGAAGTTCATCAAGAAGCGTCAAGCTATATAGCTGGTGAACTCTCAGACGACTCAGATGAAGTCGATTCCCTCATGGATTCATCCGACGATGAAGCGACATTCATGGTCGTAGAGCTTGAAGAAGATGCTGAAAAGTGTCTCATGGCAGGAGAAGAGGATGAGGTAAACTCTCACACTCCATTTAACTCCTCTTCACACTGCACACACGACACTATTTCAGGTGTAGATGAGAATCTGGACGTCGCAATCGCATATGAAGAACTACTCGACGAGCAGATTCAGATGAGTCTGCAGCTCAGTAAGACTCTTCAGGAGTTGGATACCCTGAAAGTGGAGAATCAGAGACTTTCTCAGGAGAGTCAGGTTGCTACTGAGTCAGAAGGACTTGTGTCGAGACTCAGGGAGGAGATAAACTCTCTGATGGCCAAGTCTCAGCATCAAAAAGATCAGATCTCAGTACTGACCAATGATTTGACTCAGAAAGATACTGAACTGAGTCTACTGAAGCCAGAGCTGTCAGGACTTCAGACGGAGCATGAATTGCTGAAGAAAAGCGATGATGTCTGGAGGAACCAGATGACAGAGCAGTACATGGGCGTTGAAAAGAAACTTGAGGTGATGCTAGCAAGCAACAAGCCTAAGCACTATAAGGAGGGACTTGGATTCAGCCATGGAGCCTCCTCATCTGCCCCCGTACGCTCAGAAAACTGGCTAGCAGATAGATTTTTTCAAGGGAGACCATCAACGCAGCGATTTTGAACCCCCTAGCCAAGAACAAATAGAAGATGAAGACACCTCATCCCAGCTATCAACATTCTGACAAGAAGATCAGTTCCAAATCACCCCAGTTCAGTCAAGGGGGAACTAGCGAAGTTAAGTGGGCTGATCAGTATGGACCTCCGTAGCTGATACATCCAGCTCAGTATGGGTTATACTACTATGATCCTATAGTCAGGAGAGGACCTAAGAGTCAGAAGAAGAAGAATAAATCCGTGCAGAAGGTAAAGGTCAACAATCTACCTACTAAGAATATCAGGACTCCTGAACCTGTGAAGCCTCAGAAGTCAGCATCGACCACTCCAGTGGTCAAGTATGTTGATCAAAGTGGGAATAAACTGTCTGAGACCACCAGGGACGTGAGACAGATATGAGTTTCCAAAACTAACATCTAAGGACCCAAAATAAAAAATTAAGGGTACCTAAATATAATTATGTTTTGCAGGTGCACAAGGATCCTTGGTATGTGGACAGCGGATGCTCAAGACACATGACATACCAGAAGGACCTACTGAAGAATTATACTACTAAAGAAGGACCCCAAATCGAGTTTGGAGACAACGCAAAAGGCTATACCAGAGGGTATGGAACACTCAGAATTGGAACCGCAACAGTTCCAAGAGTATCATATGTTGAAGGACTTCAGCATAATCTTCTCTCTGTTAGTCAATTTTGTGATAACTCGAACAGAGTGATTTTTTACGCTGGTTTCTATGATGTCATTGATGAATCTATAGGGAAAATAGTGTTGTCAGGTTCGCGTAAAAAGAATATCTACGTAGCTGACTGGAACTCAGCTGAACCTGAAGCTTGTTTGTTGGCAAAGAACGACAACAGAACGGGGTGGCTTTGGCACAGAAGACTCAGCCATCTCAACTTCAAGACGCTCAAGAAGCTAGCTAGAAACACTCTAGCAAGAGGACTGCCGAATAAAGTATTCAGCAAAGACACTCAGTGTGAAGCATGTCTGAAGGGAAAGCAAACAAGGAATCAAAATCCACTTGTTCCATCTCCTTCCCCTGATGGAATCCATCAGCTGCTACATATGGATTTATTCGGTCCAGTCTCTCCGGTGACGATCAGAGGCATAAAGTATGCTTTAGTGGTCATTGATGACTACTCGCGCTACACATAGGTCATGTTTATTGCCAACAAGTCTGACGTCAAAATAGAGTTACCAACGCTTCTGAAAAAGCTCAGTGTCGAGAAGAACACTAAGATTATCAAGATACGTTCAGACAGAGGAACTGAGTTCCTGAATTCGATGGTGGAAGAGTTCTACAAAGCTGAAGGCATAGAGCATGAGACGTCTGCCGCGCGCACGCCTCAACAAAATGGGGTTGCTGAAAGAAAGAATGGAACACTCAGAGAAGCAGCAAGAACCCTGCTCGCAGACTATGGACTCCCAACCAAATTCTGGGCAGAAGCTACTGACACTGCATGTTCCACTCAGAACAGATCTCTACTGACTAAGCAGCATTAGAAGACACCATATGAATTATGGAACGACAGGAATCCTTCTATATCTTATTTCCATATTTTGGGGGGTTCGTGCTTTATCCACAATAATGGGAAGGATCAGTTAAAGACTTTTGATAGCAAGTCAGACCAGGGAGTCTTCTTAGGATACTCTCGGGTCAGCAAAGCCTTCAGAGTTTTTAACTACCGAACCCTTTGCATGGAGGAAAGCCCTCATGTTGTTTTTAATGAGTTTGCTACTGAAGACAGGAGCAGGAACTCTAAACAAGAGTCTGAGGACATCAGTAAGCCGCTACAGGATCTGAGCCTGAAAGATAAAGTTGAAAAGATCCAGCTGTGTTGTGATGATGATTCAGATGAAGAAACTGAAGATAAGTCTACTGAATCTCAGTCAGCAGCAGAAGTAGCTGATCAGATTAACTATACTGAGCAGGGTCAATCCCAGATGATGAGTTGAAACATCGTAGATCGTGGCTAGACGCTCACACTTCTGACCTAATTATTGGAGATCCTTCAGCAAGCGTACAGATAAGATCCAGAATCTGTCAGGGAGAAAGCGCATTATATTCCTGCTTCTTGTGTACTGAAGAACCTTAGTCAGTTGAGGTCGCACTTAAGGATGCTGATTGGATTGTAGCTATGCAGGAGGAGCTGAATCAGTTCACTAGAAACGAAGTATGGGAGCTTGTTGATAGACCCCGATATAAACATGTGATTGGAACTAAATGGGTCTTCAAGAATAAGCGAGATGAAAACAACGTTATTGTAAGGAATAAAGCAAGACTCGTGGAAAAAGGCTACTATCAAGCTGAAGGAATAGATTTCGACGAAACGTTCGCTACAGTTGCAAGATTGGAGGCAATCAGACTATTCCTAGCCTACGCAACACATCAGCGATTCAGAGTTTATCAAATGGATGTGAAGTCTGTGTTCCTGAACGACATGCTGAAAGAAGAAGTCTATATAGAATAGCCTCCCGGCTTTTAGCAGGGACATCAGGTCTACAGACTCAGAAAGGCTCTGTACGGCTTAAAACAAGCACCCAGGGCTTGGTACGTTACCCTGTCTGAGTTTCTTCTTCAGAAAGGTTTTCAGAAAGGCAAAGTAGATCGCACATTATTCAGCATTCGACTGGAAGATGACATCTTACTTGTGCAAATCTACGTAGATGACATAATCTTCGGATCGAAGAACGTCATCATGTGTCAGCAGTTTGAGAAAATGATGAAGGATAAGTTCGAGATGTCAATGATGGTAGAGATGAATTATTTCCTCAATTTTCAAGTCAAACAATCTGAGAAGGGAACGTTCATCAATCAAGGCAAATACACTCGAGACCTCATCTAGAAGTTCGGTTGCACATCCGGCAAACCAATCAAGATCTCGATGAACACGAACATTAAAATTGATCTTGATAAAGAGGGAGTATCAGTAGACCATACTGAATTTCGTGCTATTATTGGTTCATTATTATATCTAACTGCTACTCGACTTGACATAACTTATGCTGTAGGCGTCTACACTCAATTTTAGGCGAATCTTGGGATGCTCTAGCGCTACTGAGTCAGGGGACTCAGAAGATCAAAGCGAACAAACTGGCGCTGGAATTTTAGAAGCTGGAAAGACTGTCTCTCATGCCTGGTGACACGATTGAAGATCTTAACGTCAGATTGACGGATCTGATGAACTCCATCAACGGGCTGGGAAAGACATTCTCTAACCGAGAGATGAATCTCAAGATTTTGAGGGCACTGCCAGACGGACATTGCACACCCTTTGCTACTTTACTAAGACATTCTGATTTAGATATTGTTACTCCTGACCATATCTTTTAAGAACTTAAAGCTAAGGAGTTCGAGTTTGGTCTACCTCAAAGGAAGCAGCGAGCTGAAGCTGACACCCAAATCGACCATGCTTTCAAAGCATCAGTCAGCACAGCGGCTCCAGCGTCTAGCAAGGTTGGACCTTCACTCAGTGACATACCAGAAGGAAACCTGGCTAAGAAGTACGCGCTGCTTGCCGTGAAGTATCAGAAGGAGAAGGAGAGGCACATAAAACTCTCAAGGGTCGTAAGACTCCAAGGGTAAGTTTGAGTATACACCTAAGTGCACTCCTGATTCACATACTTCTGACTGCAGGAAACAGGAGGACTCAATTCAGTCGAAAGACAATGAAAGCACAGAAGAGAGAGTCACTACCTGCTACAACTGCAAGAAGCCAGGACATTATCAGTATGATTTTCCTGAGCTCAGTACTGCTGAGAGAGCTGCACGCAAAGCTCGAAGGGAGAAGTTCATCAAGAAGCGTCAAGCTATATAGCTGGTGAACTCTCAGACGACTCAGATGAAGTCGATTCCCTCATAGATTCATCCGACGATGAAGCGACATTCATGGCCGTAGAGCTTGAAGAAGACGCTGAAAAGTGTCTCATGGCAGGAGAAGAGGATGAGGTAAACTCTCACACTCCATTTAACTCCTCTTCACACTGCACACACGACACTATTTCAGGTGTAGATGAGAATCTGGACGTCGCAATCGCATATGAAGAACTACTCGACGAGTAGATTCAGATGAGTCTGCAGCTCAGTAAGACTCTTCAGGAGTTGGATACCCTGAAAGTGGAGAATCAGAGACTTTCTCAGGAGAGTCAGGTTGCTACTGAGTCAGAAGGACTTGTGTCGAGACTCAGGGAGGAGATAAACTCTCTAATAGCCAAGTCTCAGCATCAAGAAGATCAGATCTCAGTACTGACCAATGACTTGACTCAGAAAGATACTGAACTGAGTCTACTGAAGCTAGAGCTGTCAGGACTTCAGACCGAGCATGAATTGCTGAAGAAAAGCGATGATGTCTGGAGGAACCAGATGACAGAGCGGTACATGGGCGTTGAAAAGAAACTTGAGGCGATGCTAGCAAGCAACAAGCCTAAGCACTACAAGGAGGGACTTGGATTCAGCCATGGAGCCTCCTCATCTGCCCCCGTACGCTCAGAAAACTGGCTAGCAGATAGATTTTTTCAAGGGGAGACCATCAACGCAGAGATTTTGAACCCCCTAGCCAAGAACAAACAGAAGATGAAGACACCTCATCCCAGCTATCAACATTCTGACAAGAAGATCAGTTCCAAATCACCCCAGTTCATTCAAGGGGGAACTAGCGAAGTTAAGTGGGCTGATCAGTATGGACCTCCGTAGCTGACACATCCAGCTCAGTATGGGTTATACTACTATGATCCTATAGTCAGGAGAGGACCTAAGATTCAGAAGAAGAAGAAGAAATCCGTGCAGAAGGTAAAGGTCAACAATCTACCTACTAAGAATATCAGGACTCCTGAACCTGTGAAGCCTCAGAAGTCAGCATCGACCAGTCCAGTGGTCAAGTATGTTGATCAAAGTGGGAATAAACTGTCTGAGACCACCAGGGTCGTGAGACAGATATGAGTTTCCAAAACTAACAACTAAGGACCCAAAATAAAAAATAAAGGGTACCTAAATATAATTATGTTTTGCCGGTGCACAAAGATCCTTGGTATGTAGACAGCGGATGCTCAAGACACATGACATACCAGAAGGACCTACTGAAGAATTATACTAGTGAAGAAGTACCCCGAATCGAGTTTGGAGACAACGCAAAAGGCTATACCAGAGGGCATGGAACACTCAGCATTGGAACCGCAACAGTTCCAAGAGTATCATATGTTGAAGGACTTCAGCATAATCGTCTCTCGGTTAGTCAATTTTGTGATAACTCGAACAGAGTGATTTTTTACGCTGGTTTCTATGATGTCATTGATGAATCTATAGGGAAAATAGTGTTGTCAGGTTAGCGTAAAAAGAATATCTACGTAGCTGACTGGAACTCAGCTGAACCTGAAGCTTGTTTGTTGGCAAAGAACGACAACAGAACGGGGTGGCTTTAGCACAGAAGACTCAGCCATCTCAACTTCAAGACGCTCAACAAGCTAGCTAGAAACACTCTAGCAAGAGGACTGCCGAATAAAGTATTCAGCAAAGACACTCAGTGTGAAGCATGTCTGAAGGGAAAGCAAACAAGGAATCAAAATTCACTTGTTCCATCTCCTTCCCCTGATGGAATCCATCAGCTGCTACATATGGATTTATTCGGTCCAGTCTCTCCGGTGACGATCAGAGGCAAAAAGTATGCTTTAGTGGTCATTGATGACTACTCGCGCTACACATAGGTCATATTTATTGCCAACAAGTCTGACGTCAAAATAGAGTTACCAACGCTTCTGAAAAAGCTCAGTGTCGAGAAGAACACCAAGATTATCAAGATACGTTCAGACAGAGGAACTGAGTTCCTGAATTCGATGGTGGAAGAGTTCTGCAAAGCTAAAAGCATAGAGCATGAGACGTCTGCCGCGCGCATGCCTCAACAAAATGGGGTTGCTGAAAGGAAGAAGGGAACACTCAGAGAAGCAGGAAGAACCCTGCTCGCAGACTAAGGACTCCCAACCAAATTCTGGGCAGAAGCTACTGACACTGCATGTTCCACTCAGAACAGATCTCTACTGACTAAGCAGCATTAGAAGACACCATATGAATTATGGAACGACATGAAACCTTCTATATCTTATTTCCATATTTTGGGGGGTTCGTGCTTTATCCACAATAATGGGAAGGATCAGTTAAAGACTTTTGATAGCAAGTCAGACTAGGGAGTCTTCTTAGGATACTCTCGGGTCAGCAAAGCCTTCAGAGTTTTTAACTACCGAACCCTTTGCGTGGAGGAAAGCCCTCATGTTGTTTTTAATGAGTTTGCTACTGAAGACAGGAGCAGGAACTCTAAACAAGAGTCTGAGGACATCAGTAAGCCGCTACAGGATCTGAGCCTGAAAGATAAAGTTGAAAAGATCCAGCTGTGTTGGGATGATGATTCAGATGAAGAAACTGAAGATAAGTCTACTGAATCTCAGTCAGCAGCAGAAGTAGCTGAACAGATTGACTATACTGAGTAGGGTCAATCCCAGATGAAGAGTTGAAACATCGTAGATCGTGGCTAGACGCTCACACTTCTGACCTAATTATTGGAGATCCTTCAGCAAGCGTAAAGACATAATCCAGATTCTGTCAGGGAGAAAGCGCATTATATTCCTGCTTCTTGTGTACTGAAGAACCTCAGTCAGTTGAGGTCGCACTTAAGGATGCTGATTGGATTGTAGCTATGCAGGAGGAGCTGAATCAGTTCACTAGAAACGAAGTATGGGAGCTTTTTGATAGACCCCGATATAAACATGTGATTGGAACTAAATGGGTCTTCAATAATAAGCGAGATGAAAACAACGTTATTGTAAGGAATAAAGCAAGACTCCTGGCAAAAGGCTACTGTCAAGCTGAAGGAATAGATTTCGACGAAACGTTCGCTGCAGTTGCAAGATTGGAGGCAATCAGACTATTCCTAGCCTACGCAACACATCAGCGATTCAGAGTTTATCAAATGGATGTGAAGTCTGTGTTCCTGAACGACGTGCTGAAAGAAGAAGTCTATGTAGAATAGCCTCCCGGCTTTCGAGAGGGACATCAGTCTGACGACTCGAAAAGGCTCTGTACGGGTTAAAACAAGCACCCAGGGCTTGGTACGATACCCTGTCTGAGTTTCTTCTTCAGAAAGGTTTTCAGAAAGGCAAAGTAGATCGCACATTATTCAGCATTTGACTGGAAGACGACATCTTACTTGTGCAGATCTACGTAGATGACATAATCTTCGGATCGAAGAACGTCATCATGTGTCAGCAGTTTGAGAAAATGATGAAGGATAAGTTCGAGATGTCAATGATGGTAGAGGTGAATTATTTCCTCAATTTTCAAGTCAAACAATCTGAGAAGGGAACGTTCATCAATCAAGGCAAATACACTCGAGACCTCATCAAGAAGTTCGGTTGCACATCCGACAAACCAATCAAGATCTCGATGAACACGAACATGAAAATTGATCTTGATAAAGAGGGAGTATCAGTAGACCATACTGAATTTCGTGCTATTATTGGTTCATTATTATATCTAACTGCTACTCGACTTGACATAACTTATGATGTAGGTGTCTGCGCTCGATTTTAGGCGAATCCTAAGCAGAGTCACATGGACTCAGCAAAGAAGATTCTCCGCTATCTCAGAGGAACACCTGACATGGGTTTATGGTATCCAGCTAATGATACAGTAGACCAAGGGGTAGAGACTGAACAAATCCCTACGATTGAGAGCCCCTTGGATATCCCTCCACTCAGCAGTATTCCATCTGCTGAGAAGCAACAGTCTCCGATAGAAGTCGAAGACTCAAAGGCTGCTTCTGAATCAAAATTGATCGGGATGGAGGCGTCTGCTCTGCAATCAAGAGCCTCCCGAGAGATTGCTGAACATATTTCGAAGATAGCCAGCCATACGGATCTTATTATACTGGCAAGGCAGGCTAGACTCCATACGTTGATCAGGTTCCAGGAGTGGTCCACCCTGAACAAGCTGATCAAACACCACTTCTGCGAACAACTCCACGAAGAGGAGTTGATGATAAGGAACAAGATTGGCTATTCAGAGCCCTCTGACATCTGTTCTTCGATAATTTGAGGGCTGCTATGCTCGCTATGCTGAATGATCGCCAACCCACCTCAGCAACGGCACCCTCAGACGGGTCAGACCCCGATGGTCAGGACCCACCCTGAGAGGCCTGATGAGGGAACTCAACTGGACAAGGATTCTCCTACTTCTACAGCTGAACCACCTCTCAGCATCGTTGGACCAGGACAGTCGGAGGCTGGTACCTCAAAAACAGCAGAACCAGCTCAGCTATTACTTTAGTCTGCGTTCGAGGTAGCGCCCAGCCCTAAAAGCCGATGATCAAAGTCAGTGACCAGGGCCCTGAGGAGTCAAGGAACTCAGAATAGACTCCTCGCCCGTGCCGTCCACAAGACGTGGAGGCAGATCACTCAGGCTTAGAGTGCGGAGATCAAGGGGTTCAGGACTACAATTCAGAACACACCTGCCCCCGACTTCTCAATGATACTGACAGAAGCACTTGCCACTCAACGAGCCAACTTCAAAGAGAAACTGAAACTGATGGAGGCCGGCCAAGCGAAACTTCTGGAAGAAAACAAGGCCGCCCAGTCAGCTCATATACTGCATCCATCTCCTCTATCTCTCAGGCCTCCGAGCTTAGACTCCAAACCATTCAGAAGGCCATTGAAGATAAGGTGGATCAGAAGTTGCAGGACATTCAGACGACAGTAGACAACTCCCACGAGAAGTACAACGAACAACTGACAGACGAGAGGAATGAACTGCATGAGAGACTTGTAAAGCTGCAATATGCATTACATGATCTTTCCACAACTTACAAGAGTCTGGATTAAAAGGTACAGATTCCTACCCCTGGTCTATTTGCTGATGCCAAAAAGGGGGAAGGGAAAGTGAAGGTACCTGAAGGGAAGGAGAAGGTACTTAGAGTACAAAAAGGAGTAAGGACAGTGGCAGGAGCAACTCAGATTCAGCAATCTGCTCCCACTGGTTCCTCTACTCAAGCACAAGGCGAGGCCCAGGGTGTCTCAGCAGTAGGGGATGTAGTGCCTGCTGAGACCGGCCCAAGTGGCTCAGGACCCAAGGATTCTACTACTCAAGCAACTCAGACACCAAGCGATATCATTAAGGAAATTGCTGAGTATGCAGAGGAGGATTCAGAAGAGGAAGAGGTTCCTCTACCTCCTCCAGTGCAAGGGAAGGGAAAGAAAGTACTAAAGCTTCCCACTCCTCCCAAGAAGAAAGGAACAAAAAGATTCATCACTCCTGAGGAAGAAGCTCAGATAGCAGTTGATGAAAAGCTTGCTAGGGAGATTGCCAAGGCTGAGGCTGCCAAGAAGCAAAAGAAAAAGCCAGCCAAAGGCAAAACTAAGGCTCCAGCAGGAGGAAGAAATCCTGGGACAAGGCTGCCTCCAAGAAAACTGAAGCTGAGTGATGAGGCAGCTAAAGAAAAAGAAAAAGAACAGCAGCAGCAGCAGAAATCTAGTCAGCAGGGCACCTCTAAAGAAAAATCTTCTACACCTGCTGACTTAGAAGAAGAAGAGCATGTGCCTTCCTATCTCCCCTCAAAGGCTCAAGAGCAAGAAATGCAAGAGATATGGGATCAGTTGGATAGGTATCTAGACAGAGGAGCTGAAGCCAGACAAATCGAAGCAGCAAGATAAAGGCTCAGACTTGCTGATCTAGAAGCTCTGAGGCTTAAGGCTGAAAAGGAAGCAAGCCAAAGTATTCCTGAGAAAGCTGACATTCCTTACAAATATAGAAGACTCAGGCTGACCTCAAGATCCACAGATGGCCCAGAGTTGATGATTGGATGCCATGGGAACGGACTCATAAGTGGGAGACACTGAAGGCAGACTATATCAAGAGATTCTACTTCTGGAGATACTGGCCTGACATGCACAAGTCCATTGCATTTGCTGATTGGCTTCTGAAGACTGACCCAGAAATCTCTGCTAGAGTTCAGAAGGCCATAGCAGATAAGATTGATGTTAAGGTCCCAGCTCCAAGGATTATGCCTCCCCCACTGAAGCTTGATGGTTATGTACATTATGGGGTGATTGAGAAGGAGATCAAGAATGCTGCCCAAGCCAGACAGTTAGATGAAGATGAGCCTGCTGATTTGCCAGAGATACTGAAGCTGAGGAAGGTCACTTACAGAATGTATGGACTGTCACTTCCTGAAGCAAAATCAAAAGACTTCAAAGACAGGATTCAGCAGTTCAGAAGATGATAGATAGCTTTTGTATTTCTTGTATTTCTGTTATGGTTTTCTTAGAATAGCAGTCTGATGTATCTGTACTGAAACTCTTCATATATAAAACATCACTGTTATTCGGCCCTGACAATTCCTTATTGTCTATATGGCCTTGTTTACTTTATGCTTAACACTCAGTATCACTCAAGTGATTACTGACTCACACACTCACTGAATATCTATCTGTCAGTTCTTATCTTGTTAGTTTCTAGTCTGTTAGATTGCTTAGAAGGGGAAAATGTTGTTAGAAAGGAGGAAATTGCTGTTAGTTTTCTGTATAGGTTCTGATATTTCTTCCCTGATTCCCTCAGTAGTCTAGAACTTGAAGAACAACTCCACTGATTCTACTTGTAATACTTGTAAGGAGCTCTGTTTCTGATAGTTATAGTGTTAGATTTTGGCATCATCAAATAGGGGGAAAATGTTGGGAGATGATTAAGTCCTTCCGCAAATTATTGGGAGATAACTCAGTAGCCTAGTGCTCTGAAGATTTGAAGATCCCAAAACCCTACTTTGACTGATGAACTATTCCGTTGTAATCTGTTGTTTTGTCTCTGAAAGTTTCAGTCTCAGTAGATACTCTTCATTTGGTTCAGGCGCTCAGTAGATTATCAGCCTCAGTACCAGAAGAAGAAGACTCAGTGATACTGGACTCAGCAGGAGCAGTGTACTGAAAGGAGTCAGTGGAACTGACTCAGCACGAGTGGTTCACTGAACTCAGAGTTGATCTTCAGTAGAGCTGACTCAGCAGGCGTATGCTACTGAATATAGATCATACTCAGCAACGGCTGAACAGTCTTCTGATTATCAGGATATATAAAGTCAAATCAACAGAGTCATACGAGGTATAGAGAAGTCAGCTTCAGATCTACCTTGAAGTCTGTTCTATCTCACCTACTTTCTTCAGCCTCGACCAATGACGAGCGGCCAGTTATCCACTTTCTGATTAAAGCTGCAAGTCAACAACTTTCCAGAAATGGAGGGAAAGGACTCTGCCACCTTCTTTGAAAGAGCCGTTAGCTACCCAAAAGAGAGAGACACATGGATCATCGTCTTGAATGAATCTATCCATGTCTCTGCTCTATAAATAGAGGAATAAATTCAAATTGAAGCTCACGACGAAAAACCTACGAGACACCAAGAACACGAGCATTCACGAGCAACTCGAAACGACTTAAGCTTTCCGCAAGATCTTCACAGAGTAGTCTCCGGCGAAAGGCGACATACTTGCTCATAGGGAACCAAGCTGAACCAGATTATAAAGCCTCTAGTATCCAAGCGACTGAATACGAACCCAAGTCCATACTTAACTTTTCGTCGCTCTAGAAGCCAGTTTCTCGTTCCCTATCCCTCTAACCTAAGCTCAGCAGATCTTATCCATAGCTTAGACGAAGAAGTTCATATATGAACTGATCCTTATTGTAAAGGACTCCTTTATAGTTGGAGAGTTTGTCAAACGCTTTAGTTTGATACATTGTAAACTGAGACTTACTCAGTATAAATCTCAAGACCAGTGTTTGTCCAGTATACAAACCAACTGAGACTATTAAAGTATAATATATAGCTTCCTGATCTTTCGGGACAGTGGACGTAGGATTGTTGGATCCGAACCACTTTAAAAATTGTCTGTGTTCTGTCTCTTTACTGTTGCATTGATTACTGTTCATATTGAAAATATTTCTAAAATTATTCAACTGAGTTTCAGCAAAGCTTAATCGATCGCACTAATATACTGAAACTGTTTTCTTAAAAACATTTTCTAAACTCACATGAATTTAGGCCTACACATTTCCGCACTATACTGAACTTCAGCTGAACGGTACTGAATTCTGACTCAAGTCAGCTAGCAGGCCTCAGTGAAGTAAGTCACTCTGCCACACGATCCAAAACAGCTTGTTTGGTGTACTGAACTAGTTCAGTATGGCACTCTCCTGAAAAGGACTGTTCGTGTTTAAAGTTGAGAAATTGTTTTCAGGTGTATTCACCCCCCCCTCTACACCTGAACGTTTAGTCTCGGGACCAACACTATTTTATTATACTGAGTTAGTCTCAGTTGGTTTGTGCACTGGACAAACACGGCCTTGAAGATTATAATGAGCAAGTACCAGTTTACAAGAATCAAACTATAAAGTTTGACAAACTCTCCAACGAAGAAGGAGTTCTTAACAATAATAACAGTTCAAGTATGGACTTGGGTCCTTCGGGTCTAAGCTATGGATATTTTAGTGGAGCTTAGGTTAGAGGGAAAGGGAACTAGAAGAGGCTTCTAGAGTGATGAACAATGAGGAATAATCTCTCGTGTTCTATCACTTGGATACTAGAGGCTTTGATTCTATTCAGCTTGGATCCTTAGAGCAAAGTAGTCGCCTTTCGCGTTGAGTATTTCTCTGAAGTTCTTGCGGAAAGTTTGTGTTCTTGTTCGTTCAATGCTCGTAAATCGCTTGGTGTTATATTATCTTTGATTTGATTTTCCCTCTATTTATAGAGGTGAGCTATGGATAGATCCACTGGAGATGAACTGTCCACGTGTCACTCTCTTTGGATAGCTAACGGCTGTTTTAAAAATCGCGCAGAGTCTTTCCTCCATTTCTGGAAAGTGGCTGACTTGCAGCTTTTATCATAACTTTGACAGCTAGCTGCTTGTCATTGGTCGAGGCGTAGAAAGTGGTTGAGACACACAGACTTCAAGACAGATACTGAAGCTGACTTCTCTGATGTGAACTACCTCGGACGACTCTAATGATTTAATCATAGAAGATCATCTGACAATCACGGAGATTGTCAGGCCGTTGCTGAGTCTGACCTGGGGTTCAGTAATATACTCCTGCTGAGTCCAACTCTATTGAGGGTCGAATCTGAATTCAATGAACTGCTCCTGCTGAGTCCAGTTCTACTGACTCCTTTCAGTATGCTGCTCCTGTTAAGTCCAGCTCTACTGAGTCTTCACTCCATGGTACTGAGCCGGATAGTCTACTGAGAGATCAGCAGACAGAACTCTGAGCCTGGACCATCTGAAGGAAAGTCTACTGAGTCTGAAACTCTCAGAGACCAAGGCGTTACAATTACAACGAAAAGGTTCACCTATCAAATTAGGTTTTGGGATCAGCCAAATCTTCTAAACAATCTACTGCTGAATCATCTCCCAACATCCACTCTTCCTGTTTTCGCATGATTTTTGTTATTATAAAGAACAAGTTCAATCAATCTATGCTCGGGTGTTAGTTATAGTTCTAAGCAACTTTTACAATCACAAACACTCGGATACTCTCTTTGAGGGGTAGGGGGTTTGTCAAAGGATTTCTAACTAGAAGCACAATTCAATATATGAACTATTTCCATCTAAGCTTTGGATATATCGATGAGCTTAGTTGAAATAGAGAGGGAACTATCAACTGCTCTAGTTATGAAGAACAAGATGATTATCTATTATAGTAAAGGGATTGCATGTAAGAATGCTAATAGAGCTTTGAATTTTTGAATACTTGAGTTCTTGTAACCTTGATTGATGTACGACCTTCTTTATTTATACTCACAGTCGGGAATATATCCGTTACAAAGAAGATCTACTCCTGTAGCTAGTTGACTAGCAAATAGTCGCCAAAACAATTTGAAGTCAGGATAAGTATAGTGTTGGCTGCCGCCGCTTTTGATTGGTCGAGGTTGATATGACAGTTGAGGGTGGATTTGACTTCGAGACATACTAAGTAGATTCATCGGATAAAACCTCGTACACTTTTACTAAAAAGATCGCGTACTGACATTCTTTTTGCTTGATAAGAAGCCGTTCTACTGACTTTACTGTACTGCGTTCAGTATGGGTTTGATATTTAATCATTTGTAACCCGAGTCTCCTAAAAGCTGATTGTTGGTCCCGAGAGCACGTTCAGGTGTAGAGGGGGGGGGGGCGTGAATACACCTAAATCCGACTCAACTTTGAACACGAACAATCCTGTTCAGGAAAGTGCCGTACTGAAAGAATTCAGCAGACCAAATAGTTGTTCTGAATCGTGTTTGGCAAAGAGTCTGACTCTACTGAGATCTGCTAGCTGACTGAGTCAGAATTCAGTATCAGCAGATAGAGTTCAGTGGTGCGGAAATGTGTATGCCCAAATCAGTTGAGTGGAAAACGTTTTATCAGGACAGTCTCAATTCAGCAGAAAAAACAGTTCAGTATGCTGAGACTTAGTTGTATGATTTTAAAGGATAATTTTCAGTATGAACAGTTAAAATCAATGCAACAGTAAATAAGAGAGCAAGCGAGAGACACAGATTTTTAAAGTGGTTCGGATACACAGGATCCTACGTCCACTGTCCCGAAAGGTCAGGAGGCTATTTATTATACTGAGTTAGTCTCAGTCAGCTTGTACACAGGACAAAGCCACGTCTTGGAATTTATACTAAGCAAGTCTCAGATTACAACGGTTATCAAACTAAAGTGTTTGACAAACTCTCCCACAGTGAAGGAGTCCTTTTACAATAAGGATTAGGTTCAAATATGAACTCCTTCATCTAAGCTATGGATATGATCGGTTGAGCTTAGGGTTAGAGGGATAGGGAATAAGAATGTAGCTTCTAGAACGACGAACAGCTGAGTTATAGCTATGGGTTCGTGTTGCGTCGTTTGGATACTAGAGGCTTGTATATAGGTTCAGCTTCGTTCCCTTACGAGCTAGGATGTAGTCTTTCACTGGAGATAGATCTTCGAGTTCTTGCGGAAGACTTAAGCTTTTCGGATTGCTCGTTTGACTGCTCTCTTCTTGTTTTAGTTCTCTTTCCTTGTTTGCTCGTGAAGTAGCAGTCGTAGTTGTTCTTGTAGTAGTTGTTGTAGTGCTTCAAAAACTTGAATCATCCCTCTATTTATAGAGAAGAGATTGGGAAAGATTTGTTGGAGACGATGATCCCTTTCTCACTCTTTTGGTAGCTAACGACTCTTTTGAAAAAGGTGACAGTGTCCTTTCCCTCCTTTTCTGGAAATATGTTGACTTGCAGCTTTAGTAGGTAAAAAGGCACGTGTCTCCCTGTCATTCGTCGAGGTTTTGTAGAGTAGTTGAGACAGAACAGACTTCGAGGCATAATGAAGCTGACTTCTCTCTTCCTCGTATTTGACTATGCTGACTGTCGTTCAAAAGATCTGACAGTTCAGAAGACTATCTGCCGTTACTGAGTCTGATCCTGTAGAGAGTACTGAATTTACTCTACTGAAGGTCAGCTCTTAGTTCAGTGAACTACTCCTGCTGAGTTCAGTTCCACTGACTCCTTCGATATCTTTGCTCTCGCCGAGTCCGAGTATCTACTGAGTCGTCTACATCTGGTGCTGAGGCTGATAATCTACTGAACGCCTAAACTAGAGCAGAGTGTCTTCTGAGTCTGAACCCTCAGAGACAAACAATTACAACGGAATGGTTCACCAATCAGATAGGGTTTTGGGATCTTCAAATCTTCAAACACGTTCAGAGCACGAGGCTACTGAGCTTTGGTCAGTTACAGAAGATAGAATCATTTCCCACTAAGTATGACTGTGCTGAGGATAGAATCATCACCCAACAATTTCCCCCTATTTGATGATGCCAAAACCTAACACCATCTATGCTAACACTAAACTTCTCAGAAACAGAGCTCCTTACAATATTACAAGTAAGATCAGTGGAGTTGTTCTTTAAGTTCTAATCTCTTCGAGAGGATCGGGCGAAAACAATTTCTCCCTAAACAACAATTTCCCCCGGAACAGCTAGTCTAACAGAATCTATCAAAGCAATCGACTGACAAGTAAATAAACGTGAGCGTGTGAGTCAGTAATCACTTCAGTGATTCTGAGTGTTAAGCATAAGACAAACATGGCTATTTAGACAATAAGATATTGTCAGAGCCAAAAGAAGATGTATATATAAATATGAAAGTTCAGTACAGTACATCTCTTGCTAAGCTAGGAAGATAAAGAAACTAAGACTAAGAACGCTTGTACTGCTTGATCCTGTCCATAAAGTTCTGCGATTGTGTCTCGGGAAGGAGCAGTCCATACATCCTGTAAGTATACTTCCTCAGCTTCAGATATTAAGCAAAGTCAGCTGGCTCATCTTCTTCAAGATCTCTGTGGGCGGCAGCCTCCTTCACTTCTTCCTCTATTACTCCATAATGAATAGAATCATCAAGTCTTCTGGGTGGT